>JARFXV010000480.1:0-600000 GCA_031761425.1 Cosmopolites sordidus | reverse complement strand
ATAGTGGCAACCGTCTTCATATTATCAGAAGACAAATGTGGTTGAGCTAAAAGCTGTCTTGGGACTACTATATTTGGCCGGAGCCTTCAAAAGCAATCATCGATCGCTTGAGAATCTTTGGAAAAAACTATATGGAACAGGCATAGAAATATTCTGTGCAACAATGGCTTTAAAGCGAGTTCAATTTCTTCTTACTTGCCTTCGCTTTGACAATAAAGAAAATCGTGAACGGAGATGTAAATTGAATAAGCCGACCGCAATAAGAGGTTTGGTTGACAAATTTACTGAAAATTGTAAAGTTGTGTACACCCTCGGTGAATATTTGACAATAGATGTAAAACCCGAATCATTTAGAAACAGTTGCCTATTTCGGCAGTATATGCAAAACAAATTTGCAAAATACGGTATTAAAGTGTAAGCTTTAGTGGATGCAAGAACTCATTACTTAGATAACATGAAGATTTATGCAGAAAAACAACCAGATAGACCCTATAATTTAACCAATAGTCCAAGTGACATTGTTGAAAGACTTGTATGTGTATTTTGTCCAGCATATATACCAGTTACGAGTTGCTTGTCAAACTTCGAAAAAATCATCAGCTTACTTCCGTTGGAACTATTCGAATAAACAAGAGGAAAATCCCTAGTGTCTTCGTAAATGCGTGCAGTCGGGAAATAATGTCAATTTTGTTTGACTTTCAAACGGACTAGACTATTTTATCCTATGTATCAAAAAAGGGGAAGATGGTTCTATTGATGTCATCACTTCATCATGATATCATTATAGGTGATTCAGAAAACAAATTACCAGAAATAATAACGTTCTACAATCTTACCAAGAGAGGAATTGATACAGTTCATGAATTATCTGCAATTTTTTTAAATATTTTTTGAGTTTTAGATCGTGGCGAAAATCCAAATAAAGAAAAAAATCTATGAACACGCCACAATCATAGAGATATTATTTTGAAATATCTATAAATTACAGCGTAGCTAGATATGGCCTCTGACTCTATTTTTTTCATTGATGAATACAGCTGGCATTCATTCACAAATTATACATAGAGAGAACAATGGCGGTATAATTTTAGAAAGAAAGGTGTATTTAACCAGATTAGGGAAGGAACTGATAAGCGATTTTCAGAAGGAGAAAATCTCAAATTTTAGGAGGATACAATGATGTATGTAGGAGGGATGATGGAGGATACAATGATGTAGGAGGATACAATGATACAATGATGAAAGGATACTTTCATCAGATATCTTGATGAAAGTTATGGAAAATGTGTTAAAAAGGGCACCAAGTTGAATTGGTGTTAAAGGTTCTCATTTGATTGGCATACTTTTCAAAAATTAAAATTTAAAGATGAAATAAACTTAAAATTTAAAGATAAAATAAAATATTTATGACTTTAAAAAGTTATAAATAATTAAAATGGTAGCATGATAGTGGCCCTACCCGTTATATATACTATATTATATGCAATGAGCATGAACAAGATGGTTTGAGGATTAGAGTTATGCACGCGTATAAGGTTCGTTTCGGTCGTTCTAGGATTAAACTACAAAAACTTTTATTAGTTTCGTACTAAAAACAATTAACGAAAAAAAACTTAGTAAGAGTTAGAAAACTATATATTTCTATATAAGCATTGGTAAGATAATTCGAATATAATCTTGGATAACGTCAGAGAGGATGCATCTCAAATAGTTCAGTTATTAGAAGAATCTGCGATAGGGAGACTCTGCTAGCCGGCCAGATTCACATATTTTTCGCTGATAAAACATATATGGGATATCAGGTAGAACTCTTGAGAGATTGGCTCACCGGTGCATCAACTTTAAACGAACTAGAAAGATGTCTGCAACCTGGGAAACCTTGCCACAAGAAAACATATTGTTTAATTTATTCCATGCCTCGCAGAGTTTTTTTATCATTACATATACCATCATGGCGTACATAATAATTATAATAATAATTAAATGAAATATATATTTTATAGTGTTGATTTAAAATTTATATGATGTATATATATATATATATATATATATATATATATATATATATATATATATATATATATATATATATATATATATATATATATATATATATATATATATATGTATTTATATGTTTATATTTATATGATACAAATATGCATTTGTATACAAATTAAGCCTTCAGCAATACCCAAGATGTTAACGAGTTTAATGCATCAGTAATTATCATCATGTCATTTAAATTCATAAGCAAAAAATATATTTTTATCAGTTCCCAGTTTGAAAATTATTTATTAAAAAAGAATAAATAAAAATTGTTTTTCCTCGTGCAATTGAAGTCCAGCAGAATTTTGAAAGTTATCATCATGTTAAATGTGACGAGAAAAAGTAGCACGATGAAGACGAAGTATAATTCACTTAGACGCCCATCTTACCGTCTCCTAAATAGAGTTAGCGTTGGCAATTTGACGCCTCTGTGCAGCTTCCCTTTGAGAATCTGTACCCTGTTAATTAACTGGCAATCGAAGACCCACTTAAACTAATTTCCTTATTATCATAATTTCATTTCTCGTCCATAAATGCCTAGATATTGCAGCTATTCAAAATGATATTTTAATATTAACGCTAATTCAGAAGATATACTTTTATATTTTGACAGTTATTTATAGTAGAATTATTAATCTAAATATAAAAGTAAGGAATTTAATATTTTCGAATATTTTATTATGCATAATATATTTAAAAATGTTAACGTATTTTTTTTTCTATAGTATCGGCTTTTTGATGCTATACAAATTATTTGCTTACCGCGTTATACGAGGTGTGTAAATAAAGTAATCAGACTGGTGGCATAGAATAAGTGGCGGCTCATAAGTTTTTAAAGTGGGAGGGCGTAGAAGAAAAAGTGCTGCTGAATAATTTTTGTTCCTTTCTCCTTCCTCATTTGTATTTTTCGTGCTACTAAAACTCTATACAGGAGGTGAACCAGGAAAATGAGTTAAAGGGAAGAAACTGAACGGAAATAAAATATGGTGTTTTGCTCTGAAAAAATGTTTACTGTGATAAATGCTGGAGGTGCGGCGCCCCAATGCCCTCCCTCAAGAACAGCCACTGTAGTGTATTCTATCTTAGCTTCCTCTTTAGAGGAAGCTAAGAGAAGAGGAATAGGAAGAGAAGAGGAAGCTTTACAATTTTGGTAGCTCTCATTTTGGTGGTTTTTCATTTGGTGGTTCTGTAGCAAGTTACTTGACAACCATTACGAGAAACGAAAGGAACTTCTGCAAATCTTCAACAGGCCTATGCAAACAGTGTTTTGTCAAGGACCGAGGTTTTCAGTTGTTTAAACATTCTATATGAGGCCTCAAATAGTTTTCTTGATACCTAGGAAATCATCCAAAAGGAATTGTGCCACAAAGCAAAACGATAAACCAGCATTTTTATTGAGAGGTTCTAGAAAGACTTGGGTCATGGGTCATTTATGGGAAACTGGACATAAAAAACATTTGGGTGTTGCATCGCGACAATGCCACACAACGGTTTTAATTAACAAATTAGGCTATGCAGCTCTCTTATTCAGTAGACTTGAGTCCTTATGACTTTTTTTTCCAATATTGAAAATGTATCTCAAATGACACCATTTTGGGACACTGGTGAATATTCAAAAGGTCGTAACAGACCAATTGAAGACGATGCCAGTATCTGAGTTTCAGCATTGTTATGAACAGTGAATAAATCGACTTCAGCGTTGAGTGGCTTCTTAAGGCAACTACTTTGAAGGAGGCAATTTAGAATTCTATTATCAATTGAATTTAGTTATCTCGCATGTAATTGGTTGTGTTGTTAGTGGTTGTAAAATGTAACAGGTAACATTTTTACATAGTCACTATTATTATTATAAAACAAATATTTTAATTTATTTCTCCAAATCGTAGTTTTTTCCCATTTTTTCGTTTGTTTCATCGTCCATTTTACCATTATTTTCTATTATTGTGTCTAAATAACAATACTTTTTGAATTACACCATTACCTTTCCATCGAGTACGATTTTATGTTTTGTTGTTGTGCCTGCAGTTACCATTGTTTTGCTTTTGTCGATATTTATTACCATGTATACAGTTCCTAGCTCTTCATTATATATCGTTAAGTTATATTGTAGTTTTTCTTCAGAATGTGCCATTAGGACCATATCATCAGCGAACAGTAATTCTTGTGTTGTCACTGTTTTCATTTTTCTAAAATCTACTTTTGTATTCTAGCAATTTGCTTTGCTGTTTTTTACAACATCGTCAATAACTACTGAAAATAACAGTGGAGTCAGTACGTAGACCTGTCTTATAGCTGTACGTATTCCTGTTTAAAATTACGTGGATTCATCGTTTATTCGTACTTACTTTATTCTTGTTGTTGTTGTATAAGGGCTTGAAAATTTCTATTACTCCCTCTTCTACTCCTTTTTAGACTTTTCCAGGCATCCTTTCTTTTTACTCTATCAAATGTTTTTTCCAGGTCAATGAAACAAATATGGATTTTTGTTTAATTTCTTAACAGGTTTTCCCATAATTGTTTAATTATAAATATCAGATCTTGTGTGCTTCTACCCTTTCTAAAACCATGCTGTGGTTCCTCTAATATTGCTTCTGATTTTTTATAAGCCTATGCTCTATTATTCTAGTAAATATTGTTCCAGTTAAACTTATTAGTGTAATCTCTATGTAGTGTTTACATTCTTTGATATCTCCGTTTTTTAAACAAGGGCAACATTATACCCATATTCCGGTCTGTCGGTATTTACTTTTCTATTCTGATTTTGTTTAGTAGTGACAAAAAAAATCCTTTGCTATTACTCCTATATATTTCAGCATTTCTGCTGTAATTTCGTCTTGCCCTGCAGTTTGCCAAAAAATAAAACAAATATATTATTTTCAAAATTATATATTTGTTTGTTCTTAAATATATAATTTAATATATTTATTTAATTTAATAAAATTAAACTACTTTACTTTAAATTAAATTTGTAAACTATTGCAAAAACTTGTAGATTATACCAAGAAGTTGAAAGCGAAAGTGCAATATACCTAACATGGGTGGGTCGGTGCGCTACCTTTGCGTCTCTTCGTGTGTCATGATTTTTCCTTGCGTCCTTGCATGCCTCTCATTCAATGCGTCTAACCTTTGAACAAATGCAGGAGTTTTGATGACCAAAAGATAAACAAGCGTGAAAATATTTTATAAAATTCAAATTGTTCAAGATCTATTGTCTACAGACAATAATACGCGATTAGAATACTATTGTGCCTTCTATCAAGCACTTTCGTCTAATTGACAGTTTTCATGCAAAATTGATTTGACGGCTTCGGATTATTTTTATAGGGATTTTTGAAATAAAAGAATTAAAATAAGAAATAAAAGATTTTTAAATAAGGCCCAAACCATATAACCACTCAATGACAATATCCGTGCTGAAATCGGTGTATTAACACCGAATATGTTGACAAAAGTTAGAGAAAATGTGTTAAAAAGCGCATAAAGTTGCATTGCTATTAGTAGCTCATATTAGATTGACAAAATGTTCAAAAATGAATTAACACAAAATTTATAGACGAAATAATCATATAGAAAAAAATCTGTCTTGTTTTTTTGAAAAATTATAAATAATTAAAATTGTAGCGTGTTACTTTCCCTACCCGTAAGACGATTCGAAATAATCATTGTTATAATCATCGAACTTATACCATCATTTCTGTCTGTACTCGTACATTTCCAAAGTAACTTGTGCCGGTCTCTAGAAGGATGTGATTCATTACTAGAGTTAAAAAAAGCTTCTTGACCAATCTATAATAAATTAATGTCTTCTGGAACTTACTACTACTATCTAACTATTCCATCTATTAACCATATTGTTTTATATCGTTTATCCTTAGTAAAGGCGTTGCTTGCTTCACAAGGCCGATAAACTCTATGCATGTTTAATTAACTTTCAAGAACAAAACGGAATACTGAACAGTTAAATAATGAACGGAACGTTGTAAATGCCATTTGCTTATTTAAGTGAGCGACGATGTTTTAACATCAATTTATATTAGGAAAGTCTCAAAATTAAGAGTAGATATTCATTACAGAAAACCTTACATATTCAAATAAGTATATTCGTCAACACAAAATGAATTTAAATATTTGTAACAGTGTGTATATACAGTGCCCGTTAAAGTCCCTTTCACCTCCTTTAACTTTTGAACTGAAAAACATAATACAACGGCATACATAAATTGAAGCGTAAATTTTTTTTTTTAGTTAATAGGCAGCGATATAATTGCCAAATATGGCGTTGTAGCGCCATTTTGATAATTATTTTTAAATGGCAACAGAGCTGTAGTACTAGCTATTTCAAAGCTGTTTTAAATATATATTCAAAAGTTGTTTTTATTTTGACATCTGTCTTTGATTTTTGAAAAGATCGATTAAATTTATTATTAGCATGTCATCAAACTTTTTAAACAGGGTCTCCCTGTAAAAGATAAATTTTATTTTTTTTCTGATAGAAATCGCATAAAAACTCATCGTTTTTGTATATTTGAATTTATTTTGTATTTACATTTAGAAATTTGCTTTAGTTTTGCAACGTTCGAGTAAAATGACATGTACTTTAGAAGAAAAAGTTGAGATTTTAATTATTGGCGAGGCTGGAAGAAATGTACATGCAGCTGAAAGAATCTTCAATGAGCGATATGCCGATCGTCCTGTATATAGTGTATACTTGCGACAGCTAATGCAGAAGTTTCAGGCAACGGATAATATTCATGATACAAAAAGACCTGGCCGCCCAGGACCAAGAAATATATATTGTTGCTGAAACAGTCGTGAATCCTACACTATCTACATCTCAAACTGCAATTGTCTATGGAGTATGTGCAAAAACTGTACAAAGGGTTAAAAAAAAAACAAAAATTTTACCGCTGCAAATTACAAATGACTCACAAGCTCACAGAAGATGATTCGGATCGCAGACTTGAATTTTGTGAAGTGAGATTGAAAGAAGAGCACAAAAACCTAAATATTCAAAAACAATTTGTTTTAGCTATGAATCCTCTTTTTATCTGAATGCCAATGTGAATACTCAGAATGTAAGGTACTGGAGTGACTTGAATCTTCATTTCTTTCGTAAAAACCGTACACTATTTCCGGAAAAAGTCAACGTGTGGGCAGGGATCAACAGGTGGGCAGAGAATAGTTGGGCATATTTTTTAAATCGAAACTTAACTGGAGAGGTGTATTTGGACCTATTGCAGAATGCTATTGAACCGCTAATTTTAGAGATTTTAGAGGAAAATCCGTATGAATTTCGAGATCTGGAAGTTTCTTTTCAACAGGATGGTGCTCCTCCACATTCCTATAGTGCAGTAAAAGTTTATCTGAATGAACAGTGTTCTAATAGTTGGATTTGATGAAGGGGTTCAATGCTCGATGCCTGCTCGATCGCCAGATTTAACGCCCTTAGATTTTTTTATGGGTAGTACTTAAAATCTAAGGTATACGTTACGGAACCTGATAACATAGATGTTTTGAAGCAGATAATTAATGACGGAATAATGTAGGTTAATTTCTGCAGAAACATTTCAACGGATAAGAGAAGAGTTTTATAACAGGATGTTGTATTGTCAGCAAGAAGGAGGTGTCCATTTTGAGCATTTATTTTAATCTCTCCATAACATTCTTGAAGTCCATCTGATATGACACTTTACTTTCATCATTTTGTTTGGAATAAAACTTATTGTTTTTCCATTAAATTAATATTTTATTTCTAAATGTAAGCTCAAAATAACTTGGAATACACAAATCTTGACTGACTGACTTTCCGTGCGATTTCTATCAGAAAAAAACTAATATTTATTTTTTACAGGGAGACCCTGATAAAACGTTTGGTGACATGCTAATATTAAATTTAATCGACTTTTTCAAAAAATCAAATCATAGATGTCAAAACAAAAACAACGTTTGAATAGATATTTAAAACAGCTTTGAAATGAAGTATTACTAGCGCACTTTTGACATTTAAAAATAATTATCAACATAGCTCCACAACGCCATCCTTGACAATTATATCACTGCCTATTATCTAAAATATTTTTTTACGCCAACTCAAAAGTTAAACGGGGGAGGAACTTTACGACTTTTAGAGATTTTTAGTAATAAGATATTTTTTGATATTGATTACATAATTCATCACCCTTCCAACAAATCTAGTGATAAATTAATATATTGAGAACAAAAAAGATAAAACAGACAGTATACATATTTGAATCAAACTAAAATATCATCATCATTTAGCCATTGTCGATCCATTGCAGGATGAAGGCCTCCCTAGCATGTTTCCAACTCGCGTGGCCCTGAGCTTTTCTTCGTAGACGCTTATAATCAAATGGTATCCATTCCAGGATTGCTTTGGTCCATCTGTCATCACATCGCCTCGCTATATGATCTGCCCACCTCCATTTCAATTCCTTCACCTTTCCAATGATGTCACATACTTTCGTCTGCTCTCTGATCTATGTGCATGTTTTTCTGTCCCGCTTTGTAATGCCAAGCATACACCTTTCCATTCCTCTTTGTGCTATCCGAAGTTTTTTAACTAATTCTGAAGTGCGTGCCCATGTCTCACTTCCATATGTCAGAACAAGCAGCACGCACTGATCAAAAACTATTCTTTTCGGGCAAAATGGGAGCATGTTCTTAAACACTATGTTAAGCCTGCCAAATACCTGCCAACAGTGGTCAACCACCTCTAAATCACTTCCTGAAATAGCTATTCTTCTGTTTTCACCAAAATTTTGAACATAACCTGAGCCTGTTTCAGCTTTATTTTCAAGCCAAATGGTTCTCCATTGCCATTATGCAGCCTCTTGCCATTTGCAGCTCTTGTATTTGTTTTTGTAGTTCATCTAGTCTTGTGACAGGAGAACAATATAATCTGCAAATCTAACGTGGCTTAAGTATGCACCATTAATTTTTATTCCATCCTGTTCCCAATCTAGTTAACGGAATACATCTTCAAGGCAGGCTGAGAAAAGAACAGACGATATTGAGTTACCCTACCGAACACCCCGTTCTATATTGATTTTAGCTTCAAGATCATCCATGTGAACTGTCGCTGTAGCTTCATCATACATGGATCTCAGTAGGTTCACATACGATCTGCCTATCCCTTGGTCAATCCATTATGGCTTGCTTTGATATTGAGTCAAATGCCTTTTTATAGGCCATAAAAGCCAAGTTTAGTGAAATGGTATATTAATTGTGCATTTCTATGGCCTCTTGGACAACCTGGAAATAAGCCATTGTATTGAATCCATTTCTGAATGCTGGTTGCTCTCTTGGTTGTGCGCCATTCAGTGTTCTTAATATTCTTTTAGATATTATATTGATGAAAACTTTCTACAATACTGATAGGAGGCTTAGTGGGTGGTCGTTTTTTAAATCTTCCTGGGCCCCTTTCTTATGAAGAATAATCACTTCAGCATTTTTCCATAGATTGGGTATTTTTTGTGTTTTGAGGCATTTTGAGTACAATTTTGCTAGTATTTTATGTAAAATTCGACCATCAGCTTTTAACACTTCAACAGATAGATTGTTCTTTCCTGGAGCCTTTCCATTCTTCATAGCTTCAGTAGGATATCTGGCATTAGCTCTTCCGTGGGCATTGCTCTCTTTGACTGGTTCTGATATTCATATAACTTTGAATACAATCTTCTGATAAGCTCTAACATTTCCGTACGTTTCCTGCACACTGTGCTATCCTAACGCCTTAAGGCGAACATTTGAGTCATTTATTCTTCAGCTTGTGTTTTGCTTTGTTCATTCCCTTGTTCCCTTTCAGTGTTTTTTTGCACTAACTGCATGTTGAACTGACGCGTTTCCTGTCGAATACGTTTTCTTATAGTTTTGCAAAGCTCAACGTACTCGACTCTGGCAAAAATACTCCCTGCATTCTTCATTGTACGCCGTGTTTTCATTAAATGAATGGTCTTATTGGAAATTTTTGACTGTTTCAAACTTCTTTCTGTTGGTACTATTGTGGCAGCACATTGTCGGTGTTTTTTTTTTTTAATATTGATCTGTTATTTCCGTCTCCTCTGGGTCTTGCAACACATCAAAGCGGTCCGATAAAGCAATCTCACAATCGCTGCTCTCCTGAAGCAGCTGCCCAGAATTCACTTTGCCCTCCGATTTTACCATTCTTGTACGTTCCCTTTGGCAGTTTCTCCTAACCTTTGCTTGTACCATTCTGTGGTCACTTCCAACAATAAAACGGTTAAGGACAGTACAATTGCAAAATATTGTTTTATCCTTAGTCATGATGTAGTCAATTTCACTTGTAAGACTAGATGGACGTTTCCATGTCCATTTTCTGCTAATTTTTTTCTTATAAAACGAGTTCATAAAACATAGTTCTTGTCCTTCCGCAAAATCAGCCAATCTGTTACCTCTATTGTCCCGCTCACCTCATTCCAAATGGGTCAGTTGCATTTTCACCAGTTCTTGCTTTTCCAATTTTAGCATTAAAGTGGCTCATCAGGGTTTTGTACTTGCACTTCTCATTGTCTAGAAGCTGGGCCACATCATCATAAAATATCTTCATTTCCTCATCACTATAGCTTATAGATGGTACATAAGCTTGGACGATCTAGGACATAAGGTTGGTGCATAAGCTTGGTCAAATCTAGTGGTAAATTAATATACTGGAGAAGAAAAAATATACAACAGATAGTATACATATTTGAATCAAACTAAAAATATATACACATCAAAATAATCTAAGGGATAGCTATATTCATCCTCAAATATCAGTGTTATCCAGAAAAAACCGCGTCAATATACTTTAGTTGGCTGATGAATACGCAAACTAATGTATGCACGACTGGGCCTCTGTTTTGTTCTCAGATGAGTCTCAATTTGAACTGGTTTCAGATATACGCTGAACAATCTGGAAACCAAGAACGCTTGGCCATAGTTCAGGAAGTTCACAGATAGCATTGTGGAAGTATGATGATCTGGAGTCGTATCACCATTGTTAGATGAACCGATGTGGTTTACTTCGAACAATTTTTAAATGCAACAGACGATGGCGATATCATTTTTTGAGCCTATTGTGCATGACGAGTTAGTCACCAATTTCCGCTGATGCATGTCCTTATATGGCTAGCCCGTGTATATTTTGAAGATCATGAAGTTGAGGTTTTGCAATGGTCTGCACAGTCACCAGATCCCAACCCTATTGAATATTTGTGGGAAAGGTTAGGTAGATAGCTTTCAAGACTTAATATGGGGTTTACTAGACGACAACAACAACTTTTTTGAGTTCCTTTTAACTGAATGGAATAATATAGAGCTGTAGGGTAGAGCGGGGCTAGTTGATCATAGGGGCAAGTTGTGCAATCGAAATATCTCAAAAGCTAAGCAACCCAGAATAAAAGTGTAAAAAGCGAAAAGAATGGGTTACGGGAGGGGAATACATAGCGCGATTGTCAATTGCTGTCTGGTGCTCCGATAAAATAAGAGAAAGCTTTTTTTTTCGGCGTAAAAAAATATTACAGGTCATCATAATTTTTCTACAATACTCGTATAAAAACACTTAATAAGGACCACGTAAGTATTTAAATATTACTTAATTATTGTTCTTTCGATTACAGATGGTTATTTATTTTTAACTCTTATGATTTTTTTATAATCTAATTTTTATTTTGTTGCCTCAACTGGGGCTATATGAGCAACGCGCGTTCAATGCTTGCTCAACTAGCCCCACTAGATGTTCATTGTAGAAAATCAAATTATTCCTTAATAAATCAATAACCATCAATTAATTTGTGCATGTGATGATCCTATATATAATTGTATTAATGATTATTATTACATTTTAGGATGCGTAAATATAAAAGAAATATCTCAAAAGGTTTAGCTACTGATCAACAATTGAGTGATGCAGCAAAAGCTGTAGAGAAGGAAAAATGAGTATAAATGCTGCAGCCAAATAATTTATCATTAACAGGATGACTTTAACGATAAATGTTTGTATTAATTGTGATAGAGACAAAGATGATTAATAATTTGGGATTATTTATCATCTAGCAATATTCTTGATCTCATTATTAGTTACTACTTTAATATAATATTCATTTGCGTTATAATTATTCTTAAATATATAATTTTCAATAAAAAAGTGTAATAATAATCCAAAGATTGGAAATATTTAATTTTGTTTGATTTAAATTTTATTTTTTCAGAGATATAATAACAATATTAGTATGTAATAATCATAATAAACAAATATTTGCTTGTTGATTACCATTAGATCATTTTATACAGTCATCAAATCCATTTTAGCCATTGCTCAACTAGCCCCATACCCATGCTCAATTAGCCCCACTAGTGGGGCACGTTGAGCAACTTGGAGCGCTCTCATATTTCCGACAATAACTTTTAAACTTCCACTCGGATCGTTTTTACACCGCTAGACGTTTTGGAAAAGAGTAAATTACGAACCTAACAAAGTAAGAATCAATTAAATCTGATGCATATTCTTAAAGTTATGGGAGATCAAGCAAAAAGTTGCTCAACTAGCCCCGTTCTACCCTATTACATTAATAATTTAACACTGAGTATGTTAAAAGATTGAGTAGTCATAAATAACGGAGGAGGTCATTTATTATTTTAAAAAGCACTAATTAATTATCTTAAACATTGAAACAGTTTAATTGATATCATTTATTAGCTCTAAAAAATTTAATCTGTTTTTTGTGTTTTTTTTGCAAATTATATTAAATTTGTATATGGGGTCTGGGAATGAATATTTTTACAGAAAAAAAGCTATTTATGTTAAAAATTTAAAATAAAGAAATAATGAGTTGAATGTTTTCTTTATTGTGCTTAAGATTATTTTGATGTGTGTATTCTCTGATAAACTAATAAGAAAATGGAAAAGATAGTTTGGGAATCATGGTACAAGGTGTGAGGTATAGTTTGGGTGTGAGGTTCTGGTCATCTTAGAATCATCCCAGGACGTGACGAACGGTATCTTAAACTTTTTGTAGCGCACTACAAAACTACTTCCGTAGTTAGTAATTTGTGCATGTGACTAAACTTGAAGAGATTTACCACTAAACACCAAAACACTTTTTTGAACTGCTCGACGCACGTTTCGCTAACCTTGTTAGCATCATCAGGAGATGATTTAATCTAATTCTAAAACTAAACTATGTTCCATTTTTATGAAAACCATACCTAACGGAGCGTGTAAAAATCATGAACCGTGAAGTGTACTAAACCTTACATTAATAATTGAAAAAGTTGACTGAAAGGAAGCAGTCCTTTATCTCGGTTCATGATTTTCTTAGACTTTTCTATTTGAATGCTTTCATATGCATCCAAAGCCCTATTATTATTAACACTTTTAATTAGTCTTAAATTACTAATATCTATACTGTGGTCATGTTCGATTGCATGTTGGGCAACACATTTTTCATTTCTCCCATATCTAATGTGGGCAATATGTTCTTTATATCTTGTCAATATGGATCTTTTTGTTTGCCCAATATACCTTCGATCACAGTCTTGACAACTAATTTCATAAATCCCCGACTTTTCATGCTGCTCTACTTTATCCTTTGGATTACCCAGAACTTCTCTTAATTTATTATATGGTTTGTACACAACCTTAATGTCCACTTTTTTCAAAATTTTGTCTAGTCCTCTTGTCAACTGGGCATCAAATGGTATTACCATGAATTTCTTTGTGTTCTGATCCTTTTGAAAAGTCGAAGATTCTTTCAATAATTTTATTAACTTATGTTTTCTAATTAGTTTATCTACAATTATTGAAAGAATCTTCGACGTTTCACGGTTCATGATTTTTACACGCTTCGTTAGGTATGGTTTTCATATAAATAGAACATAGTTTAGTTTTAGAATTAGATTAAATCATCTTCTGATGATGCTAACATGGTTAGCGAAACGTGCGTCGAGCAGTTCAAAAGAGTGTTTAGTGGTAAATCTCTTCAAGTTTAGTGTTTCACACCAAAGGTTCCAATAGAAGAATTGTGCAAGTGACTTTAAAATTACTTTCGTAGAATTAATATGAAAATATTTAGCAAGTGCATAGTGTTTTTGTTGCAGCTGTGGGTAATATTGTTTCGAAGATAACTTTAATCGACATTTACTTTTTATGAGCTTGCGTGCTTATTGTCCCTATTGAGTGTTCCGTCTTACAGTGCATTACAAGACTCATCACTTAGAATTAAACGAGTAAGAATTGAACGGGAACTGTCTAGAGTCTAGATTTTGTTCTGGTTATCATGACGAACCTGGAAGGTTTAGATATTTTAGTGGTGAACGGCGAAATTTAACTTTTAGAACGACAGAAAATTATCAGTCCAGAAATTATAATCATTACTAAGAAAGTTACTCTTTGTAATTATCAAAGGACGTTAAATGCAGTTAAAATATTGCACTCCATAATTAAAGCATGTTTATAATACATCTGGGATAATACCATGCCATTAAAAGGCATCGATCATATAATTCGGTCTATGCCCTGTAGTATCAATACAGTGTTATAATATCCGTGTTGAGCCAACTAATGAGTTTTATTTTTATACGAGGGTCGTTCAATAAGTTATTAGAAAAATTCAAGAGATGGCGCTTGTAGCATCAGAAATGGTTTGTTTTTAGTAAGCATCATTATTCACCAGATAGCTGTCAAAGTCTTAGTTATATTCCCCACATGGTTTAATTTTTATTGTCGATTGAAACAAGAAACTTTTGTTTATTTAGAAAAATGGAAAAAAATGAGTTTCGAGTGATGATTACTTATATTTAAAAACTTTAACTACTAAAGAGATTTAAGCTGAGTTGGATGAAGTTCATGGCATGTCTGCTCCTGTGTTTGCAACTGTTTATAATTGGGTAACTGAGTTTAAACGTTCCCGTTCATCCACAAAAGACGAACATGGTTCGGAACGTCCAGTGGAAGTGACTACTCCTGAAATGATTGACGAAATCTACGACATGGTTTTAAGTGATAGACGAATCAAAGTGTGCGAAATAGTTGGGGCCACAGGCTTATCGCAAGGTACAGTGTTTTTAATTTTACACGAAAAATTGGGCGTGAAAAAAATTCGATTTGCTCGCAGTGGAGAATAAACATAATCGGTTGGTCGACTCTGAGGCTGTTTTGGTGCTTTTTTGTCGCAATCCTGATGAGTTTCTACGTCGATACATAACAGTGGACGAAACATGGATGCACTACTACACTCCAGAGACAAAGGAACAATCAAAACAGTGGGTTTTTGAAGGCGAACTGGTTCCGAAGAAGGCGAAAACGGTGAAATCGGTCGGCAAGGTCATGGCGACAGTTTTTAGAAAGCACTCAGAACCATCTACACCGATTACTTGGAAAAAGGAAACACAATAACTGGAGAATATTATGCGTCATTATTGCACCCATTGAGCGAATAAATCAAGAAAAATTGTCCTCATTTAAAAAAATTATCCTCTTTCATCAAGTTAATGCATGGGTGTACACCTGTACAATTTCAATTGCCAAAATTATGAAATTAAAGTTCAAATTATTACAAAATCCGTATTCAGCGTATTTGGCCCGCAGTAACTTTTTTTTATATCCGAACTTAAAAAAATGGAAAAATGGAACCGGACAATGGTTCACATCGAACGAGGAGGTCAATGCCCGAACAGATGCCTATTTTGAGGACCTTCCGAAATCTTAATAAATATATATATATATATATATATATATATATATATATATATATATCATCATCATCATCATCATCATCATCAGCCCGTATCGATCCACTGCAGGATGAAGGCCTCTTCAGCATGCTTCCAACCTTCACGGTCCTGGGCTTTCCTCTGCCACTCGGGTCCAATATACTTAACGATGTCATCAGTCCATCGTGCTTTCGGTCTTCTTCGCGGACGTTTGCGATCAAGCGGTATCCACTCCAGGATTGCCTTGGTCCATCTGTCGTCCCATCGCCTCGCTATATGGCCTGCCCATCTCCATTTCAACTGTTTTACTCTTCCAATGATGTCACAGACTTTTGTTTGTTCCCTGATCCATGCGCAGGACTTTCTGTCTCGTCTTGTAATGCCAAGCATACATCTTTCCATTCCCCTCTGTGCCACCGGAAGTTTTTGAATTGATTGCGATGTGAGTGTCCAGGTTTCACTTCCGTATGTCATAACGGGTAGAACGCACTGATCGAATACTTTTCTTTTCAGGCAAAGTGGGAGTCTGCTCTTAAACACTGTTGAGCCTACCAAATGCCTGCCAGCCACATTTAACACGCCGTTCCACCTCCCGGGCGGTATTCCCCTCCATGGAAATCCTCTGCCCAAGATATACAAAGCTGTCCACAATCTCTAAATCCCTTCCTAAAACTGAAATTCTTCTGTCCTGAGCGAAGTTATTGAACATAACCTGACTCTTTTTCAGGTTTATTTTCAAGCCAAATGGTTCGCCAGCTCTTTGCAGTTCTTGTATGCGTCTTTGCAGCTCCTCTGGGTCTTGTGAAATGAGAATAATATCATCTGCAAATCTAAGATGGTTTAAGTTTGCACCATTGATCTTTACCCCATCCTTTTCCCAATCCAGTTTACGGAATACTTCTTCAAGGCCAGCCGAGAAAAGAATAGGCGATATTGCGTCACCCTGCCGTACACCTCGTTCTATATTAATTCCCACTTCAAGATCATCAAGGTGAATTGTGGCTGTAGCTCCATCATATATCGATTCTAATAGGTTTACATAGGCTCTCTCTACACCTTGGCTAAGCAGTGCATCCATTATCGCATGCTTTGAGATGGAATCAAATGCTTTTTCGTAGTCGATAAAAGCCAAGCACAGTGGCATGGTGTATTCGTTGTGCCTTTCTATGACCTGCTGTACAACCTGGATGTGATCCATTGTACTGAATCCACTTCTGAATCCTGCTTGTTCTCTTGGTTGTGCGTCATTCAGTTTTTTTAATATCCTTTTAGAAATTATCTTAGTGAAAACTTTGTACATCACTGATAGGAGGCTTATTGGACGGTAGTTCTTTAAATCTTCCTGTGCTCCTTTTTTATGTAAAAGGACCACTTCTGCATTTTTCCATAAGTCAGGTACTTTTTGTTCTTTGAGGCATTTTGAGTATAATTTTGCCAGTGTTTTATGTAACGTTACGTTACATATATATATATATATATATATATATATATATATATATATATATATATATATATATATATATATATATATATATATATATTTGCCAAACTATTGAAACAATTATTCTGAAAATGGCATTTTATTTATTATTTTTGTATATGATATATAATATATAGCGTACTATTTTCCATTTTAAATTAAAAGGTTAATGAAGAACTTCCAATTTTTATTTTGTTAGATTTATATTTGACACGTTTCATTAACACTGAAGCTTTATTAAAATGGCGTTGACAATTGACAATGAATGATGAATCTGAAATGCATCAAATATAAATTTATTAAAGTGGAAATTAGGCAAGAAAATTCTTTCATTAAGTATAAGCCAACACAATTCAAAATTTAAAATATTTTTTTGTAGTTTGATTTTTTTTAGAGATGCTCCAGAAACATCAATCCGGTGACGCTCCGCTCAAGTGTGAATAAAACCGACGGTCCCTACAGTGTCTTTCAAAACAATATCTCCATATTAATCCATTCAAAACTAACTACTTAATAATACTAATACTGATATTAATACTATACTTGATGTTTGCGACTGAACTGCGACACGGCAGTTAGCCTGGTAGCGGATTCGATTCCCGTACTTGGTGTAGACTTTTTATAAATGTTTGTGAATGATCAAGAGAATAAAATCTAACAATGAATCACCCCTCAGTCACACCAGCTTAACGCTGGGTAAGGCCGGATGCCTTCTGAGGTTTTTTTGCGTTTGTCATGCGCCAGTCGGTCAGTTATTGGAGGGAGCCTTAACCTTTAGCGATTGACGTGCATTTTTCGTAACACAACTAGTGACGTGCGGCCTTACAGGCCTCTATGTTTAGGTATGAGCGGTGATGAAAAATTGAGACAAATGTTGATAATTACATTATCAAATGTTAGAGAAGGGTCTATAACAAATTAAAAAAAATATATAAATGTACGAAACTTCAATATTTATTAGTGTTTTATTATCGAAATTAATCAGACTAATTTTTTTGCCATTTATTGTAAATGACCATTATTTCGACTAAAACATAAACAATCATAAAAATAAACAAAAATGACATTTCTTCATGCACTTTGATAACAAATAAACTAAATAAAAACATAACATAGCAAACTTTAAGGTTTTATAAAAAAAATGGCAATGTATAAAGTTATATGAAAATTAGATGCAACCTGGGCAAACTTGTTTAGGATATTGTAGGCATACATGTTTTTTTTCAAGGAATAACACCGGTATGTTGACTTGCGATTAAGTTTTGGAGGGCAAAATGACATGTTTTTCTTATTTTCATCATAATGTTGTGTGGGGCCTGATCAGGTTCTGTTGGAAGCTGTTCATGAGAATGTTCAGGCTGTTCATGAGACTGTTCAGGCTGTTCATGAGACTGTTAACAAACTCATTCTTAATTCTGGCGGCAATAGTATATTATGCACTCGTATCTGCATGTGCCCTAACATTAATGCGCGTGTTATTTCTTTTACAAACGATCTTTGCTGTTATGGCCTGTAAAGAGCATCTGATATAACAGGTATGCTTGACACTACTAATATTCAACATGCGGTAAAATATAGCCATAGGGCAACGTCTTGTTCGGTGGCTACTAGTGTAAATTGCACATTTTTTATCCATTTCATCAACTCTGCCTTTTGTGGAATTATAATATGCTATAATTTCTGATTTACCAGTGCGTTCATCAATTTCTTCAGTGTGATGCATAGAAGATGCCAAAATGACGGCTTTAGATTTCTTGGGAACCTGAGAAATCAGTATTATTTGGCTAGTGAAACCATATAGTGTTGAACCTTCCACTCTTTGTTTTAAAAGAAGAAATTGATTAAACAGTTCTTTTAATTCTTTCTAACTATACCAACACAAGTCAAACCACTCTTCTTCAAATAATCAATCAATTCCATAGACGTGAACCAGTTGTAACAGATCACGTTTCTTTTGCTGCCATACAAGGGCTTTGTCAAACGTATTACACCCTAAGTTTCTTTTTCTCTTCCACGAAAGTTTTGCCATCTGTCCCTTCTCCTGAATAAATATAACGATTATAGAAATAATCATTTGATGCATCACACAAACACATTATCTTGAGTCCATACTTAGGCTGCTTACTCGTCATGTAAATAATCAAGTTTGACCGACCTCTGAATGTCACAAGCATTTCATCTAGAGTCGCGCTCTCTGATATATTATAAACACCTTGACAATTGCAGACACATTTGTTGAATATGTATGCACGACACATCTGCTAATTTGTCAGTTTCCTTTCTTATTGCTCTGCGTAGGGTTATCAAATCGCAGGCAATAAACAATGCACAGGAATCTAATGTTCGACATTACATATCTCAAAATATCTCGTCCTGTACCATCTGTGGCAAAAAGGTAGTTAGCATTTTCATGATTGCATTTAAAATATGCACTATACATGAGAAGTCCGAGAAAAACTCGGAGTTCTATTATATCAAGATCTTGTAATTCGGGTCTATTTTCTTTGGAAAATTTCTGTCTGTACTGCGACATTTTTATATTAGTCCACTTCAATACCTCGTCCAAAATATCACTGGAAAAAAACACTTTCATATGGAGTACCCATCCTTTTCATCATTTACTGTCAATTTTTAGGTAGACTGCCGTGTAATTATATTATGTTCGGGAGTTCGCAGATATCTGTTAGGTAGATGCTTCGACAATGTGTATCTAGACTTTCCGTAATACGGCTGAAAATTAGACAAAGTAACCTTTTATTCGCTTTGTTCCTGCACATCTTCAGAATCGGAGACTCCATCAGTGTCGGTATCATGGTGACTCCGTTCGGATACATAGTTATCTCCAATATAATCGGCTTCAGAAACACTAGACCTTCAAAATGACTACTTGAAGTTCCTGACTTCGCCGTATGACAGTTTTCCTCTAAATTTGATTTGCGTTTCTTACTCGATACTCCGAATCGCCATTTAGCTTTTTTATAGCAATTCTACAAATGAAGCAACAAATAACTGTACACAGTTAATTAAAAATAATAACGTAAACACTGACGTGTGGGCTCACAGGCCGCTCTAAAATTTCAAATCGATAGTGCGTACCGAATTCGATCCCGCTATCCTTGAGAGATGGGAGAGCAACTAAACTGGAAGGTACTTAGAAGCCCAACACACCCCGTGCGGGGAAAGGAGAATTTCTAAGAATTGCGAATAACGCTCGGCCTCACAAACCGCACGTGAATAGGTAAAGGTTAAGGTTAAGCGCAAAACCAAGGGTTGATAGCACGAGGGTGGTACTGACCGAAGTTATCCGTAGCCGATGACCGTGATTCGGAATCCGCGATAGCTGCAGGTCCAGTAGTTAAATAGTTTTATTAGTTGCTGATACGCCTCTAACCCTAAAACTTTACTTAAAAATATAAAAGTCTGATTATTTAAATCACTGCAGTTATCTAAATGAGATACCTATTTTTGCACTACCAAGTATGTTGGGTGATTCTATCTCTCTCCGGATCAAATTTGTTGAATTTTAAAGTGTGTGTCAACTTTTAAAGGTATTTATTTTTTTAAAGAAAGTCTTATAAAATTCAAAAATGGTTAAAATTGAAGTGAAAACTGTCATAAAGTATCTCGAATTGACATACAAAAAACGACTATGATTCAATTAATAAATTAGGTGTTCAGTTTCTTTATATTCAATATTCAAACTAGTCTCGGAAGTTTAATCTGAAGAGAGCCTTATGAACCTGCACCAGGAGTCAAAGAAAAAAAAACAGTCGTGATTAAAGAAAATATTGTTTTTGTTTACAGCATGATACTCGTCGATTATTGGATAACCTTGTATGCTAAATCAAATCAAACCAAGGCATTAGTTTCGATAGTCGGCGTTCGATAGTCGGTGTAGTTTTCATTCTTTAAATTGAAATATTATTTATTACTGAAATGGAAAAACTTTTTAGGAGTTTAGGTTGAAAAAAATTTTCAACAGTTTTCAATCAAATGAATCAACATCTACCGATTTGTGATAATACTCTCTTGTTTAATATGCACTTGAACCTTATTATAGAATAGATAGTCGTATTTTTAGACTATTTTGAATTGTAAATTACAATATAAATATTGATACGAAATTTGAAAGAAAATATGGATAGACATAATGAAACCCCTCTATGGCCTATATATATTAATTTAGTCTTATAACCCTTGGATGATTCTGATACGGCATCATATTTTTTCCACGCTTCAGAAGATTAAATATTCACTAAATAGGCTGTAAGTTAGTCATGGTATTAAATTTAATTATGTATGCTTAGATGGTTAACAAACGTGGCGTTAATATTTTGTTGTTTCCTGGAAAATTTCCTTCAGTTAAGTTTGCGCATCAAAGGCTGCATTACAGAAACTGAACTAGCAGAAGTAATGTCATGGAATAAATGAAATAATCATTAAGAAGCGGATGAACCAGTGACAAACAACTCTGAAAGGCATATAGAAGTTTATTTATTAGAGTATGCTAGAGTTACTGATAACTACAAGTGATAATTCAATTATTTTTATTTTATCTTGAAGAACAAATAATGGCGTTCTGTCGATCGAATACCTCCCTCGGTGTCGTCTGGTGGAATTTATTCTGGAAACCCAATTTTTGATTGCCCTTTCACTCATGTCGCGTGGTAGATTTTCAATTGTGGCCAGAATGTTTCGTTTAAACAAATAATTGTTGAATTGACCAGATATTTAATATAATTCGACAAAACGTAATGGAAGGGTGTGAGATTGCATAATCTTGGTGGCTAGTTGATATTATCATTTCGTGAAATAACGCGGCTAGGAAACTTTCCTTGCAATACATTGATCGACTGGCAAAATTTGTGACAAATCTTCAAAAAAAAAACATTGTTTATATACACATTTATCAGTTCAGGCCAAAGATATTCTATAAGCATATTCCTATAGGGTTCGCTATTAACAGCAACACGATTTACCAAAATACCACCAATAAGATGCTACTTCTTCTTCAACGAGAAAACAGCACCAAACAATGACTTTAATCCTAAATTAGTTGAACATTTTATCAGCCTTACTCACAAACGCATTAAGCCAGACGTGCATTTGGTTAGCAAAGAATATTTTGTTCCAAAGTGGGGGGTGACTTTCCACGTGCTCTATAGCTCAATTCGCGACTGTTCGACCCAGATGACGTACATAGTACCATTATTTGTTCTTCAATATAAAATAAACATTTCTGGATTATTACTTATTATTATTATGCCTCAAGTCTCTTGAAGTTCTGATACTCTTATTAGACAACCGTTTAACATCCCGTTTTTTTTTAATTATACGAACATCTAGCAGACTATGCGGCAGTTTGATTTTGAGTGATGATTTTATTTTTTCAACTAATTCTCTCATGAGTCAGTTTATTTACATTCTTCCGTCAACGGTCTCTGTATAGGTGCGGTGTGGGTGTCTGGCCCACTTTATAACACACACCCATATAGCACGTATTCAACCACCTTATCCCAGATCCCTTTGAGCATCAGGCGTTGGCATGAGAAATCAGTAAAGTACATTTTGGGGTATAGCGGCTTGGTCGGTAAGCCATAACCTGGTATTGCTGAAGTGGGCCGCTAACTTTACGCTGCTCACCCATAAAGCTGGTGTTCAACCGCCCTTATTCCATGCCTGCCTGAGCCAGAAGTATTGGCACCAGGATTAAGAGTATTAGCACAAATTTACTACATCGATCTGGACCAGTTACCCATTAAAGAGAGATGAGAAACCTCCATATCTAACATGGTACCACGAGGAAGGGGAGCCCCACTACTTTCGGCTGGAGCCGCTCCATTGGCGTAGGATTCGGGGCAGTTATTTCGGGGCGAGTAGTTATTCGATATGAGGTCAAGCTTTAAAGCGAAAGAAAAAGGAGCATTATCTGGCCAGACAATCCTGTATGCTTTCCTGGCCTCTTTTTGCCATGTTTTTCTTTGCCTGTCCTTTCTCCTTTATCCTTGTATTTTAGTTTCGTATACTGTCACAGTTATCTTTTCCTTATACATCTTGTGCATGATCCCAGACAAGCATGATATTGACCAGCATAATCCCAATTGTCCTTTCTGGAATTTCGTCGACATCGACTTTTTTTTTGGTTTCCAAATTTATTGTTGTTCATAACTTTCTGGCCTTGACTTGATTTTTTTTATTTGATAGAATCCACGATTTGCTTTGTTACCAAAAAGACCAAAACTTTTCCTATTAATTTCCTTTTCAAATATTTTCATTCTTTTCATGCTTCGAGGTGAAATATGATTAAATAAGTGTTGTAATTTTCGAGGGAATATTGACAGTCCAGTTGACTTGTTTGTTGTTGACATGTTTTCAAAAGTGGTATTTTTCTATATTGATTTTTACCTATTGATTTTATACATTTAATGCATGCACGACGGTTTTGCTTGTTGTAATTTTTTGTCGATTAGATATGTAATAATAAGATGGAGTAGATCTAAATCAGGAAAATATGGCGGATCGTTAATTTCATATATTTCAGCCTGTCGTGTTGACCAAAGGCGATGGTCCGACGGTATGGCTGCTGAGGCGATATCGTGTGTAGACTTGGTTTGATAGTCGATAGTTAATAACTATGGGTCGGAACACACATTAAGATGCGGGTTTAGGCACTAACTAGTCTTAGTTGTTGCTTTAACACTAAGCTTAAACTTTAAAATATATGTCATTGATTGACAATGTATGACAATACAATATTTTTGGAAGGATTTATGGGTGGACGGATTATCGTGCAAAAATAGGTTACGGTGGTGCTCTTCTTTAACGCTAAAAGTTAGCAGCGTAGTTTTCAATCCTTGAGTAGGGTAAATGTAGAACGAGCTCCTAATGTTGTTGTCATATCATTATACATAGTCTTTAGGCACTTGCTGACCGAGCGTTACCTGAATTTTTTGAATATTAAATCTTTATACGTCATTTATTTAACGATAATCTCAAAATATACTTAGTAGTTATACTTGTACTTGTCTTAGAATTATTACCGTCCCGAGTTAGTACGGCCCTCGTAGATATCTTGATTTGAATATACAAAGAACCGCAAAAGTGTTTTAAAATTTAAAGCCATTGAAGTATGGGCTATAGAACCATCCTACTGAAATCAATAGACTTCAGTGTCTCTTAATTGAAGCAAGTAAAAGTTTAGAAGCAAATGTCTAAAACGGCATTTTCTCGGTTTTACGATTTCAACTCATCTTTTATATTCACAAAAAAATTGTCCCAAATTTTTATATGCGAATATTGCACATTACAGTGTGATTTTTATACCCCATAAATGAAGGAACATCTTTAACGTCAAAAAAACTGGTCGAAATCGACGATAACTTGAAATAATAATTTTTAAATTTTCAAAGTAAACTGTAACGATTTGTATTAGTTTTGCAATTGAATACCATTCGATTTTAAAACTTTCTGAGTTTTTAGATTATTCTGAAATTTAAAATGAAGAATAAACTAAACTAAAGTTCTGGAGTACATTCGATCGTTTGTGTCCCGTTTTGCCAAGGTCACACTTGGCATTCTCAATGCTTGTCTGAAGACTGAAAGCTGTGGAAACCGTCTCGTAATATTTATATTCTTCTGGGTCGCAGATTGTGATGCGTACTTCTTATTGGTTCTGGTGTTGGCCCCGCCCCCTCGAACGATGTTTGGGGTGTTACAGTGGTAGTCAGTTGCTTTCCCGACTGCACTCGGTGAGCTTCGGTCTGTCGGTTGATTACTGGTTTTCACGTGTCTGGCAAATTGGGGGCATCATCTCTTCTGTTTAGACGTCCGATTATTTCTATTTCTATTGTTTCTCGTATAGTCCTTATTTTATAATTCGAGATATTTACAATTTGTTGGCAACTGTCGAAGTCGATTTTGTGTCCTGTTTGTAGATAGTGTTGGAGCAGAGCCGATGTGGTTTGTTTATTTCTAACCGCCAATTTGCGTTCTTCAAGCCCGGCTGCTATTACATTCAGAGTAAAAAGAAGGGGTCTGGAAAAGTCTAAAGAGGGAGTAACAGAAATTATCATATACAACGACAACAAGAATATAAGAAGAATATACAACGACAACAAGAATAAAGTTAGAACGCATAACGATGAATCCACAGAAATTGAAACAGGAATAGGCCTAAGACAGGTTTGCGTACTGAGTCCGCTGTTATTTTCAGGAGTTATTGACGATGTTGTAAAA
The DNA here is from genome assembly GCA_031761425.1 of Cosmopolites sordidus. NCBI lineage: Eukaryota > Metazoa > Arthropoda > Insecta > Coleoptera > Curculionidae > Cosmopolites > Cosmopolites sordidus. Next base: position 574,505 of record JARFXV010000480.1, on the reverse strand, counting down.
AATAGCAAAGCACATTGCAAGAATACAAAAATTAAAACAGCAGCAACAAAAGAATTACTGTTCGCTGACGAATGGTCCTAATGGCAGATTCCAAAGAAAAACTACAATATTATTTAGCGATATATAACGAAGAGCACGGAAAACTAAACATGGTAATAAATATCGACGAAAGCAAAACAACGATAATTGCCGGCACAAAAATAAAACATAAAATTGTATTCGATGGGACGGTAATGGTGCAAGTCAAAAACTATAAGTATTTAGGCACAATAATAGAAGATAATAGGGTATAATATTGCCCTTGTTTAAAAAAGGAGATATCAAAGAATGTAAAAGTTATAGAAGGGTGACATTAGTAAGTTTACCTGGAAAAATATTGACCAGAATAATAAAGCATGAAGCTGCTGAAAAAAATGCACTTGATAAAGTAAATGCATTTGATAGAGTAAATAGGAAAGAATAAAGTAAGAACGCATAACGATGCATCCACAGAAGGACAGAAGTAGGTTTAAGATTAAGAGCTGAGAACTGATTCCACTGTTATTTTCAGTAGTTATTGACGATGTTGTAAAAATATAACAAAGCAAATTGCAAGAATATAAAAATAGGTTTTAGAAAAATGCAAAACATTGATAATTATAGGCACAAAAATAAAACATAATGGAACAAGCCAAAAACTATAAGTGTTTAGAAACAATAATAGGAAATAATGGAAAAATGTTCACCGTCCACTTTTCCATGAACGAAAAAATGGGAAAAGCACGCAAACTATACAACACTTTAAAACAACATCAACATTAGAAAAAACAACGATGATAACAAGAGAAACAAAAGTAGAATTACCGCTGCAGAAATGAGATTTTTACGCAATATAGAAGGAATTACAAGAAAGGAAAGAGTGGGAAAATTCGACAGTAATGGAACAACTGGAAACGAAGCCAATAAAAATGGCTATGGAAGAAAGACAACTGAGGTGGCCAGGATACATATACGCAATGAATGATGAGATCAGCAAAATAAATCTATGAATCGAAATCACGCGGATAAAATAAAGTCCAAGACTTAGGATTAGAAGAACAAGTTCGACAAGCCGCAGAAAATCAGGATTTCGTGGGAATGAGGCTAGAAAATTAGCACTGGAGAGCAACTTATGGAGGATAAAAATGCATGAAATACCATCATGTTGAAATGTAAATTGTTACTTACACCTAACGGTAACAGACTTTTAGACTAGAACTTTAGACAATTAGAATTGAGTGTGTAAGGATTTTTTTTACTATATATTTCCCTGTAGTAATTATTTTAAATATTCCTTTGTCCATACAGATTTTTCTGTATTTTTCCCTTATTTTCAGTGATCTTATCAGCATCAGCACAACAGCACTCGTACCGACTAACTGACAATGTCAGATGTATGAAACTGAAATTACACAGTTAACAGTAAGTCCTTACAAAATAAAAGGTTTTTAACGTTTGGAAAAAACAGTCTTTACTGAATTATTGATTGATTTGTTCGTTACTTTGTGATAGTTCATGTTTTAAAAAGGAATAAAACAATTTTTTACTTTGTTATCTATCACTTTTATTTATATTATAAAAGTGATAGATAACAAAGAAAAAAATTGTTTTATTTCGTCTTTACTGAATTTGCCAGAAATGTTGAATGAAACTGATGCAAATATGTGGACAGGAAGGAGGCATGCGTTTTACCTTTCGCTTATTCCACTATGTTTCCAATCTGATTGCGGAATACCTCTTCAAGGCAGGCCAAGAAAAGATCAAGTGATATTGCGTCACCATGCCATACACCCTTTTGGTTCCGCAATGTGTAAAAGTGACACCCGTAACACTGATGGCTTTCCCATGCTAAAATGTTTATATAAAATGTTCCGTACGCTTTCATCAGAGATGTTTATCATCTCAACATTCAATAATCGCTGTAACCTTCAGTCCGCGATTAATTAACACTATATCATGGATTTTGTTAACCATTTCTTCTATCGTGACATCAAAGGGGTATCCTAGTTTCTACCACAGCTAGCTAGTTTCACCAGTGTGAATCCCAGTAAACTATTTATGAACCATGAAATCAAAAGAGACCCCCCTAATACTTTTCAGTTTTTCTTTTCTTCCTTTTGTACGATGCTTTTTTATGCAAAAATGGTGTTTAATCAAAACACGAAATTTGTCTTTTTCCATGATAGCAAAAATATCGAATTTGCCTGCTTTCAAAAACTATCAAAACAAAACTAAATATCATATCAACTTGAGACGTTACAAGAAATATGTTACTTTCTAAGAATGTAATTATTTTTGAGGTCCCGTCGCCATCTATCGGAAAATTATCTGCCTTTTCAAACTATCCTCATATTATTAATAGAAAAATATATTAAATGAGATATATTATTATTAATTGCTATTAATTGTTTTTTTGAAGTAATAAAGGCCCTGGCATAATACTGCTAATACCGCGATACCACTTTGACGTCTTTCATTTATAAATCTCGCTATATTCGCACATTATTGGTTTTACATCGTTCGTTGCCAGTAAGAGCATTGCATGCTTCATTGGACTGACAAACCCTATGTAAGTTTAATTAACTTTCAAGAGCAAAACGGAATACTGAACAGTTAAATAACGATCGAATACTGCAAATGCGGGTTGTTTATTTAAAATAGTCAGAGAGAAGAGAGAAAAAATTTAAATTTTAGCCGCGTCAGCTGCCTTATTTAAAAGAGCAACGTTGTTTGAAAACAAATTTATTTATAGGCGAAAATGTCGAAATTAAGTCTCGAAATTTATTGACGATATTTATACGATATAATTTACACAAGTTTGAATTTTGGTGATAATAAATTCCGAAACTTGAAAGTTAATTAGCCAGTTGTTTGATTGACAAAAAGCTCTAATTCTTCTATTGGAACCTTCGGTGTAAAACATTAAACTCGAAGAGATTTACTACTAAACATCACTTTTTTAAACTTCTCGATGCACGCTTCATTAACCATGTTAGCATCATTAGGAGATGATTTAATCTCAGATTAGATGAAATCCTTTGGCGTTGTTTCAAAATATTTTTCTAATTGTCTATCAATCATATTTAAATAGTCCTGACTGTTCATTGGATCAGAAATGAAAACGATGTCAATCTTTTTTCTTATCTGATGAGTACCCAAACCATAACGCTACCACCACCCATTTCGCATTGTCGAATTGGTAAAAATGTTTTCATCTTTTCTTCATATTCAACGGATATACAAACATGTTTAAATTTAGCAACTCTTTTATATAGAAAGAGTTGGCCATGGCCATCGGAGTTAAACTTATTTGCTTTACTCGATGGTGAGTTAAAATTCTCAGTACACTATCTGGCAGATCATATTTGACAAATATTATAGTTGTTTAGTCATATTTACGCTCTGTGACAGCTGGATGTGTGGGTGTTTTTTGTTCAGTATAAAACTTAAAGCTATTTAATTGTATATGTTTTCTGCAAGCCATTGTAACAAAAACTATTGTAAAAGTTATTTGATGTTCGATAATGCATGGGATTGTTCGAAAAGTTATTATGGATTATTTTAAGAGGAAGAGAAATACAAATAGTTTATGTTAATATCTATTTAATCTATTATGCAATTACCATTATTATTTACAATTTTGGGTTGTAAATAATGACGTTGTTACGTCATGCGTTGTCATGGTGAAACATCTCTGTTCCCTGTTTGCTCATTCTGGCCGTGTTTTTTTCAGTTGCCGCCTTCAGTCTGATCTAATTGTGAATAGTAGAGATCAGTGTTGATGATTTAGTTGCTTAGAAAAAACCCCACCAAATGCAAAGCATGATTTTTTTCGGATTAAGGCTTTCTTTTGCCTTAAAAAAGCTTAAAATCACTGGCCTTGGCAATCTAATGACTATTTTCATTGCACGCTGTTGCATAAAATTCACTTTTTCTCTCCAGTTACCAACCACTTCAAAAATGAAGCCTTAAATTTTTTTTACCACAAGATCGCAAGAAGGTATCCGGCAGACATCGTATCGGCAGACGTACTCATTTTTGTGTACGATTTTGGTTTGTGGTCGATTATCCCATATTTAACTTATTGCTATCTCACGGACCATGGTGCGTAGATCTTCAGCTATTATGACCTTTATTTCCTCGACATCAGTACTTGAAGAACGACCAGAACGATATCGATCGTCCCAGTCAAAATATCCGCCCCTGAACCGACCAAATAACTTTTACATCGTGGTGTCCTCAATAAAACCCTCAAATTAATCTACTCCATTTTAATCTAACCCCAATTAATCTAACCCCCATTTAATCTAATCTGATATTAAATTATCTCCAGATGATGTTAACATGGTTAGCAAAACGTGCGTCGAGAAGTTTAAAAAGTGATGTGGTGTTTAGTGGTAAATCTCTTCGAGTTTAGTTTAACAAAAAGCTGTAGAAATATTTGTAGTGCTTTTATGTAGACACACAATACTTGCGAGTTTCCAAAAAAATGTTTTTCGGCATTTTTTTAGAAATTTATTTACAATTTGTTCATTATATTGTGTTGTCCGGAAGGTTCGACGGATTTTGACGATTGACGATTGACGAATTTTCCATTAGCTGCCCTTTTAACGTTTGTAAACAAACATCTGTATTGGATTAGTACATATTATATGTTCCTATGGCATTTACAATGTTTACGTTCGTTCAGATTCGCTTTGATTTGTCTTAGTCAGTCAAGTTGATTTAAATTGAAAATATGGGTCAATAACTTACATTTACGCCATATTATACTTTTTATTTTAAAAAGGGTAAGAACGCTGCACAAACAAAAAATAAAAATTATGCCGTTTATACAAAGGGTTCTATTGCGGATACCGCGGTGATTTGGTCGGCTCAGGGGCAGATTTTTTGATTGGGAAGATCGACATCGCTCTGGCCGATCTTCAAGTACTGATGTTGAGGAATTCAAGGTCACGGATAATCGACCGTTTTTGACCACATGAAAAAAAAATGGGTACGTTTGTCGATACGATATATCTACCGAATATCTTCTTGCGATCTTGTGGTGAAAAAAAATGATCCACGCTGTGTATGTTTCGCTTTGTTGGCTGACGTTGCATCCTGGGCTAGAAGATCCACTAAATTTGAAAAGATTTACCACTAACCACCAAATCACTTTTTTTTTAACTTCTCGACGCACGTTTTGATAACCATGTTAGCATCATCAGGAGATGATTTAGTCTAGAAGATCCAGTGTTTTCCTGGAAACAAGGGACTATTTAGCAGCTTTACTCCTTCTCAAAACATTACTTTGATAGTTTGTTGCACATATTTTGACTCTTTGCTCACTGAAATGTAGTTTAGTGGCGCCGTCGCACAAAACTCCTATAAAACCAGTGCTGAAGCCGGATGATAACCTCCTTTCACTTTCCAAATTGTTCAGTAGTTTTACGAGAGCTATGAGCGTAAACTCTATTATTATCATTTATTATTATTTTTATTCTTATTTCCAACTATGAAAAGGATTTTCCTGTGCCTTCCATTCGCATGATGTAAAATAAGTGTTTTCGTTCCCGCGGCTCTTATGTTACGTATAGCTGCTGTTCAAGCTTCAAACCATAGGTTATGTTTAATGATGCGCGACATGGTTTTCGAAGCGGATTTCTACGAATTCTTTTAGCAACCGATTTGACAACTGCTGGGCTCCTGATCTTGAAAGGTCGGGCATTTCTTGGTTTGTCATCGGCAAAGGAGATCACGTTGTATCGTTTGATACGACGTTGTGGAATAAATGATTTTTTTAGATGGGGATTTTTTAAGATCTCAATAATATTCGGACACCTTACTTAAAAAATCATTCTAGCAGTTCCAATTTATGCAAAAAAAAACGTTTTCTTCCCGTATATTTTACCGTTCTTTTCTCCTGTTAACTTCTTGTATAACAACGTTTCGAAATAATTTTTTTTAATTCTAAAATTTTGAGAAAAAAAACTTAAATATTGTTTTTATACTTATACATCTCAAAAATATTCGTACGCGCAAACAAAAAATGAATCTGAATTAAGTGGTAATTAGGATAAGTGGTAATCTTCGAATTTTGTTTACTACAAATAGTAATTGACAGACTGTAGTAGAACGAACATCTTAAAATGGGTCGTATATCAAATAAAAATAAACGTTTGTTCTGAAAATAGGCAATTAGTGCTATTTCATTATTAAAGCGAAAATTCGTACCGAAAGAGTGGGCAAATGCTTCAGTTAAGTAAAAGTACAGTTGGTACATGCAGTGGTACAAAAATGAGGACAGAATTTTTCCGACGGAGCAAACAGGCCGTCCGAAATTATTAAATGAAAGAGACCAAAGTTTTATTTTAAAAGAAGTACATAAAAATCCTAAAATTAGTGTACCTAAGCACAAAACATTGGTGGAAAACCATTCTCAAAAAATAGTCAGCATCGAAATAATACGTCGTTGTATAAGAAACCATGGATATCATTGACGTGTGGCCCGGAAAAAAGCCTTGGTTAAATCAGAGAAATATTTAAACTGGGCTGGATTTTGCTAAGGAGTATGTTTTGAAACCTGAAAATTATTGAAACGACGTTATTTTCTGTGATGAGTCAAAATTCCAAATTTTTGGCTCAGATGGGATCCTCAACACTGAAAATCTTTGTCCAACTGTTAAACACGATGAGGATCGGTAATGGTTTGGGGGGTGTATACCCTCAGAGGGGTGGGTAACTTGGTGGTTATTGCACGTATAATGGACAAAAACATCTATTTAAACATTTTAAAGAAAAATCTGAGAGCAAGTGCGGGGAACATGAACATTACAAACTTATTTAAATTTTACCCAGAAATTATCCTAAACATAGTGCGGGTATAGTTTGCGAATGGATAATACACAACTGTCCAAAAGTGATTAAAACGCCTCATCAGATTATTGAAAACCTTTGAAAACTAATATAAGGAAAAATGAAGTTAATAATAAAGAAACTTTAAAGAATAAGTTATTATAGACATGGAATAAAATCGACATAAATGTAAATTGTGGTGGTATCCACAATTAATGTAAATGGTAATAAATGTAAAAAAAAATGGTGGTATCCATGCCAAGACGTTTAAAGGTGGTTATACCAAATACTAATTATAAAACAAGTTTTTATTCAATTAATTTGTTTGTTGATACTATTAATGTCCGAACATTTTTGTGACTCTAAATTTATAAACTGATCTTTTTTTATTGACATATTTACTTTTAATATGGATTTATAATTATTTAATACTTAAAGTATGGCTGCACTACAATTGTTTATTATATTTCCAAAGAAATTATTTTTATTCCTTTTTTTTTGTTTATTTTCATAAGCACACATATAGCAATATGCTTGTCCAAAATATTTTTGGGATCCACTATATAAACACGAGTTGCACTTGAAAACATGCATAATTTATGACATAGCTATGTATATTAAAATATTATAATTATATCATTTGGTTTATAAAATTGTTGTTTTCTTTTAAACGGTAATAGATTTTAATTGAAATTTATATCTATCATTTTTTTTAAATTCGAATAATAATGGCTATCGCCCGAGAAGCATTAAATTTCCCACACTTCGGCACTTTGACGTCTCCAATTTATCACGATAGTGATATTAGCTCAATATACATTATATGGCTGGTCCTCAATATGATGGTTAAAGAATGGAAATATTGTCAGCTTCATGGAAATAATGATTTAATTTTATTAAGTTTCTAAAATGGAACTATTAATCAGTAAATAAAGAACGAGCGTAGTGAATATTCGCTATTTATTTAATAAAACTAGCTAATGGGTGGGACAAGTGTCACGCTACCGTTCTAATTATTTATAACTTAACTAATTAAAAAAATCCGGTGTAAATCATGTTTGGTGTTAATGTAATGATTTCAGCATGGATTTTATCCTTGAGTTGTTGTATGGTTTGAGGCTTATTTATGTAAACTTCCTTCAAAAATCACCATAAAACTAGTATTATAATAAACATTATCAATTTGATGAAAGTGGTTTATAATTTGACTGCAGTATTCTAATCGCTTAATATTGTCTGTAGGCAACAGAACTTGAATAATTTGATTTTTATAGGGAAACATGTGCAAGTCAGTTCATAAAATTCGGTGTAAACTACGTAGAGAAATTTTGCACTATGCAATTTTCCGTCATCGAATCGACGATTCTGGAAACTCCTCCACATGTACAATATTTTCAGTGCTTCGTACTGTTCTTGGACTTCTGATATTCCTTATCCTTAAGCAAATCATTAATTATTGTTTTATGAGGGGTCAGATCATTAAGATATTTTCGCCTAAATTCACGTTCTTATCGTGCCGTGCTGCAATCATGGCAGTCTTCGTTCTCACCTCTATCTTTCCCTCATAAACAACTGTTCTCAACAACCCTCTCAACAGTTCGATCTAAACGATAAATTCTCACTCTCTAAACGATGCATTCCAATTGGCGAATCTTTATTGTTGTTACTAGCACTCTTTTGGTAGATACTCTACGTAAGACCTCTTCATTTGTGACTGTCTCTGCCTAATATATTCGTAGTATTCTTCTGTATTTGATCATGTATTTATTAAGGATGGTACCGTAAAGATAGGAGTAAAGGTGGATGTAACTACTACAAGACCGTAGAGGGGGTTTTCCACAATGTTCTACGAATCTTTAAGGGCAGTTTAAACTGGTTTTCTATTTCAATTTTGCAAAAATCCAGCGCACAAGTTTTGTTTTTGTGGACGATTTATTTTAAGATCAAAAACTAGATCTATATCATTTAGATTATTATATATATATATATATATATATATATATATATATATATATATATATATATATATATATATATATATATATATATATATATATATATATATATACATACTCGGGGACCGAAAATGAATATAAAAGTTTCTATAAACATGGGTCCTATTCTGAACTGTTACAGAAATACAGGGGTAACATATTTTGGATGACAAATGTAATAAAGAGAGAGATAATATACCATAACTATTTTTACTGCTAAGCAACCATTGTTTATACCAGTTAATTATTAGTTTGTCATTAGCAAATTGTTTTAATTTTGTTTCATTATACCCTCGTTATTCTCTCATCGTGAATATGTTGTTATATATTTTGTTTATGGCTTTTGTAAAGGAAGGTCAAATCGCGCAGTTTCCGAATATCATCGTCGTTACCCGAATCGGAAACTATCGAAACTACCAGATAGAAGGGTTTTTGAACAAGTTTTTAGCACTGCTGGAGAATCTGGTATGTTTCCAAGTGCTAGAATTGTATCTGAATGGCAATTGAAACCTGATTTTGAACAAGAAGAGGCAATCTTTGACATCGTTGAAAATGATCCAAGCGTAAGTTCAAGGCGGATTACAGATATTTGCCAAATGACACAATCGTCTGCTTGTAGGACTTTTCAAATGAATTGTATTTATCCATTTCATTTACAACCGCTGCAACATTTGCAGGATTGGGACTTTGCATTAAGGATGCAGTTTTGTAATTGGATAAATTCAAATCGGATATTGATTTCGTTCACCGATGAAGCGCAGTTCACTCGTGATGGCATAAATAATCTTCATAATGAACATCAATGGTCCGATGAAAACTTTCACGCTACGGCTGAATATAATTTTCAACATCGATTTAGCGCTTAATATAATTTTCAACATCGATTTAGCATTAATATGTGATATGGTATGCTAAAAAATTAACTAATCGGTCCATTCATATTCGACAGTCATCTGTTAATCATGGTGGATAGGTGGATGAGGTGGTCCGCAAAATTGGTCAGCTAGATTACCAGACCTTAATCCTCTGAATTATTGTCTTTGTTAGTGGGTTAAATCTTTGGTATATGCAACTAAAGTGGACATATTTATTTTTTTTGTTTTTTTTTGGAATTTTCGGTCAATTGTATTAATAATATTATTATTCTTTTACTATTTTATTAACGTTTCGGTTTATTTTATTAAACCATCCTCAGAACAATTACAATTCTACAATATATGTATATTATTTTCACAAACAGTACAAATTTATATTTTACGACATACCAGCTATATCTTTTTGAATAATTGAGTTTTTTAAATTTTTTTATCTAAAATATAATATTTTTTGTTTAATTTTGAGTTGACATATCCATTAACTTTGATACATTTTATAAATTTGTTATCTTTAGATTTTTTTTGCTTTTTTAAAGTTTGGAATATTGAAACATTTTACTTTTTTATTGATATTAAGTTTTTCTTTTACTCGTTTATGTAATCATCATTTTATTACAACTTTTACTGATACCAAATAAAACTCGACACCCACCAAATGGCTAATGTGTGTAAAATTGATTTATTATCTTGGAGTCAAAAAATTACAATGTTCCAATTGCCTTCAAAAGTAATTTTAAAATAAAAAGAAAAAAAAAACTATATACTATATACTATATACTATATATTATATACTATCCAGTATTATAGATCCCATATTGATTAGCACCAACACCGGCATCGAGAAATTACCTTTAAGTTCCTCGTTACTATGAGCTCTACGATTTATCACCTTACAATATCGTATAATATCGGTTTTATATCGTTTGTTCTCCGTATTGAGAGGGTATTATTCGCTCTATAGAGCTGCCAAATACCATCCAAGTTTAATTACGTTTCAAGATTGCAACAGAATACTGAACAGTTAAAAGCGATCCGATATTGTGAATCAATGCCCGTAGATTTAAAAGAGAAGCGTTGTTTTTAACCTAGTTGATGTAGAAGAACGTCCAAATTACGGGTTGAAATTTATTAGCAACGTTCGAATATATACGAAGAAAGATTTTTTTCTTTAGAAGATTATATAATTGTTGACAATGTGATCTTAAAATAATGAATTAACCAATCACTAAATTTTAATTGAATATATTATAGTTGATTTTGATATATACGATATGTTTCGATTAATTTAAAGTTCAATTTATTATGTATTGACTATACAGATTCATTTTGTACCTAACTATTTCGTGCTTTATAACTCCGTTAAAAAAATTAAAACTGCAACAACTTTTTGTCCATTGTAAGTAAACACAATACCTCTTGGAATTAATATATGCTTTGGTGAAGTAAGGAACACAATCGGATAAGCCTGTATTAAATATAATGACTGTCTGTAAACATAACTTTGTCACTACGTTTTTTCGTATTTCATTTAAAGAAAATGTATTACTCAATAGGAAACCATCGTAATGTACTAGGCTGCAACAAAGTAGTGGCGGCTCGTGAGGGAGGGCGTTGGGGCGCCGCCCCTCCAGCATTTATCACAGTAAATAATTTTTCAAACCAAAACACTATATTTTATTTCCGTTCAGTTTCTTTCCTTTAACTCATTTCCTTGGTTTACTTCCTGTATAGGGTTTCAATAGCACGAAAAGTATAAAGGAGGAAGGGGAAAAGCAAAAAAATCTTCAGCAGCAGATTTTCTTCTACGTCCTCCCATTTTAAAAACCCACGAGCCGCCAGTGGACAAAAGTATTTACGTTGTTACTGCTACGATAGTTCATAAGGCACCATTTATATGTCTCGTAAACTCCTAATTCTACTGAAAGTTTCTTAGTGCCTGTTCTAGAATCTGCAACTACAGCTACGAGTTGTAGTTGGCATCGAGAAACCATGGACGCCCTGATCTTTCCTTATCATCAAGACTTGTATCTCCCTTGTAAAACTTTTTAAACCAGAGCACAATGGTACGGATTGTTACCGCACATTCTACTTCGACATCTATTCCGATTCCCTACTACTCACAAGCGGCATCAGTCGCTTTGAAGACTTTTTGAAAAGAATGTCTCAATATTGCCTTAATATCGCGACTTATTACACTAATTTTAACGTTTTTGTTTAAAATAATCGGGTGAATATTTCGCAGTGGAATAAGTTTTTATTACAGAAATAATGTGTATATGTCGGAGCAAAAAGTTTCAATCGGATTAAATCTCTGAGGACTATAAACTTTTATTTAAAAACAAAGGAAAAAACTCGTTTAATTGGTAAAAAAACTTATTTTTTTAGATTTTTAGTTTTGGTAAATAATATTACGTAAATATAATCCGCTTTCCAAAAATATTGACACTTCGATACTACTATTAAATGTGTAGCTATAAAAAAAAACTAAGAATTATGTCTTAATCTCTACTATATTGGAAAATTGTATGACAATTGTTTCAGCATACACATTTAGATACGAAAATACGTTACAGCACTATCTTGTTCTTTTATTTAAAATGGATTTCCACTAAATATCGGCTACCTCAGTTAAATATATAAAACTCTTGTGTCATAAAAGTGATACCAGAGGATCTGGGATTGAGTTTTCGAAGTCTAATTTTTCAAAGTTCAATATTCATACAAAAAATGTTATTGGTTTTATCTACCTCTAATTACGAGGGCCATTCGAAAAGGTCTCAGCTTAACAAAGACATTTTAAAATAACATTTTAAATTTTTTTCTTTAGTTATTTTATAATTCAATATATTTAATTCAATATATTTATACTAACGACGTTCCAACTTTTTAATATCCTTAGTATAATGTAATTTATCTACTTCTACAAAATAGGCGTTTTTCTCAACTTTAATTTCATCATTTTAAGGAAATTTAATGGTGACGATTACTGTTATTCCATCCTTAAACCTTAAAAAAATAAGTATCCCATATATTTAAATTATATATCACACTAGATCGTAACTTTTGAGCTGAGAATTAGTTCGCTGGTAGAGTTCCCGTGAGTTAGTTTTAGCTTAGTAGCGGAAATTTTGTTCCTTAATAGTGGCCGTCAGATAGAAATGAGCTTCGTCGCTGCAGAACAAAACAACTGTCGGGGAATGGTTAGGAGCATACCCCGACACGAAGTCGTACTGGTTCCAAAATATCCCTCACTTAAATGCTGTTCTACTATAAGTTTGTACGGATGCATTATGACAGACGTGTGTAAAATTTTTCGGACACTTTCTACAGCGCTTCACATCTACAGCACGACCGCATGTTTCTGTGTCGAACACCTGGGAAATTACAATACCAACATTATCACTGGAATCACATTTTTCGACGTTCTTGAGGTCCTAGGTCGTCTAAAAGAATTTCAGTTAAGAACAAAACTGTTTGATGGAACTTCGAAATCCACTGGTAAATCGTTTCGCCATATATCATAAACTATTAGACAGCGAACGTGCGATGCACTCCGCTCCAAGCCGTGGCAATAACTGAAAATGGCACGAACTCACGGACTTTATTCAAAGAGTTTATTCAAAGACAAAGCGACAACGCCCACCGCTCAACCCCTCCAATGAGCGAAGCAATAACCCTTCGAATTTTGGACACTCACCCTGTAGTACAACTTTGTGTTAATTGCAAGTGAACATTTTTAAGATTTCTAACAATATATACAAGAAATAAGATAACTATTTCTGAACAATCATAACTTTTTTAATTCTTTGTAGTTTTTAATTTTTTCTTTTATATTTTACAGATAAAAGTCGGGTAATTCAAGTATGGAAAGGTACAAAATTGCTCAGCAAACCAGGATAGTCAATTTGTTTTCTGAAAATAATCTGTCAATAATTCTAACCCAATGTAAATATAAAATATTTTACAATGTTCGCGAGGCACCAACTAGGCACACAATAACTAAAACGGTTCGGCGTTTTGAAGAAAGGAGAACTGTTGGGGATGCCAGACATACGGGAAGACCTCGTTGTGGTCATTCAAGAGCAAACATTGAACGAGTTGGGGAGTGTTGCAGATCAGCTCCAAACATCAAACAGAACACGGTCTGCTCAATTGCAGATCTCCCGTCGTTCCCTAGATCGAATTATAAGGATATATTTCAAACTCTTTCCCTGCAAGATTCAGCTGGTCCAAGCCTTTCATTCAAAAGATAGGCTACTTCGCCTGGAATACGAAGTTCATTCGTAAACCTCGCAGAAAATGATGACAATTTTGTTTCCATTTTAATAATAACCGACGAAGCACATTTACAGAATTGTGACTTCGTCAATAAAGAAAACTCTTGATTTTGGGCCAACGAAAACCCAAAAAGAACTCACCGGAGACACCTGCATTCAGTTCGCGTAACGGTTTGGTGTGCCATAACAACTTAACGAATCATTGGACCTTATTTTTTTCGAAGATGAAAAAGAAATATTTCTTTTAGGTACTTGAAACCATTACCTTTCTTGTCCATGGGTTTGACAAAGTTATTCATTAGTCCAAGCTTAATAAGCAGAGGTGGAAGAAACATTTTTTTGGGGTCAACAAGAGGGGCATATTTTATATTTAAAGTACCAGGTTCAAAAGAAGTTTTATGATGTCAATCTTTCTTACTGTAATGTTCTTCTAAAAAACAGCAATACTTTGTACCAAAGTACTCCTTACGCTTGTACTCCAAAGTCAGGTACAAATAATTCCAATATCCCCATCGTATAAAGAAGCAGGGACTTGAAAATGGAACGTGCTAGGCCATTTCTGTGAAAACGTATTTTAATAACTACCTAAATGAAAGGTAAAATAGAGCATTCTCATCAATGTTACAAAAATTATGTCAATCTGTGTTATTTAAGGACAGGGATTTATGGCATGAAATGTAATAATTGTAATCTTGGTTACATTGATTAAATAAGAAAGAGCAATATTAACAATATAACAAAACAATATTAACAAAAATTTGAATCAATTGGAACTGTTTGTGATTCTAGGAATCCAACCTGTGAAAAACTTAAACATATTGCTGAACATATCCATGCTGTGAACCAAAGTGTAAATGAAAATCCAATACAATTAATTACATCGTTCTCAAGAATTCGGGCATTCTTATGGTACTACTTGGAATATTCTTCATAAAAATTTGCATTTCAAGGCGTATAAACTTCAGTTAATCAGAAACTCAAGCCAAATGTCCATTTGTTTAGAAATTTTCCAGAATGGATTTTAGAGCAACTTGAAACAGATCCATTATTTCACGAAAAAAAAATCTTCTGCGATGAAGCTCATTTTTCATTAACACGATCACGAACAATTTAGTGTGGATTATGGTCTGAAGGTGTAATTGGACCGTACTCATTTGAAATCGAAAGCGGAAATGCAATTACTGTCAATGGAGAACGCTACAGAAATATTATTACTGATTAATTTACTGGCATGAACTGGATGATTTTGATCTGGACGACATGTGGTTTCAACAAGATGGTTCAACATGCCACACATCTTACGACACAATCAATTTATTGAGAGAAAAGTTCAATGACCGTGAAATCTGAAGAAATGCCGATGGTACATGGCCACCAAGATCATACGATATAACTCCATAGGACTTTTTCTCGGGAATTATGTGAAATAATTTATCTATACCAATAAGCCATGTGGCTGCCATGAATCAATAAAACTGCCATAAATCAATATTTTAAATAAAAAAACTAACATTATAAACTTAAGCAAACTAAAATTACTTAGAGCTGTTAAATATGTGAAATTATTACATGAGTATCGAAAAATCTAAATATAAAAATAGTTCAAAAATAAAAAAGGGTCTTCCCATATATTCCTTCGTTTGCTTTAATCATGATCGAGACATTTTATGCGGTTTCGCGAATTTTGTACTCTTTACCTCACTAAGCTTAGGAATAAATTATAAACAAAACATGGTAATATTTGTCATCACCATCTCCTGGTGGCTAACTTGGTTGGCGAACCACGCGTCGAATAATTTTAATGCATTCCGGTGTGAATAGAAAATTCATTATTATATTTTTATGTAAGACATTGTTTACGTTAATTTCTTTGATGTTTAGATGAACCAGTAAAATATATGCGATGGAGTAGCAGTTTCCACAAAAATGGATGGAAAAGCAGTTTCCACAAAAACCCGTCTAATATAAATAAATATATATATTTTAATTGAGATTCGTACCTCATATCGCTTTTTAACCATTATAATACTTCGCCAAATATCGATTTTTTAAATATTGTTGTCGTTTCGGTGTCGATTTCCAGCTCCACGAGGAGGACAAGCACGATCAAAGTTTTATTAAGTTTTCAAAATGAAACAGAATACTGAATTTAATAATGAACGGATATTGTACGCCTTGGCAGTTTATTTGAAAGAACGGCGTTCTAATATTAATTGAAACAGTAAAATGTCTAAATTAAGTGTGGAAATTTTGGATTTCGATCCAGTTTAATCGGATTAAACGAGAATTTTTCAGCTTTTTTATCTTTTATTAGAAGTATCCGTAAGTAATGTCATTTTCTGATACTATTCAAAATTTTATTTTATTTATGAATTAATACAATTTCAATCTACAATATAATCTCCATCGTTATTGACAATCTGTGAACATCTTTTTGATAAACTTTCTATACCTTTTTTTGTAAAATGATTTGTCGCAGTATGATTTTTTTCCACGACGAAAATATTCCATATATTTTGAAAAAATGGTAATCTGACGATGCAGCATCAGAAGTGAGGAAGTACTTCTAAAAGTGATGATGTAACCATTCATCGTTTATTTAAAATATAAAATATTTTGAAATGAAAATTGTTTTTTAAAAAGAAAAAAAAAATAAAAATATTTTGGTTTGATATGGGAAAATGATTAAGTGTGGAGATTTTCTAGTAGACGTCGAATATTTGCGAATGAGAATGTTTGTTCAGACAATGACTAATTTGTTTGTTTACAGTTTAAAAATGGGGTCAATGTGCGTTGAGAGCTAATTAACTAAAGTAAGGTAGGGTAAGGCTGGTAGTGGTGCAAATATAGTGAGGAATATAAAATATGGAATATGTTGAACATAAAAACTGTACACTTTTTGCTTGTTCACCTCTATGTGTCTGTATAAGATTGAATAAAATGTGGCAAAGTAAATGATTAATTTTTTATGTTAAAGTGTTAAAATATCACCAGTTCGTATACCAGGTTGATTCATGCAATTATTTGTATTTAAATATATATATATATATATATATATATATATATATATATATATATTGTGACCTATTTTTTTCTTTTTTGAAACAAAATAAAAAATATATAGATCACAGCGACGGCAGCTGTTCGCCGGGAGCACCGAGCAAAGTTGAGCGCCACCCGGTTACTTCATATATCGGAAAAGACCCTGGAACCGGGAAGGGGTCTATCTTAAATAAAACGGTTTACTAGAATTTTATACATATATATTATAAAAGCACACTCAAAAAAGAACGACACAAAGTACACAAAAAAAAGAATAACTAAAACTATCAAACAAAAGGCACGGGAAGGTGGTTCTCCAAACCTTACCGTGAAAGAAATAAAAAATCAAATACACAGCTCTGAATTACACCAGCTAGTCTCTATGTCCCTATACTTACAAATTAGAGGTTATTTCCACTATTCTGACAATAGGAAAAAGATAGATATATAACGCTAGGGTAACCAAGAATGGTCAGACGGCAAATAGATACAAAATATAAGATGATAACGTAACCATTATCAGTATCAGAAATTATGGTAATAATGTATTTGTGAAAAATAACTGGTAATTGCAATCCTTAACGGTACATGAAAATATAATAAAAAAATGTTTATCTGGCCTTATTTCCTGATGTTGTCTATCCTTGCCTATCAAGGTACTGGGTGTCCAAAAACACTGAGTACGACTGCGGGCAGTCCGGTATCCCTATACGGGGGTCCCGAAATAATCTCGATCTGACCAACCGGTTACTGTGCCATGTGGCTCCAAAAAGGTGTTAGGTTTCCACGATGGTCGGGCTCTGTAATAGGTGGTCGTTCAACGGCCTGATGTCTGTTGATCGGATTATCTGCTGCCGGATCGTAAAACCCTCTATAAGAATATCAGAAAAATCAACCCAAGCGTGACTTGGCCAGCAAACCTATGTACCTCGGTCGGAAGGGTAAGGCGCGAAAACGTCCGCTCACCTGGAGATTTGGAGTTAGACTGTCTTGCCTTGTCCAAAACGATACCGGAGCTCTTTCAGTTAAGAATTTGTCCAAAATAAACCTACCAGTGGTGATCAACAATTTACGAATGCTACCTGTAGCGATCAAGAATTTGTGAACGCTACAATATATATATATATATATATATATATATATATATATATATATATATATATATATAGTGTGCGGCTGTGCCAGTGGTGCGGCTGATATTTAAATTCTGGAACTAACTCCTCCAGTCTTAACCTCTGAACCGTCATGGTTCAAACCTTTAATTCAAAGTACAAGATGAAGCGTTCTAGTAATTACAAAATTACCCCAGGAGGTAGACAATCCTCTGCCAGATTTGCTGGTACAACCGGACTTTCGGATTCTGGGGCGTCCGGGCTTAAACGCAAAATCTTTCAGAGGGAGTCGGAGACCTCTGGCCAACGTCTGAAACCGAAAATAAAAACTATCTTTGAAACGGTAAATATCAATTCTCTCCTGCGTCCAGGAAAACTACACGAATTGGGGCGAACATTAAATCAGCAAAAAATCCAAATTTTAGCTTTGCAAGAAACCAGATTGATAGATGATAACACCTTGGAATTCGACAACTACAGACTTATTAAAAGTAAAACGGACAAAAGAATACTCAAAAATACACCACATCTCGGTGTTGCTTTCGCTGTCTCAAGAAACATTCTTGGTTCTATAACAAATGTTCAGCCAGTAAATAATCGACTTATGACACTATCCCTCAAGTGTGCTAACAAAAACTATACATTAATCAATGCACACCTCCCAGTTAATGAAGAAAATAAATCTAATCCTGAAAAAGTAAATAAGTCCTGGGAAATTCTGGAAAAGACTATCTCTAAAATTCCCTCTAACCATGTAAAAATCCTATTGGGTGATTTCAACGCCCAACTAGGGAAAGAAAAAAAGTACAGGAAAACAGTCGGCAGTTTTCCCGCTCATAAATGGACTAACCATAATGGTAGAAGATTGGTTGACCTATGTTCGCAGTTTAATCTAAAAATAATGTCAACCCATTTTAAGAAGAAAAGAACAAAACAAAAGACCTGGAGGTGCTCAAACACGTACATGGGTGAATTTCAAATTGACCATGTTGCCATTTCGTACCCCAATTATAAAGAGATTTTGAATGTTCAAGTCAGGAAAGGAGCAAATATAGACACGGATCACTTCTTGACTAGAATCAAACTTAGCTTAAAACCTCGAAAACTTATTCAAAAGGGGCTGCTAATACCAAAGTTTGACCCAACGAAAATAAAACCGGCCCTAACAGAAGAGCTTGATAAACAACCTGCACAGAACTGGCAAGAATTAAAACAAAAAAATATTAAAACAGCCTTAAAGTTGGTCCCTTTACAAAAACGTAGAAAACATCCGTGGAGGGATGAAGTTTGCGAGCAAGCAGTATTAAGCCGAAGTAAAGCATTCAAAGATTGGAACAGTCAAAAAACAGCAATAAACTATAACATCTTTTTGGAAGTAAGAAAAGAAACATCGAAGCTAATTAGACAAACTAAAAGAAAATATGAAAACAATCAACTTAATGAAATAGAAAAAGATTTCCAAAAAAATAACACCCGAAACTTTTACAAAACATTTAAAACTAAATTAACAGGCTATCAACCGCTTTACTTCCAAAAGGAAAACGGACAACTAGCTCTAAATAACCAAGACAATTGCAAAGAACTTGCGAAATATTTTGAACAAATACTAAACTGTCCTGAGCCCTTAAACAAATTACCAACACTAAACCCTAAACAAACAAACCCAGATTCATTACCACCGAATGAAGAGAAAATACTTAGGCAAATCAAGCGGCTTAAAAATAACAAAGCTTCTGGTGAAGATGGAATCACTGCTGAACTTTTGAAATCCGCAGGTCCAGGTACAATCAAGGAAATAACCAAAATTCTACAAGAAGTTTGGCGAACCGAACGGATTCCGGAAGACTGGAAAGATGCTCTAATCCATCCACTACATAAGAAGATAGGACGGAGATAAACAACTATAGAGGAATATCTCTTCTCCCAGTTTGTTACAAGATTCTATCTCAATGTCTACTAGACAGAGCACAGGGACAGTTAGAACCGAACATTGGTGAATATCAGGCAGGTTTTCGACCGGGCAGATCCAGCCCTGAACAGATCCTGAATCTAAAGTTGATTCTAAGACATCAAAAACTGTACAATAAAAATCTCATCTGTACATTTGTGGATTTCAAAAAAGCATATTATTCTATTGACCGCGAATCTTTATTCCGAATCTTGAAAGAACAAGGACTAGATCTGAAGACGCTGGCAATTATTAAAGCAACGTTAACTAACACGAGGTTAAAAGTTAAATTCATGGGTGACATCTCAGAACCCTTCGAAATTAAAACTGGTGTGAGACAAGGGGATGGACTCTCGCCACTCTTATTTAACTGTGTTCTAGAAAAAGTAATACAGGAGTAGCGTGAAAAAAAGTCGGCACTGAATATTGACCAGCCCATTAAACTGGGGAGAACCAACATCAAAATTGATTGTCTGGCATTTGCTGATGATCTAGCAATTTTAGCTCAAGATGTATTAACGGCTCAAAAACAGATTGAAATCCTAAAAGAAACAGCAGAAAAGGTAGGACTCCAAATATCCTTTGAAAAGACACAATACATGACCTGCAACAGACTAAGAACACCATTTCTAAAAACAAAATATGGTAACATCAGACGAGTCTCTCAATTCAAATATTTGGGTGAAATAATCATGGAAAATGGGTTGGAAAAAGCGGCCAATAAGGGTAGATGTCAAAAAATGGAAACGGCATTGAGACTTACACAAAATATTTACAACAAAAAATGCCTATCTAAAAACACAAAACTGAGACATTACAACACGGTTATTAAACCAGAATGTTTATATGCTGCAGAAACGCTCATTTTGAATAGAAAGAGGGACATCGAGGACATTGAAAAGAAGGAAAGAAAAATCATAAGAAAAATCCTAGGCCCCAAACAAATAAATAGCACAACATACCGACTTCGAAAAAACCAAGAAATCAAACAATACACAGATATACATAGCGATATGAGAAAAAGAAGACTTAAGTTTTACGGACACATCAAACGGATGAATCCGAATAGGCTAACTAGACAAATAGTCGAATTTTATGAAAATAGGAGTAGAGCTAAAGTAGAAATAATTAAATGGATTGCGGCAATTAAAGAGGACCTAAGATCAGCAAATATTACACAAAGTGAAATTCAGGATAGAGATTGTTTCAGACACAAGGTGAACGTTTGGAAGGTTGGCCAGAGAGAAGAATGTAGGAAGACTGGAACAACTTGGTCTGACGAAAGGAAAAAAGCTCATAGCGAAAGAATGAAATTAGTATGGGCTCAAAGGAAGGCTAACAACAACAAACGCCTCTAATTGTACTTCGCGTGGTCCACCAGGGCCCATACGTGAATAATAATAATAATAATATATATATACATATATATTGATTTACTCAATCTGCCTACTCCCCAGAGTCACCCTGGGGAATAGACAGATTGAGGCCTTGTAGTAAATCAACTAGATTCTCCTGAAAATGGCTTCCAGGTGGAAGCTGAAACGTCGAAATTTTACAAATCTAAAACGCAGTTCTACCCGAGAACCTAGTAATTCTATTACCGACCGCGGAAGCTTTTCCGAACATAGTAATGAAAAGGTTTACAAACACATTTTAGTATGAAACACCTAGGTAAGAAGAATGAAGGAAAGACAAGGAATAGTTAGATTGAAGGTAGCCGCTTAACGATGAGAGAAATAGGATTGAAGGATCCTTATTTAATAACAATTGATCCGTTTTTAATAATTCCCAAATTTTATATTAAAAGAACATTATAATAATTCGAGTAGATAAACCCCTAAATTGATGGAACTTAAATAATAGAATCATTTAAAACTTATGACGAATTTTCCACTCAAACTTAATCGCTCTTAATTCGTTCGATGCGCATTTCTCCAATTAGGTTAGCATCATCAGAAGATGATGATAGGCGACTAATTCCTCATAGGATTTGATAATATTTTTTGTTGAAATGCAGCACGCGAGTCTGGTGTGTACTTGGAGGGTCACCCATTCGAGTATTAACCGTAACAAACAAGTAACCTCCGAGTCGCTGGACTACACAAGATGACAATCTTGCGGTCAGATAATACAGGGTAGTATAAAAGTGGGCATCTAGTTTAAAATACAGCCGGTCGCGTTGGTGCGGCGGTAAGAGCGCCTGCTTTGCCGAATCCGCGCTGGAGCGATAGCTGGTTCGATTCCAGCGCTCCGATGGTTATTTTTCTTTCTTCTGTCCGTTTATCTTTCATAAATGTTTGTGATTGTTTCTAGGCAAGAGTGTAAAATCCGACTACGAATTACCCCTCAGTCACGCCAGTTAAAGGCTGGGTAAGGCCGGATGCCTTCTGAGAAGTGTTCTGTTGGTCACTCGCCAGTCGGTAGGTTTCCTGATATGGGTAGGTACATAACCAAGGGTTTATAGCCCGAGGGGGGTGCTGGCCTGGGTTTGTCGGAAGCTGATGACCGTGGTTCGGAACCCACGTTAAGCTGTAGGTCCAGTCGCTAAATAGCTTAGTTGCTGATGCGCCTCTAACCCAAACACTTTACTTTACTTTTTAAAATACAGTCAAAGTCCCATATTGCGTTAGGTTCCGTTATTCGCTTTTTCAGTATTCGCGGATTAAGAAATTGTGACTCCTTCTCGTATTCGCGACTGAAAATATTACTTTATTTGCTGATGTAAAACTAATGATAAATAATGTATTTCTAGAATAATATGAGTTTATTTACCAGTTACCTTTCAAAACAAACAAGTCTCAACATGTTTATAAACAAACAAGTTTTATTACCGCTTGGCCAAAAGTTTTGTGATAAATAAGTCGTCCCGCCGTACGCGCTAACGGGTTATACGTGACGCTATGGCTTTTGATAAAAGCCGTCTTTGCATTATAGGTGCCGAATCTTTTGTTTTATTGCTTCAACTTGTCATTGTCGCAATAATTTCGAGTGAATCGCACATGTTCGACATTTACAATGTCGCGTTAAAGGAAATTAGTCCCTACACGGAAAAAATCGTGTTGCTGCCTAATGTAAAAATAGAAATCCTAGACCGTCGTTTTGGCGAGTCGTTTGTTTACATATCACATTTTTTTGTGCCACTATCATCAAAAATTGTTCATTATCCAATGGAAGCTGTTTTATCATTATGGATTGAAGACTATAGCCAGAAGAGAGTACCTCAAAGTGACACTGTAATACGGGGGAAAGCGTATTTACGCACATTTTAAAGAACCTGATGATGAACATACGGATGGAGGATTTCAAGCATCGGAAGGTTGGTTCAATAAGTACAAGGTGCGACAATAACTGGATAACATCAAAATTGTTGGAGAAGCGGCATTTGCAGACACGTTAGAAGCTAGAAACATGTCCAGAAGAATGTTTAAAGTTTATTGCTGGATACAAGCCTGAACAAGTGTTTAATACAGACGAAACCCTGTTTTGGAAAAGAATGCCAAACAAAACTTTTATATCCAAAAGTGAAAAATCGGCCTCTCTCCGCTCTGCTTTTAAGGCAGCAAAAGATAAAGTTACACTGCTGCTCTGTTCTAATGAATCAGGAGATTGTTTAATTAAGCCACTTATGCTTTAGGGATCGCTAAATTCTCGTGTTTTGAACAAGGACAACCTACCAGTGTTTTGGCGCTTAAACAAGAACGCGTGGGTTACAACTGTCATTTTCTGTGACTGGTTCCCGGATTGTTTTGTTCCTGAAGTTGAAACTTATTTAAAGAACAATAATTAAGCTTTCAAGGCAGTTCTAGTATTGGACAATGCTATAGGTCACCCTCGTGAGCTTGATTTGCAACCAAAATTAAAAGTGATATTTTTGCCGGCCTTACTCCTTACTCTATTACATTAGACAAATCTTTAAAATCATAAAAAAATCATCGCGAGAGCTGAAGCCATACACATTGAAATTATGCAGGAAAAAAAACGGTGGACTAATCTTTTCTCAGTAATGATGAAGTATCCGTTCAAATTTAAACATACGAAAAACATTGCTCAAGTTGCGAATAGCATAGGGCGAGATGGTTTCGAATAGATAGAATCACGTGACATTCAAGAATTGCTTGAATCGCAAGATGAATATATGATGAAACCTCACCGAGCGCTGAAAAGGTGTTATTAAACTTAACAAACCTGAGTGAAGGTTTCCGAATGGCAAATGAGCTTTGTAATTTCTTCAGAAAAATTGATCCGACTATGCAAAGAAGTCATGTTTTTAAAGAGCAAATTGTTAATGCTTCAGCCAAATGTCAATCCGAATTAAAAGATTTTTTAAAAGTAGCAAAACAAGAAAAAAATACTAAATATTTTAAAATATTGCAAAACCTAATAATAATTATAAATACTGTTAAAAAATATCTCATTACATTGATTATATTATATATTTTTTCATTTTATTTTGTAACCATGGAACATATCCCCTATAATCCCGTACACATTTCCATTCAGTATTCACGGTTTCTGTATTAGCGGCATATTTACGCAACGTATTCCCCATGAAAAAGGAGCTTTGACTGAAGTACAGATTTACGGCAATACAATTTCTGGATTTTTGGATTAATTACTTTCGGAAAATAATATGTGACTAATTTCACGTTAACCAATTGAAGGTCCTTTTACAGTATCTTTGGGGACGCGGACATCTCAAACATCCAGTTTTAGAAATTAATCGATTATGGCCATAGCGTCTACCAGATTTAAGTAAGTGAAACTTTTAAAGTATGTGATTATAACGCCCGACATTTACAGTCTCTGCTTGTCCTTGTTTTTTAATAGAAATCAATTTTAAAAATAGAAAGGTCCGATAATTCTTACCACTATATTCATTATTTAACTAATCATTAGTATCTTCAAGATTTTCTATGCCCAAGTAAGGCGAACTTTGTTTACTAATAAATCCATTTAGGTGAACACTTGTGTATACACCTGCAAAATTTAAAAAAGGCACGATTGCATTCTAATCGCAATTGGAAATCATGATGGTCGAAGCCCTTACAACAACGGATTTTGTGTGGATGCATGTGGGGATCTTGAATTAAAATACACTGTAGGGACTATTGTTTTATATCATTAACTAATAAGTTGAGCAGAGGTTTGTCAACTTACTAATATTTCTGGAGCTTCCCGACCTCTTTTCTTGCACTTTGGATGCCTTCAGCTGGGCTTGCTGTTCGTGGTCTGCCTTATTTTCTAGCGCATCATTTCTCAGCCTTTTTAGTGTCGCGGCTCACTAAATAACCAAAGAAGTTCAGTTAAAATCGTTGCGACCCCTTCACTACAATATGCCAATTTGATGCTTATCAAAGTTTTACATCCACCGATTAACCCACCGACGATTCGTTCTTTTTTCAGTATCGTGATTTATGAAGAATTTATTTTTAAATGGCTTATACAGTTCTAATGGCGTGTTCACACAAATCGTGAAAAAAAGAACGCATATATTTGTATTAAATGACGAATTATCAATGACGGATGAAAAGGGATTTTGAGTCTAGTCTGAGCCTTCAGAGAGTGCACATCTCTCCGAGAGCAAGTCTAAGTGTGATAAACGACAAATGAACGAATAAACCATGGAAAACATGGAGTTTGACATGCAGGAGTCTGCATGCTTCGAAGCAGAAGGCTTCATCCCGTTAACTTACGAGATGCTGCATGGCTACCACCTGCAGTGCCAAAGAGATCACCTCCAAGTTATTGAGGATCTGCAAACGGACGTCATTATATTAGAGGAAGAAATCATACAGTTAAAGAAAGAGGCGAAAGAAGCCAAAAACGCAAATAAAAGCCTAATGAAGAGCACCAAAACCAGCAAAGCAACCGCTGATGCTTCTGCTAAGAAAAATAAACGAACCACAAAAATGACGCCACCAACAAAAGTAAATAAAGGAACGCAAAGATCGTTCAAGATTCCAACCTCAGTAAAAGGATCACAGACAACAGTGACCCAAACAGAAAGCTCCGAGGCCGGGAACGCAAACTATCGCCCCAGAAGAGCCAACAAAAACAGTCGCGGTCCAGTCGGACCCCGAAGAAGGAAACAGCACTCAAGTTTCCGAACAAGATGGGTACTAACAAGTGTCCAATCGAACAACGAAAAGGAAGAGGAAAAATACGTCAGCTTCCGTGGCAAGTCAACCCATGGAAGAATCGATCGTCATTCCTCCACCCACATCGTCAACCAGAAACAATGAACAGCCAACAACAACGGCACCAAAACCAGTAAAGAAAGCGGCAACTTCAGCAACTGTCGCCAACACCAGACCAAAGCCGATAGTCCTAAAAGACAAATCAGCTTTCCAAGAGGTAATGTGCATCCTCAAGAAAAAAACGTAGCTGTCGGGCCAGCCAAGACGTTAAGAAACGGAGTCCTCATGGCCCCCGTTACCGAAACTGATAGAGCTTTTCGAGAAGAAAGGGTACCCGTACTCCACAACAGAATCAAGCAACAGGAATCTACATGTCTTATTTAAAGCCGTGCTAGAGATCCTTCCGACTGAATATATCAGAAAGGAGTTACAATGCCTAGGCTATCACCCCATTCCTGTCACAAGATGGCAAAATAGGGAAAGAAAACCCATTGCAATCGTACATGTCAGTGTGACACGCAATGAAAAATCCATCCTGAATGAAAAACATCTTTAGTACCAGCCCGTCAAAGTAGAGAAACAAATCAAAAGAAGACCAGTTGCGAAAAATCCAATTCCGCAACGCCAAACCAAAGAGAAAAGAACCGAACCAAAACCAGTGACAGTTTCAGATCAAGTCGAAAGAAACAGTCCACCAGGCGGAGCAAAGTCCACAACAAGTCGAGTCTTCACCCGATTTTGCTAGCCACCTGCAGAGAATAGTGGATCAATTGCGAAGGCAATTAGAACCAATAATCAAACAACAATGCCAGTGAAAACTGGTACCAAGGAAACGCCGCCAGCGGAACCCCAAATGAAGAATCGCGATTTCTATCGTTTTTATCTGCCGTTTTCAGAAAATCAAACTCATCATCCAATTAACAGAGGTCACAACACAGCGTACCTGTCGACACCGAAATAGCGAAGATTTCGGACCTACTTGGGCTAGATAGAAGCCTCCTAAAAACCAAAACAAACTTTAACACCACGGAAGTCAACCTGATTAGAAACATGTAGGAGCCTCAGCGCTAACATAAAACTCGGAACATAAAACGGAAATAGGAAAATGACGGATATATGTGAAAATGGGCCGTTACACTTATACCAAAATAGATAGTAAAATTAAAAGACATTATGCAACATGGAATGGACGCCATGCTTTCTTTACAGAAATGTGCTTGGTATAAAAAGATGTCAGATAATTTACAAAATGTTCTGACAGAAATGTTTTGTTCCGTAAAAATTGTTAATTTTATTAAAAGCCGACCATTAAGACTAGATTGCTTTCCACATTACGAACTTTTTATAGTTCAATACGAACTTTTTCTCCATACTAAAGAAGCTGGAGATGAATTGAAATTCTTTTTTACAGATAAAAATAGGATATTATAATTTGAACTGGAGAATATTCTTTTGCACCATCCCGTACAATTAATTCGTATTTAGCATAATCATGTTTAAACTCGAAGAAATTTGCCACTAAACACCAAATCACTTTTTAAAAATTTCTCGACATACGTTTTGCTAACCATATTAGCATCATCAGGAGATTTAATCTAATTCTAAAACTAAACTGTGTTCTATTTATGTGATAACCCTACCTAATGCAGCGTATAAAAATCATGAACCGTGAAGTTTACTGACCCTTACATGAATAATTGAGAAAATTGACTGAACGGAATAGGTCCTTTATCCCGGTTCATGATTTTCACATTTTTCTATTTGAATACTTTCATATGCATCTAAAACGCTATTGTTATTTACACTTTTAACCAGTCATAAATTACTAATATTTATATTGTGGTCATGTTCGATTGCATGTTGGGCAACACATGATTTTTCATTTCTCCCATATGTAATGTGGGCAATGTGTTCTTTATATCTCGTTAATATGGATCTTTTTGTTTGCCCAGTATACCTTCGATCATATTCTTGACAACTAATTTCGTAAATCTTCGACATTTCATGGTGATCTACTTTATTCTGTTGATTACCCAGGAACTTTTCTTAATTAATTATATGGTTTGTACCAAACCTTAATGTCCACTTTTTTAAAAATTTTGTCTAGCCCCCGTCTTAATTGGGCATCAAACGGTATTAGCATTAATTTACTTTTGTTCTGATCCTTTTGAACAGTCGACGATTCTTTCAATAATTTTCTAATTAATTTATCTAAAATTTTCTTATTATAACCGTTCACTTAAAAATATCAAAATCGAAATCCCGACTAATAAAATATGTCTCAATTTTAGTAAAGAAAATATT
The DNA here is from genome assembly GCA_031761425.1 of Cosmopolites sordidus. NCBI lineage: Eukaryota > Metazoa > Arthropoda > Insecta > Coleoptera > Curculionidae > Cosmopolites > Cosmopolites sordidus. The sequence goes on along the minus strand of JARFXV010000480.1, from coordinate 545,961 downwards.
TCAAAATCTTCCAAAATATGCGACAAAATAACTAATTTTGCAAAACAGAAATGGCTTGACTTAGAAATCAAATATTGTACAATAAAAGGAGTATACTTGAAATTCAGGCGTACAATCTTAATTACATACAAGAAATTAACTTTTAAATTAACTAATGTAGACTCCAACTTTTTTTGAATTTTGGTGCACTTTCATCTTTATATAAAAAAAATTAAAAAACTCAAAATTAAGCAGTCGAAAGAACACATTTCAGAAAAAACCATCAACGTAGTAGAAAATCTTTTTAATACAAGCGTTCGACAACTCAGAACTAGATCTCTTAAATTAAGGCCTCAATTTTGCTTTGCCGGCATCTCCCAGTGCTTTAGAATATATGGTAGCCGGTATTGAAACATGGTATTAAACACTTCGGAGTCGGAGTCTTCCAAAGCTTTCGTCGGAGAGTGATGTAAAGGTAAAATTGTAAACAATATTTCAAATAAAAGTCAAAATATGCCAAATATTTCTAAAATTATCAAGCATCTGCGAGAGAATGAATGTTTTTATTTAAAAGCTGATAAGGGAAATAAGGTTGCAATAATGGACAAATCTAATTACTTTGAACGCGTTGAAAAATTAAATCCAGGCGGTCCACATAAACGATTGCCTAGAATAAATCTTGTAACAGCCTTATTTCTCCTTCTCTGAAAAGTAAACTGCATATTTCTGATCCAAAAGTGACTTCTGATCAAAAATTCATAAACTAGGAAAATCAAAGAGACCAATTCTATCAGCCATTAATTCTTCAGCATACAACTTGGCAAAATGAAAAAGAACTTGACAAATAGAAAAAGTTAAAAACACACATCTACAGGAGGTTGAGGTCTTGGTTACCTTTGACGTATCATCCTTGTTTCCGAGTGTCCCGATTCCCCATACCTTAAAATACCTGAGGGAATTACTCGAGTTAAATAGTTTTATTAACAGGATTGTTTCTGAGTACATCTCCTTAACAAGATTATGTACGAAGCAAAATTGTTTTCAGCTTAATAACAAGCTTTAAGAATAACAACAAGGAACGGCAATGAGCAATCTTCTGGCACCGTTCTTAGCCAACTGATTTATGTGTAAATTTGAAACAGAGGCGAAAGATGATTTCAGTTGCCTTCCGAAGGTATAGTTGAGATACGTGGATGACGTTTTTTGCAATTTTCGATTCAAAAAATGAAAACTTAGATAACTTAAATATTAAATCCCAAAACATAGTATTCAGGCATGAACTCGAAAACAACGATAGTTTACCATTTCTGAAGGTTTTAGTCAGTAGAAACAATAAAAATAAGTTAGATTTTGATATTTTTAGAAGAAACAACACCACTTCGAGATACATTCCTAACGATTCGAATCATAGCTTCCAGAATAAGATGGCTAGTTTAAATTTTATGGTAAATAGATTAATTACCTTTATCATCAATTTTCCTTTAAACAAAGATAATTATAACTAATAATTAAAATGAATTAAAAAAGCATCTGAAGTGAACGGTTATAATAAGAACATATTAGATAAATTAATTAGAAAATATAAGTTTAGAAAATTATTGAAAGAATCTTCGACTTTTCAAAAGGCTCAGAACAAAAATACATTCATGGTAATACAATTTGATGCCCAATTAACACGACGGCTAGACAGAATTTTGAAAAATATGGACATTAGGGTTGTATACAAACCATATAATAAATTAAGAGAAGTCCTGGATAATTAAAAGGATAAAGCAAATCAACACGAAAAGTCGGGGATTTACGAAATCAGTTGTCAAAAGTGTGATCCCCGATATATTGGGCAAACAAAAAGATCCATATTAACGAGGTATAAAGAACACATTGCCCATATTAGATATGAGAAAAATGAAAAATCTTTACCATACAATCGAACATAACCATAATATAGCTATTAGTAATTCGAGACTAGTTAAAACTGTAAATAACAATAGAGCTTTAGATGCATATGAAAACATACAAATAGAAAAATGGAAGAAAATCATGAACCGGGATAAAAGACCTATTCCTTTCACTCAATTTTTTCAATTATTAATGTAAGACTCAGTAAACTTCATGGCTTATGATTTTTACATGCTTCATTAGGTAGGGTTATCATATAAATAGAACATAGTTTAGTTTTAGAATTAGATTAAATCATCTCCTAATAATGCTAACATGGTTAGCGAAACGTGCGTCGATAAATTTAAAAAAGTGATTTGATGTTTAGTTGTCCATTTTAGTGTTTCACACCGAAGGTTCCAATAGAAGAATTGATAATCATGTTTGTTTAATTTAAAGCATAAAAAACTATTTATATGAATAATTAAGGTATTGAATGAATTTTGTTACGAGTACTCAATGAGATTTATAGAGCAAGAGCCCGTGAATTCCAGACCTTCGTTATTTTATAAAAGCTGAAAAATTTTTCAGGGCATGCTTCTAACGATGGGGTACTGTAAAGTTTGGGTCATCCTGGCTTTGGCAGGTAACAGGTATCAAAGGTGTATAAAATGCCAACTTAAATTTATCAAATAATAAAGCGTAATTTTGTTATATTTTCTTCGGAATAAATTAAATTATTATTAAATCACGTCATCCATTGGCAGACACTTAATATTGTAGCAACCCCTGGCCAGAAACCCTTAAATATTAATAAATTGTAACTGTAATAACTGAATAAACTGTAATAAACTGAATTTTATACATGTTACTTGGGTAACTATTAGAAGATGTTTCCTCAGTAGCCCGACAGTTTCGACAGTTCTAACCTCTGGCCAGACAAACATATAGGTGCAAGTAAGATAGATATTTGGATCGATCGAACAATTTTATTAAGTAGTTATTTATGACTAAAAATTCAATGTTTAAAAAGTTATTGATTATAATGTTCATATTGATAAATGATTAAAAAGTAATCCAAGTAAATTAATAAATGTTTTGGAATTTCATGAACTTTATTTTTAAAATTCAATTTAATAGAAAATTCGACATTTCATTAAAATTTGATTGTTTATTCATATATAGCGTTAATAAATTTATTGTAAAAATAGTTTCATTGTATTCATAGCTATACAAAAATGAAAGAAAATATGGATTTATAAGTTTATTACGAGATTTTAAGACAGGTTTAACGATTTTATTCATTTTCATCATTATAGTCGATCTCTTCACTATCTTCGTCACTGCTACTAGAGTCTGTTGATCTTTTTCAATATCGTTTTTACTTCTGAAATTAAATAATTATTTTCACTCACTTCTTTAAGTTCAGAAAAGTTCACATATTCCTGAGAAGTTGAAGGTTGAGGTTCTATTGATTGACGAGCTAAAGGTGGTTGTGATGCTGCTAAAGATTCTGTAAGTGAAGGTTGTGAATGAGCTGGTTCTACGATCAACTCAGGTAAAAACGATGTAGCTGAAGATGAATTGTCTATAGGTATAACAAATTTGCTTCTTTTTCTGTTTCTTTTTCTTTCTCTGTTGCAACGGTTTTTTTAGAACTTGTAATAAACTCGTAATAAACTAATAAATCTAAAAAATAAAATCTCGTAATAAACTTATAAATCCATATTTTCTTTCATTTTTGTATAGCTATGAATACAATGAAACTATTTTTACATTGAATTTATTAACGCTATATATGAATAAACAATCAAATTTTAATGAAATGTCGAATTTTCTATTAAATTGAATTTTAAAAATTAAGTTCATGAAATTCCAAAACATTTATTAATTTACTTGGATTACTTTTTAATCATTTATCAATATGAACATTATAATCAATAACTTTTTAAACATTGATTTTTTAGTCATAAATAACTACTTAATAAAATTGTTCGATCGATCCAAATATCTATCTTACTTGCACCTATATGTTTGTCTGGCCAGAGGTTAGAACTGTCGAAACTGTCTGGCTACTGAGGAAATTTCTTCTAATAGTTACCCAAGTAACATGTATAAAATTCAGCTTTTATACTATAACGTAAGCACAGTTACGATTTATTAAAATTTAAGAGTGTCTGGCAAGGTTAGTATGATATTAAGTGTCTGGCAATGGATGACGTAATTTCTAATATTATTCCCAAGAAAATATAAGAAAATCACGCTTTATTATCTGATAAATTGAATGGTATTTTATACACCTTAGCTACCTGTTACCTGTCAAAGCCACGATGACCCAAACTTGATAGTAGCCCATCGTTCCTATTTGTGTTGGAAGCATGCGCTGAAAAAGTTTCAGCTTTTATAGAACAACGAAGATCTGGCATTCACGGTCTCTTAGACTATTAGATGACATGATTTGTTCTCGATATGGGAGTTGGAAATTATTACCTGCTACATGTAACTGACAGCTATTATCGAAATTTAATTAATTTTCGGGATAGAAGTAATCTACTAAGTTGTCGCACAATGAAAGAATGCTGATAAGATTAGCATTGTTCAGATCCAAGTTAATACGAAAAAAATGACGAAATTAACTTTAAAATTTACTGTCGACAGTTGAATACTTACGAACGAGGATATTGGTCGGGGCAAAGACTAATTTATACGTTTCCAGTATAAATTCTGGTGGCAGTGTGGACTGAAAGCTAATCAGTCAGTTGATTGATTAACAGAAAGTCGAATAGGAATGCAGATTCGAACGATTCCTATGTAGAAAGGATTTTTTAAACCCCCTAATTCGATATATTACATTACAATAGTTGGAGGTGGGTTTAGCAGTCGCACCGCAGAAAAGAATTGTTGCTATAAAACCTGATGTGTGTTTTTTATATATTATTTATATTTATATGAAAGTATAATTCTATATTGTCTCCTTTAATGTAGCTGCCATGGAGACCATTTGTCTACTCTTCATAGCAGTAGAGGAACTCAGATACTGGAATCGTTTTCAGCAGGTCGTTTACGGCATTTTCAATGTTCTCCAATGTCCTAAAATGGTGTCTTTTAGATAAATTTTCAATCCTGGGAAAGAGAAAAAGTCAGAAGGGCTCAAGTTTGATAAATATGGCGGTTGTGAAGCCACAGTGATGTTTTTATTTGACAAAATCTCGGTCGTATTCAAAAATCCAAAACTCGCCACCATACGTTCCAGAAAATGAGAATTATTTTCAATATTCCATCACTGTCAAATAATAGCATACCCAATTTATTGGTCAAAATTAGATGAACGGTTGCGTGAGTTAAATTCAACTATTCCTCGATCATTCTGACCGTTAGCCGACAAACAAAACACACAACATCACGAATTATGTGGGCATTTTCATCACTTCTTGCAACGGAAGGCCTTTTACTGCGAAATTCATCTTCAATCGATTTTCGGTCTTCTGGGAATGCCTAAAACCACCTGAAATTCTGGGCCTTTCACAAAACACTGTTTTCATAGGCCTGTTGAAATTTGGCCAACTAGTTCAATCTATTGCTGAAGATACGTCAGTTGTTGGCCTGTCACCCCTCCAAAAGGGAAGCCATCAGTATTATCTGATCGAATGCTACGTCACTAGTCTTATTACTTTATTTGTTAGCACGCCTCGTACACAGCCTCAGATTGGATTGTTTGGATTGGAAGGTTGAAGGACGCCAAGGCTGACTAACGAGCTATAGCACCACAGGAAGAAGAAGAAGGTGAATACATTACAATAGACACATTTTAATTTAATTTTTAACACAGGCCGACATGATTTTTATTGTCTAAAATGTTGTTCACTTTTTTACTAATTCGGTGACACTTATTACGAATCCACTACTCCTTTTATCACATCAGGTTTTAAAGAAAATCTATATAGTGGCAATTTTTACTTTGTTTATAAAAATAAATCAAACTATTAAGTTTTGGTGCTTATTCCAGGAGTTATGCGACCTCTCGTGTGAAAGCGTGTTAGTTACAATAGCAACAACACTCACCAGGAATATCGGTGTACTAGAATAGTCGTCACATTGACTTTGTTTATAAAATTTATACAGAGATTGAAGTGTTTATATTGATAAAGCGTTAAAATTTTTATTTTGGCCATTATCGAACTGTATTAATGGGTTGTGTTTGAAGAATATTTAAAAAAAATAAAGTCTTCAATGAAGTATAAAAATAGTGTGGATAAATTGTACTATTATTATTATTCACATATGGGCCCTGGTGGACCACGAAGTACAGTTAGAGGCGTTTATTGTTGTTAGCCTTCCTTTGCATCCATACTGATTTCATTCTTTTCCTTTCGTCAGACCACGTTGTTCCGGCCTTTGTACATTTTTCTCTCTGGCCAACGTCCCAAACAATAACCTTGTGCCTGAAACAGTTTCTATCCTGAATTTCACTTTGTGCAGTATTTGCTGATCTTAGATCCTCTTTAATTACAGCAATCCATTTAATTGTTTCTATTTTAGCTCTACTCGTATTTTCATAAAATTCAACTATTTGTCTAACTGAAGTCTTCTTTTTCTCATATCGCTAGGCATATCTGAGTATTGTTTGATTTCTTGGTTTTCTCGAACTCGCTATGTTGTGCTATTTATTTGTTTGGGGCCTAACATTTTTCTTATGATTTTTGTTTCTTTCTTTTCAATCTCCTCGATATCTTTCTTTCTATTCAAATTGGCTTAATATCTGTGTTGTAATGTCTCAATTTTGTATTTTTGTTGTAAATATTTTATGTAAATCTCAACACAGTTTCCATTATTTGATATCTACCCTTATTAGCCGCTTTTTCCAATCCGTTTTCTATGATTATTTTATCGAAATATTTAAATTAAGAGACTCGTCTGATATTGTCATATTTTGTTTTTAGAAATGGTGTTCTTAGCCTGTTGCAGGGCATGTATTGTGTCTTTTCAAAGGAAATTTCTAGTTCTACTTTTGCTGTTGTTTCTTTTAGGATTTCAATCTGTTTTTGTGCCGTTAATATATCTTGAGCTAAAATTGCTACATCATCAGCAAACGCCAAACAATCTATTTTGATGTTGGTTCTCCTCATTTTAATGGACTGATCAATATTCAGGGCCGATTTTTTTACACGCCACTCCTGTATTACTTTTTCTAGAACACAGTTAAATAAGAGTGGCGAGAGTCCATCCCCTTGTCTCACTTCAGTTTTAATTTCCACGGATTCTGATATATGGAATAAAGATGCGCGGTCAATAGAATCATATGCTTATTTTAAATCTACAAATGGACAGACGACATTTTTATTTTATAGTTTTTGATGTCTTAGGATCAACTTTAGATTCAGAATATGTTCTGGCCAGGATCTGTCCGGTCAAAAACCTTCTGGATATTCACCAATTTTAGGTTCTAACTGTCCCTGTGCTCTATCTAGTAGATATCCTAAGTGATCCTAAGAGATATCCCTCTGTAGTTGTTTACATCCATTCTATCTCCTTTCTGATATAGTGGATGGATTAGAGCATTTTTCCAATCTTCCGGAATCCGTTCGGTTCGCCAAACTTCTTGTAGAATTTTGGTTATTTCCTTTCCTTTTTAATAACTGATTTTTTTCAGAAAAATCGAAATATCTCTTGACATGTCAGAGATATCGATTTCGGGTTTTCACTGGATGATTCCTCTTTAAATTACCTTTCTAGCCATGTAATAAAAGCTGTACCATTCCATTTGAAAAAACTGAACAAAACTTCAAAAAAACTATTCTTGGATGTAACGCCACCTCGCGGTTTAATTTATAAACTAAATAATTTATCTTCCAGATTATCTGATTGTCCCAGCAATTGCCTTTTAAATGAATCCAAATTGAGGAAATCCGGTTTAGGCAAACGGACATTAGACGACTTTTTATCTAAATAGGTAACCCCCCCACTTCTTTATTCGCGAAGTTACGACAAAATGTCATAAAACAAAGTTGTAGGAGACAGTTTGCTAATTATAACTGAGAATTTTTCTTACTCGATTAACACTTGAAAATACACAAAAAAATGATTTTTAAAAATGTTTATCTCGTCACGCCCTCTTGTGGTCGTTTTAGAAGCTTAAAAATATTTTTGGTGAATTTCTCACAGTCAGTTTTAGTATAATATTTTTTTCCGCAAAGCTGTGGGATAAATAGTTTTTAAGATACGGCCGCGATCCATCCTTAATGGGACACCTGATATATATATATATATATATATATATATATATATATATATATATATATATATATATATATATATATATATATATATATATATATATATATATATATATATATATGTTACATAAAAGATAGATATAAAAATAAATTATGAAAATGGTAGCTTGACAGTTGCCCCACTCATTATGTATTCTTGACTTTCTAGCTATTGCAATTTCTATGTCAGAATATCAACTATGATTTACTTTCAATAATAAATCCAACGATACAGTATATTTCATAAAGTTACTATGAATTCTGATGTATCAAATTCTCTATATTCATATAACTATAATAAACTTATGTACATCGCCTTGACTATCAAGGCGATTGGGGTATATTGATTGCTCCATGAGCTTGCAAATAACGTGCAAGTTTGATTGAGTTTCAAGAGTGACACAGAATACTGAATAGTTCAATAACAAACGAATATTGTTAGCTTTCAGTACGTATTTACAGAACGGCCTTATTTTTATTCCAGTCAATGCCAAAAGGTGAAATTAAAGCGGGGAAATATATTGTCAATAATCAAATATTTACGAACGAGTACATTCGTCGAGACAATGACAAAGTGTACGTTTCAAATTTAAATATTGGCATTTGTGGATTGAAAGTAAATCAATCAGTGAACAAATCAACAAAGAATTCCCCACAAATACAGATCTGTACCATATTGATATAAGAACAGTTTTTCATTTCTCTAAAACATAATTTTATATTTTATATATATTAGTAAAAATGAAATTTCTATGTAAATATACCAAAGAAAACAGGAAGAGAAAAATCCAGTATACATATTTTAATCAAAATTAAATATATTCACTTTATAATATACCGGGTGTAAGCGAAAGAACTTTCTTAAATTTCACCAAGGATTCTGTAGAGTTTTTTGAATCTAACATAAAGCCATTTGGCGGAAAACAGGTATGAAAACATAATAAAATTTTCTAACAATGGCAACATTTATTTTCGCCTTGTATATATCGATCTATAGGAATTTAGTTTTTGTTGGCATTTTTTTTGTTGTTTTCTTAAGGCATTATTTGAAAATTAAATTTGTATATTATGTTTTCGTATAAATTTGGTTTGTTTTGTGACAAAAAAAAAGGAAAACTTACACATTATTCTCTTTTAATGTGAAAGTTGAAATTACTTAAAATTTTTCTCATCATATCACTTTTTAAACGATTCACTGAGAAATACTTGGTTAGTTGTTTTATTAAATTAACTCTTCAAAATGTCCAGCATTCCATTCATTGTGAAAGAAGCATCGTTGATTGATACAATATTTAATACAAATTTTGATTCCTTTGGTTTTAGCCAATAAACCATTTACAATATCTCTGCCTGAATGAAAAATTATCAGATAAGAGTGCTTGTATCCTTTGTACATGATAAGGGTAGAGTAATTGCTCTTTTACTGATCTATCAAATGGATTGGATCACAATGCAATGGGAAACTTCAATTTGTTGAGTAACACTTCGAGTACTTCTGGTACGATGCCCTTCAACGAGATTCAACATTTGTTCTTCAGTTTCAGGACTTCTAGCTGCCGCCCACATTTTTAAATTTTGGAACCACACTATATATCCATCCGATAGTATTTGAGGAACTTGGAAAAATGTCTGCTGATCTAGAAGCGTCCTTTCAGGCTATTGTTGTGCGTAAATACGCTTAGCTTCTTCGGAATTTTGGAGAGGTTATGGGAAGGTATATCCTGATATTCGTGTAGAATATATTTCTGGGTTATAAACCGAATTTAAATGCATGCACTCAAACAGCAAAATAACTTTTGACGCAATTTTGAATTAACAATATTTGTCGAGGCAATATTGCGATGTTGCCGGATCCTTCAGGTTGATGTAGGGTATGATTGTTAATTAAAAAAAATCTTTTATCGATGTTCATTAGTTTAGTTGTAGTTTATTCGTTAAATAATAACAAATTAATATTTCCCAAATGGCCCTTTTGACATATTTGCTTGAAATGTTAATTCATTTCATAACTTGTCGACTGATCATTTAGTAACTTTGCAATTATTTTTCTCACAAACCTTTAGGTTTTGGAATCTTGTAAGAATTTTTTCATTAGAATCGTTAACTTTACGAAAGTACTTTCCCTTACACTCCTTATATTGAACAAAAATACTCATGCACTATTTGCTTGTTTATTTTAATTTTTCCCTATGCGATTACAGAATATCTGATAAAGTAAATGGTTGGTGGTAAAAAAAGTTTTATCAGGATATGAGGTATTTTGTCGAGTACTAAGCATTATTCTTGTGATTATGTTAAAGCAACAAACTACTACTAGTTCGTGTGTCGCGTAGTTTCAGGGAGTGGTCCGCATTTAAAAAAGGTAGACTTAATAGTATAAAAGCAAGTTTAAGTTTTTGAAGTTTGTGAAATAACGAGATGATTTGGCATTGTTGCTTCTACCGTTATGAAAATATGAATAAAATAGTTTGAGGATCAGAGTTATGCATGAGTATGAGATTCTGGTCGTCTTAGAAGGATTTATGTATGTGGCAAACGACATCTTAGACTTCTGGTTGTTCGAAATTTTTGTGCATATCTGGCTTAGAGTAGAGGAACGATTGATTCGAGAATGATTTCTAATGATGAGCAAAATGATGATGAGGAAGCATTGAATGGAATCTGAAATGGAACTCCATTTGCTTCAGTGATGTGTTTAGATTTTGTTTGGGTGGTTATGATGACTGTAGAAGGAATTTTTGTTTTCGAACTGAAACGCAAAATTTAACTTTTACATATAACAACATACAGTTATTACTTCAGGAATTATGGTATAAGAGCTCTATGTTTGGGAACCAAGTAAACGCTAATAAAGACCAGAAGAAGTTTCAATGCACTCCGATGTAAGGTTGTATTTGGAAGCTTGTCTAAATCTCGTCTTTCAGCAAGATTCATACAGCTTGTTAAACATACATTCCTTCACAAACAAAATTCTTCAGCTTTATCGCAAATAGAATTATATTAAATAGATTGGTCCCCTTCGTCGGAAATTTTAAACAAACTAGAAACATGTGTATCGCTAGCTTGGGATACCTTACCACAAGGAGATATAGATCATCTAATTACGTTCATGTTTCCCATAATTATAATGTTAATAATAACAGAGGTAACTTACTACATTATTACATTATTATTTTTTTGTACCAAATATTAAATGGCCAAATAAAAAAGTGGGATATTAATATAAAAATTAAAACATCGTAGCGTTTAAAAATTATCGGCCGCCACAGGTAGTACTGCCTTCCGCATATCTTACTTCAAAGTATTCCTGAATATTAGGCAGTAAATGCGGGGGAAGTCAAAAACCTCGCTTCGTGCCAATCACTCGTCCCCATACCAAAAGACGGACCTCGATTTAGTAGTCCAATTAGCAGACAGTCCAAGTTAAGTAATCGCTAAATTAGAGGTATGTTTATTACCTGGCCAAGCCCATAACAGGCTTATTTTTTGGTATTTTTTTAGAAGGTTTTAGACTCCGGACGTTTTAGATACGGGACCCAACTGCCTTCGGCGAATAGCTGTCGCAGTCGTAACCCAGATAAGTAAAAAAAAAGAAGTTACAACATTAATCCATTAAACTACATTTTTCATAGTGCTGCAAGCTGAAGAATACTACACAGAAATTATAAGGTTTTCGGAGTGAGATATAATCTTAAACAATTTATAACGAGGCGATACTGCAAACATTTGCTGTTTATTTAAAGGAGTAACGTGCTTTCATTCTACTTGATATGAGATAAAGTCGAAATTCAAGACTAAAATTTATTGACGACTGTCGAATGTATATAAACAACGGTATTCATATTTCAACAGGTTTAAATAGGTCAATTAATGACCTATCTATATTAAGTTATTAAAATTAAATAAATTACATTTTTAAATTAATTTTTCAAATTAAATTAAATATACATTAAAATTGCATAAATAATTATTGCATTCGGTTGATCAGGCGTTAATAATTAACAGACAGGATAATAATCTATTTTTGATAGTTGAGAAGAAAATAAACAGAGTAATGAATTAGGACTGCAGATGAGACATCAAATCGACATGCTTTTCCTTCAAATAGTCCAATGTTCAGGCAGCTGTGTAAGAGCTGATATTGTCATAATGAAGGATGACGCAAGTATATTGATTCTTTTCACGAAATTCATTGATGATATTCGCAAACCAGTTATAATGTACTAATCAGTATAGAAATTTACGTTCGATAGCTTCCTTGTAGTGTTTCTAGTTCTAGCTATTGAACGTGAATCTTCTCCGAAGTATGTCAAAAAATGGTCGTGTACTCGACAAGGCTACTCGGACGTTTAGTCAGAGTACTGCAATTGAATATTGAGGGAATCTCTGTTCCCAAATGTGAATACCTTGCAAAACTGACTACAGAAAACAATGTTGACGCTAGATGCCTCCAGGAAGTTCATAGAGACTAAAAAAAAACAATTTCTGAGCCGAGGCAATATAATAGGCTTCAGTGTTGCTGTATTTACTCTTTCAAAAATATACGGATCTGCAGTGTACGTGAAAAATGGCCTCAACAAACCACACTGCCGAAGATCTTGTTGCATCTGCAACACAAACATTATCAGTGTGTATAAACCACCGAGTGCAGATTGGCGGGACCCGGTATTGCCCAAAGTCAACTACCGGACCATGTACCTTGGAGACTTTAACAGTCACCATAATAACTGGGGATATCCTGCAAATGACTCCAGCAGTGAAACTCTTTTTGTTTGGAAACTTTCATCTACTATATGACCCAAAGGATAATAAATCCTTCCTCTCAGTAAGATGACAAACATCGTCTAGTCCGGACCTCTGTTTTGAATCCCTCGATCATACGAAAGGGCCTTTACCAGCCACTTGAAAAGTTTTGGAAAACTTCCCCACATACAAATATATAAATCCCCATTTTTCAAACTTCCCCATATACAAATTCCCATCATAAGAACTGCAAAAATCCCACGATGGAATTTTAAAAAGACCAACTGGAATGGCTTCCGAGATAAAGTGGAAAAGAACGTTGCCACCATAGAGCCGGCAGTAAAAACTACGGAGAATCTGTCGACACCATGTACAACGCCGCAAAAAAAACAGCATTCTAAGAGGCTACCGGAAAACATATACACCATGTTGGCTAGAAAATCTAGAACTGTTTAAAGAATATCAAGAAATTGGCAACACAGATTTGGCCGGCGAAATTCTCGACAACCTATATAAGGCCAAAAAGAAATGATGAAATGAAACAACCGAGATTATGGACTTTCAAGTAAACAGGGCTGGTCACTTATCGGACGCCTAGGAACGGCAGTACCTTTACCACGAAAGACGATTGATATCCACCTAGATCAAATTGCTGGAAGACTTCAACACATTACAAAGAACGTACCCGTTGATAAGATATTTGCCAGAGAAATTAAAAGTTTAGTACAAGTCTTTCACCAGTTGCAGACAAATTCACAGTGGTCCCACCCGTTTACGATAGAGGAACTACAAATCGCTCCAAATAGAAAGAGATTACGCAAAGTACCCGACTATGATAACGTATTCCATGAATTCCTAAAACATCTCGGTGATAAAACAAAAATTTGGCTTATCGAATTCTATACCAATACCCTTAATACCGGGGAAATTCCGAACTTATTTAGAAGGGCGAAAGTGATAGCAATACTGAAGCCTGGAAAGCCATTCAACAACCCGGCTAGCTATTGCCCCATAACACTTTTAAGCATGTGCTACAAACTACTTGAGCGCCTAATTTTCAATAGGATCTCCCCTATAGTGGGCAGTAAACTGATACCAGAACAGGCTGGTTTTAGACAGTACAAAACTGTAGCGATCAAGTGTTAGCTCTGATGACGCATATAGAATCAGGATTTCAAAGGGGCCTAAAAACCGCTACGGCTTTCATAGCTACGGCCTTACATCAGCCTATAACACCGTATGGAAGAAAGGGTTTGTCTTCAAACTACAAGAAATTATTCCATGACAAGCTATCATGGCTTATCAAAACATGATCAGCTACCGAAGACGGATTACCTCAGGGGTCAAAATTAGCACCCTTAAATTACAATATATATAATAATTACATTCCAAATACCGTCTCCCGTCAAATATATGCAGATAATATGGCCTTGAGTATATAACATAAGGATCTTGACTCCTGTAAAGACATAACAAGTGACCTGAACGTCCTCGAGTCGTCCTATAAAAAGTGGCGATTTATACGTAATCTTTCTAAATCAAGGGTATGCGTTTTCCATCTCTCGACGAGACAAGTATATGTTGAACTGGACGTGGTTTTTGGGGGAAAGCGGCTAAGGCACCATCGCACCCCGACTTAACTTGGCGTCACCCTGGATAGATTCCTCACTTACCAGCAGCATATCTCCGGGGTGGCACAGAAAGTTAAGACCCGAAACAATATTATTCATAAGTTGACAGAATCACCCTGGGGAGCGAATAGTTAGACACTCCAAACATCTCGACTAGCACTCGCTTACTCCTCTGAACTTTATGAGCCCCTGTCTGGTACAAAAGTAAACCTACTTGTAAACTGGATGCAAAGTTGAATGACATCATGTAAACTATATTTGGCACCGTGAAATCATCACCTACTGGCTACCTACCCCTTTTGTGTGATATTGCTCCTCCGGAACTGCGTAGGCTGAAGGCAGGGAAATAACAATGGGTCAGAATACACGATGCAAATATGTCAGAATTGCCCATATGTCAATCTTGATAGACACGGACTTGAAAAATGACGTAGACATTAATGAGAACCTATACATTAAGGTCTGCTTCAAAACAACCCTATCAGGAATGCCGACCTGATCAATCAAATGCTGGGTTTGAATTTGCAACAAATGGATGATGGCGACTTCCCCTGAATGCGGCGACCCTTATCAAACAAGTAACCATCTGGTGAACTCCTGCCCTTTGAGAAGTCTCCCAGGTGGCCTACGTGAACTCAATGATGCCACCGATTGCACTGAAATGGCTCGACGATCTCGACGTGGATGTGTAATCGTCACTGGTTGGATCACTATGTATGTATGTATGTATGTATGTGCGGAATATATATATATATATATATATATATATATATATATATATATATATATATATATATATATATATATATATATATATTTTAAATAGATTTTAGTATAGAAATATAAATATTTCGTGAAGGGACATCGTTTGTTAGTTTTGGCTAAATTCAGTACAAACAGTGGATGTTGTTTTATTTTGAACTCGTACACTCCACTATGTGTGTAACTCATACCGTTCTATAGTTTCATTCCGACTAACCCAACAGAATATAATTACATGAACAATTTTGACTGATGCTTGAAGATGTTGTAATTCAATACGTGTAATTGGACTCTATAAGTTCATTAGTACTGTTCAGTTCGTTACCGTGTTCATGAGCTCATCAGCAGAGTTCCGTGAGCTCATCAGCAGAATGAGAATCAAGCTTCTCAGATTGGTATGCCCTGAGTTGTTGAAATATTCATTTCAAATATAATGTATTTATGGGTGTTTTTAAAATACCACAATTAGATCTTGCCACTACTGTGGGACATTAAGGAAAGTAGGTATAAGGATAATTATTAAATTTAGTCATGCTATTATTAATTCAAACGGCTTTAAGCATTGGTCTAAAATTTTAAAAATATCAGAAGGCATTTCTGTCATGAGTTATATAACGAACAGAAGTAAGGTATACTTGTTAACATAATGGTTTTTTTTAAACAAGTTATTGGAATAAAATTAAAGTGAACGTATTAATATTTGTAAGTTTTAATATCTATGAAAATTAACAACTTTGTGTGACATAAACTCAAATATATTAGTTTAATGATATAAAATATAGTTTTATAAGATAAAGTTGTTTTTTAATAACTCGAAGAAGAACTTGATGATATAATAGAGAATTTTAACTGAGATCCGTATCTATTACATCGTTTTTCAATAATGGCAATCAGGATACCGTTTAATTCCATGACGTCTTTTCGTCGTCTTCGATCTATCATTTTGTCATCGTTTGTCCTCAGTGCTGGGTTGGTTGACGGCTCGACGAAGATGACAAACACCATCCAAGTTTAATTAAGTTTCCAGAGTGAAACGGAATACTGATCAGTTAAATAACGAATGGATACTGCAAACTTTCTCTGCTTATTTAAAAGAGCAACGTTTTGACGCTAGTTGATACGAAAAATATTAAAATTAAATGTTGATATTTAAAGACGGCAGCCGAATATTTACGACAGAGAATATTAGTTGAGATTTTGATTAATTTATGCATTTCCAATTTAAATAAGGGAGAATGTTGTCTGAACGCCAATTGACTAGTTAATACACTTTCAGTTTTTAAAAAGGAATAAAACAATTTTTTACTTTGTTATCTACCACTTTTATAAAAGTGATAGATAACGTGATAGATAAAGTTATAGATTTTATAAAAGTGATAGATAAGTGATAGATAAGATAGATAAAAGTGATAGATTACAAAGTAAAAAATTGTTTTATTCCTTTTTAAAAAATGAACTATCACAAAGTAACGGACAAATCAATCAATAACATTTTCAGTTGTTTTTTGTATAGCTTACCATATTATTACCATAACAGTGTTAGATCATGTATAGGTCGACAAAGTAATAAATCAAATTCTTTTTCGATGAAAGGCGGCGTGACTACAAAGGTGAATGCATTTCTGAAAAATATCTTCCTTTCTAGTAATGTTCCATGTATTTCAAGCCGATACGACATTTAGAAATCTTCTAAAATAGATAAGTTCGACATTTTTGCTATAATGGAACAAAGTGAATCGTGTGTTGATCAAATACTACTTTTTGGGTAGAAAACCTATCCAGTAAAGTGAAGAAAAATTATTATAGGGACTGCTTAAACTCGAAGAGAACAACCTCACCTCACCTCACCTCATCAAATCATGTTTTGAAGGAGGAGCGGCTTCAGATTGGACCAATACTTGATAGTAGCAATAATACGACATTGGAGGACTAAAAATAGAGGACAGCGATATGAAGGGACACCAGTGTAGAATGAAACAGAAGTTACAGAAAGAAATCAGAGACTTATAGAGCAGTAGCAAAGTCAGTAGACGATGGATAGGTAACAATAAAATATGCAATAGAAAAAATTACGGAGGAGACAATTGGGGCTCGAAATAAAGGGACAAACAAAACAAGCGAATGGTACGGCGAGGAATGTAAAAGTACGGCTGAAAAAGAAACAAACGCTGTCCGACTGGAGTGAAAAAGGAGAAGACGAAGAGGCTGAGAAAGGAGGATAAATGTGTATGCAAGAGAAAAACGGGAGTTTCTAAGAACGCAAATAGAGCCGATACAAGAAGCATACGACAAATAACAAATAAGATACTTCTATTAGAACATTAAGGCAGTAAAAAACTTTTATCCCAGAGAGACTTGTATTAAGGACGCTGATCACGAAATTTTAACCTACATGGAGAGCATACTAGGGCGATAGAAAATATAACTTGAAACATTGTTAAACAGAACCGTCGGAAAAGCACTATCGTGGCATATCACTACTTTGCACAACTTATACAGTTGTAACAAACATAGTAAGGCAGATTATAGTACCGTATTTTGAAGGAATGGCAGAATATTGATAAGATTTAGAAGAGGATACTCAATAATAGATCAATTGTTCATAGTGCGTCAAATAATCGAGAAATCAATCGAATTTCATACTCCTTTATTCCAGATGCTCAAATATTTCAGGCCGCGTACAAAGAGAGTATATCAGGCTGTGGCGGAGATGAGAACACCAGCTCAGCTTATTAAATTAACCCGGATGATGATGCTGAATTCCAAGGTAGTAGAAAAAATCCTGCAATACACCAGAAGGTTTGTGTTGTGTTTAACATAGTATTGAACAAAATCATCAGCAAAGCAGACATAGACGTAAATGGAGCAATGATAAATAGAGAAAAATAGAACGTAGGATATGTAGACGCGATCAAAAAATTATTAAGAGACATATAATGAAATGAAGGTGAAAGACAACATAGCCGGTCAAGAATCCAAGAAGAGAACAGAACTGGATAACAGGTGGTGACAATATTGAAATTGTGAAGGAATTTACGTATGTGGGAAGCAAGTGTAACGAATATGTTTATTCCCTGAATTATGTCCTAAGTTCTAAACTTATTCAAATGAACATGAATGTTAGGATCCATAAAACACTCATTTGGCCAGTAGTCATTCATGGTTGCGAGACGTGGACCATCACAAAGGAAATAGAAGATATATTTGCAGTATTTGAAAGAAAAGTACTCAGAAGAATTTTGGGTGCTGTGAATGGCAATGGAGTTTGAAGGATCAGGTATAACTTTGAACTCAAGCAATTGTACAAAGATCTGGATATTGTAGTCTATGTGAGGGTTTAGCGATTCAGATGGGCGAGACACGTGGTGACAATGTCAGAAAACCGAATACCAAAAAATTGGGTCGTAGCACTGACGAGTTGTAGCAGCACAATAAGAAGAAGAAGAAAGAAATTAAAGTACTTCGATATGATTTCGCACACTGGTTCTGACCGCGGCTGTAAGTAACACAGTTTTTCAAAAGTGTTTGTATCGACTGGTCCAGAGCAACGACTTTATTTAAATCAATAAATCGACCATAATTTTGCTTTTGTACAATGATGAGAATTTTATATAAATTTTCACAAACATTTTCCATTCAAATAACATTGAGATTGTTAAATTAATAATGCTCTTTGATAAGACTCGAAAATATACAACGATGATTTCTATCAGCTCAGCTTTTACGTTTATCTACTACTTTTTCAACTGACGTTGATGATGTTTTACCCAGCGGCGGTCCGTGGGGGAAAAACAGGTGGCCACGTACAACCAAATTTTGGAATGGGGATCGGGAAATGCGTCGCAACCCAACATTTTACATTTCTTAGTATCATACACACAGTTTGCTGTGTGGAAATACGACTGTAACTGTCAGACATCAAACTGAACGCGAGTCGTTCGAAAAGATCTGCTTGATAACCAAAAAAGCAACATTTTGTAGATTTATATTTATTTTTCAAAGTAGTTTCCTTGCAATTCAATACATTTACATCAACGACGTTCTAACTTTTTAACTCTTTTAATATTTTGAGATTCATCCAGCTCTGCAAAATAACCGGTTGTCTCAACCTCATCATTTGAGGTGAATCCAGAAAATCACTTATTCATATTTGAGAAAAAGTATGAATCACTGGGAGCCAAATCCGTCGAATACTCAAATTTTAATTTTATCCGTTTTCAGAAAATGTCATGATTTGTCATTAAGGCACGCGTCTAAAACCTCGCAGCATGTCATCTAACGAATTATACTTGACAAATATCATAGCAATTTGATGATTTCTTTGTCGTGCAGAATACCTTTTGAACGAAATTCGTGTATGAAAAAGATGAGTCATAAACATTGATGCAATTTCCTTCTGACTACTTGGAAATATATGTACGTATATACAGGGTCGCTATTATGTATGGAAACAGTCAAATATCTCGAGATGAGATTCTTGTATGACATTTTGTACACAAACATTAAGAAATGCTTGCCACTTTTTGGGTATATTTTGGGTACTATGAAACAATGAATGACATGAAGTATTTGGTTACACCTGACAACTGTCAACGTCAATTTCTAAATTTCAAATTTCTTTCAATTTTTATATGGAGTTAATATGTATTTATCTGGAAGAGAAATATTTTTTTTTATTTATTAGCAATCAAAACAAACTTAGTACTCTAAGCTAATGTGTTGGCTAGAGAGGAGCTTATGCCCTTGTTTGGCGTGATGAGGTCTTCTCCGAAGACAAGTCCTCTTCAACCATTTATTAGGTCGGCTGACCAGTTCCTCTTAAGTCTTCTTGTATTTTGGGGTTTCAGAAGTGCTTGGAGCAAAACATTGACGTGGTTTTTCAGTCTGTTGTGATGTTTCGTGCTTTGTTCCGAGATTACATCCTGAACATATGGGATTTTCAGGTCTTCATGGAGTGTTGGGTTTGATACATACCAGGGTGCATCTGTTATCATACGCAGTATTTTGGATTGGCTTCTCTGAATTATGCCTATATTTGATTTGCTTGCGCATCCCCAGAGCTCAATACCATACCTCCAGATTGGTTTTATGATTGTTTTGTAAAGTAAAAGCTTATTTTCCAGTAGATATTTTCCTTGCATTTCCTTCCGATTAGTCAATATAACTATTTCGCTCGCAAGTCAATTTGTTTACGTTTTTTGAGTATATGTTCTTTCCACGTGAGCCTTGAATCTAGATGAATTCCTAAGTATTTCGTAAATGTGGCTTGCGCAATTTGAATATTGTTTAGAATGACTGGTGGACATCTTTTCTTAGTGTATAAGTCACTTGAACTGATTTTGCTTCGTTTATTTTAATTCTCCACTTGAGTAGCCACGTTTGGATATCATTCAAGTGCCTTTGTAAGATCGTAAACGTGTTAACTGGATTTTCATTTCTTGCGAGTATAACTGTATCATCGGCGAATGTTCCCATTCCAACAATAATTTGTTGGAATAATAGTAGTTCCCATAATAGTTTTAGTATTTAGAGGTCCAACAACGCTGCCTTGTGGTATACTTGATTTAATTGGGAAGTTGTTGGACATACATTCATTCACTCTTGTTCGGAATTCTCTTTCACTGAGGTAAGACCACAGCAGTTTAAAGTAGGCTACGGGGAGATGTTTTTGATTTTGTAGATTAGACCCTTATGCCAGACCTTATCAAAGGCCTGACTAACATCTAAGAAAGCAGCTGTACAATATTTGCTGCTATCCAGGGCTAAGTTTATGATGTGAGCTATTCTATGCACTTGCAGTACTGTTGAATGTTCTCTCCGGAAACCAAATTGATGGTGAAGTATCCATTCTTCTGTGGCTGGGTCAGAGTCTATTCTTTGTAGCAGTAGTCTCTCCAATATTTTAGACATCGTTGGTAAAAGGCTTATTGGTCTGTATGAAGTAACTCTGTTAGGGTATTTGCCTTGTTTCGGTATCAAAATTATTTCAGCGTTTTTAAACAATTTTGGCCAGTAGTTTAGATGTAGAATGGCATTAAAGATGTTGTGTAATAAGCGCAACACCTTTTCTGGGTAGTTCCTTGATCATTTTAGGGGTTACCCAGTCTATTCCAGGTGCTTTTCTAATATTTAGGTAGTCAATCTCTTGCTGTACTTCTTTTGTAGTTAGCTGTTTAATTGCTGGTGTTTTATCTTAAATATCGGCTAGCTCTCTTTCTATCTCGATGTATGTTTCATTGTTATTGGGTGTAAATACTTTAGCTAAGTGCTCAGCAAATAATTGTTTTTTCTTCGTCACTTCTGGCCCATTGTGGAATTGGTCCTATTTCCTTCCGAAGAGGGGGGCTTGAGTTTTTGGTTTCTTGGAGTTTTTGTTTAGTTTCCATATCGAATTCTCGAAACGATTTAAATTACTTATTTAGTCTGCAAACGATCTATCTTGTGCTTCTTTGATTTTGGTTTTTAGTTGATTAGTTAATCTATTTAGTGCAGTTTTATCAATTGGAACATGGGATATATGCCATTTTGCTCTTGCTTTTCTCTTTTGTGATATCAGTCGTTTGATCTCCAGTGGTATATTGTAGATTTTATTCCCTGCAGTTATTTCTGAGGTGGCATGTTGTGCTGCCTTTTTTAATGTATTATTTAACGCCTCTAATGCTTCGTCAATTTCTTTTGGAGATTTGAGACTTAAGAGAAATAATTGAAATACTAACAAGTGTTGAATATGGTGACAGAAAAAGCACGTATGCGGAATTTTGTCATAATTAGCATTTTAAAAAAAGACAGCTAATTGCAATAATCATAGGGGTATATACTTGCTAGTGGAGTGGCTTTAGACCAAAGCGAATAACCGTAAACATGGTTTTCCGCCTATGTCAACTGCAAGAGAAAGTTATTGTCCATTGATGTTACAAAGGCATTTGACGAAGGCATTTGGTAATTACGACAAAGTTTGGCATTCCACAGCAACTTATCAACATCTCTAAAAGTTTTCATGTTAATAACAGAGCTATAGTGTAGTATAACAATAAAATTACAGATCTATTTGAAACCGCCTCCGATGTCAAGATTATATACGTTATAGCCGCAGTTTTATTTAACATCTTTATAACGGCATTGATGATTATCGTTGAGAGGAAGCAATGGGATACGCTATAGGACTGATGAAGGTCTCTTCATCCTGTCCCGCCTTGAAGTCAAAACCAAAACCCGAACACGTTATATCATAGAACTCATATACGCTGATAATTATGTCTTAAAAGCACAATATCCTGTTACACTTCGACAAATTCTTAATACATATATCTGGCCGTTTGAACCATTAGGCCTTAAATTAGCATAAGTAAAACTAAAATTATGGCTGTTCGTTTTAGTTAGTTTCATCGCAGTAGTAACGTTTATGCATCTGGCTCTCCACTTGAGTGTGTGGAATCTTTTAGCTACCTGGATAGTCTCCTTAATTGCAGAGGAGATCTGGTCTCAAATATCCAGTACATAATTAGTTGTGCTCTTAGAGCGTTGTGGAAACTTCGTTATAAAGTTTTTCGAAATCATGTCTTTGAAGGTAAAGGTGACTGTGCACCGAGCTGTGGTCGTGAATGTGCTGAATCGTGGGTACCCTACAGGAAACACCGAAGGATTCTCGAGACCACTCACCAACGTCATCTGAGACATATAATGGAAATTAAATGGTACAATAAAAAAGTAAAACGGAAGTTTTCAGAGGGCGAACTGTTCGTCGATGTAAGTTCTCGTGGAGAGAGGGCGTCTGCGTTGGGTGGATTGGACATTTGGTCGACCATCGTCTAGAAAAGTATATTTTATATGGTGAACTGACTTCAGGTCAACATAGGCAAGGAGGTCAGAAACTTCATCACAATGATGCTCTCCATGTAATGCTAGTCGTCAATGTGAAGTGACTGTATCCAACAGAACCAAATGGATCAAGGACCGAAGCCTGATCAGAGACATCCCGCGTCCGCGCCAGTTTAAATGTCCGGAGAGTAGAATAGGTATCTTCAGCCACAGAAGAGCACACGCCCGCTGATTCTCGATATTAAAATAATAAACTCGAATTTGAGTACTCGGCTGGTATATATATATATATATATATATATATATATATATATATATATATATATATATATATATATATATATATATATATATATATATCTATATATATATATATATATATATATATATATATATATATATATATATATATCTATATATATATATATATATATATATATATATATATATATATATATATATATATATATATATATATATATATGGTATCCATATCATTAAAGCTATCTTGAGATTGTACCACACAATATTGAGATTATACCACACAACTTTTTTTCATTTAGATTGATTCATAAACATTTTATTAAAACGTCGCTGACAAATATGGATAGTTACTTCTGTTTTACGGACAACTGATGCTTGAATTTGCTTGTAGACATTTAAACAATCTTTCATCAAGTTTTCATTAAGTTTCATAACTATTTTATTAAACAGTTTATAGTTTTAATGTCATGTTCCTAATCTTCAATTTGTTATATTCGCAATATTCGCTATCATACTTATATCGTTATATGTAGCCAGTTTAATGCATATAAGATTAATTAAGCTTCCAGAATAAAACAGAATACTGAACAGTTAATTAAAAACCGGATTTATTTAAAGAGCAACGCTGTTCTGACCCCAGCTAACATGGAAAAGTGTCGAAATTAAATGTAGAAACTTATTGGCGACAGACGAATGTCTACAAAAGAGAGTATCCATTGAAGCAATGAATAATTTGTTAGATTCCAATTTTAATGTAGGCTAAAACACGGCTAAAAGTTAATTAATAATTTGATGGATTTTAAAATTTTATGTGTGCGTACTAAATCGCTTTTGTTAAAATCAATTTAATTATATTTTTTTTTGTTTCTAGTAGTATTACAAAAGCTGCCGACACTGATATATTAAGTTTAATATGCTGTGCGCGACGATCCTTGGACGGCTCTCGAGAGTATTCACGGGGAAAAATGGATCAAGGTAAAATAATTAAGTGCAACAGTGATTATCCTGATATCTCCAATATAGCACTTTTTTTCAATTTTCTGTTTCTGAAGTTCACTATTCACCATAACTCTGAAAACCAACTAAGAACAAAAAAGTACAACATCCATATTTGAAATAGATTAAAGATATACTATATATACCGTATAACATATATTTTATACAAAAACTGAAATACTATTTTTGCTTGGTTATCTTTCTATTTCTGTAGGTGATTGCAAAAAATGTGACAAAGTATACGTTTCAATAATTTGTTTTCAATCAATACAAGATACAAGCCAAGTAGCGAGGTGCATCGGCTTTTTTGCTTTGGAACGTCGATGAACTGCCTTGAAGGCCTTGTTTAGAAACTTGTTAACATTGCAAGAAAATTTAATACAAGGACTTCAACATTTAGAACAATCATAGTGGATAATTACTGGACGCCTGCAAAAATCAAGGAAAATGAAGAAAAGGACCCTAAACTTTATTATCTCATGACCTGCAAGACAAAAGTACGTCGTCTGACCTGTCAAGAAGTGGCACCTTACTTATCTACGTTAAAATTATATCGGGTTGTGGGATTGTGGGATTGATGGGATTCCATCGTTAGCCATGCAGGAATCCTGAAGGGATGATGGAGAACCCCGATAGATAGGAAGAATGGAAGCAAGAATTGATTCCGAAAAATAGAATGTCTCAGATCCAACAGAAATTTACAACGAAATGATTGGCAGCCTTTTTCAAAATAACGTAAATCATGCTTAAGATCGTGGGAAAATGG
This sequence comes from Cosmopolites sordidus, assembly GCA_031761425.1. NCBI lineage: Eukaryota > Metazoa > Arthropoda > Insecta > Coleoptera > Curculionidae > Cosmopolites > Cosmopolites sordidus. The sequence goes on along the minus strand of JARFXV010000480.1, from coordinate 520,852 downwards.
TGCATAAATGTGTTATTTGTACTTCGGCTAAGGGATCGACCGGTAAAGGTCCCAAAACCAAAACCAAAAGTGATATACAATATTTGAGAGAGTTGCAATCGACGTAACGGAATTGCATCCAGAGACCAGTGGCGTAACTATAGGGTGGCAGGGCTGGCAAAATGCCACCGGCCCACGATCCGACGGTGGCACCTGTCCGAGAGGCCCCGAGCTCATTGTTTAAAAACATTTTTTAAACAATTTAGTAAAAAGTATAAATTTTATATAAGTACTTAACATCAATTAAAGTTAGATGCAACTAAAGACCAAATACAAATTCAAATAAATTATTAAGATTTAAACGCATCCATAAGAAAAGAATGCCGATCAATTTTAGGACGCCTCCATTGGTTGTTACATTTCTGTTGCGGTACTTCAGTGGCGCGGGCGAGCTAGTGATGCTCGGGGAATTCCCGCATTTAGTTAACCAATAAAGTAGTTTTTCGTGGCGCTGGCGGGCTAGCGAGGCACGATGTTAGGGGAATCCCGGATTTCTATTTTTTAAGTACGGAGGGCTCTACTGCGCATTCTTAGTTTGATTGTTATGATAATTGGTCATTTGTATCTTTGATTTTTCGTAGTTTTTGTTTTATTGAATCTGCAAATAGAGGCAAAGTAAAGTTAATTGTGAAAGTTAGATATCAACATGTCTAGCTCCAGAAAATATCTTAGTGGGAGCGAAAAACGAAAGAGAAAGAGGGAGTCTGAAGAAAAAAATAAAAAGTTACCTAAAATTAGTCAGTAATTTAAGAATGATGACTTTATCGATGACAAAGCGAGTGAACAGTGCTCCGAAAGTGAAGAATTGGACGTAACTAAAAGTAACAGTATAGCAGATGCAGCACCCGACATCAGTGTACATCCAGATCCACAACAACCACAACAAGGTACAAGCGAAAATCAAAGTGATTCATATTTTAGTCTGAACAATATTGCATCTTCATGCAGATAGAAGGCTGGAGTATGCTCAAAATTGATTTATACAAACTAGTTTATTCCCTATGATTTATTTCCCGAAACTATTCCTAGGAAATCATATGGTCAAACAGCGAAACTAATATCACTCGAACTGTAATAATTATTAGGACTCATATATTACTGATAAGGGTAATTTTAAAGAACTAAATGATCAAGTGAAACGGTTCGTGATCGAAAACAGACATTGTAAACCTAAGGATCCTTTGTTAAAAGACAGTGACAATAGATCTTTTCGAGGAAACCATTACTATATTGGTTCCAGATCTGGCGTGAAACTTGAACGTACATGGCTATTCTATTCCTTAATACTTGAGAAGGCGTATTGTGAACCATTTTGATTATTCTCAAATCGGGCATCTAAAAAAATACAAAATGTTTGGATGGAAGGCTATAACGACTGGAAACATATTGTAGACACCATAGAAAGACACGAGACATCGAAAATTCACCTAGATTCTTGTCTTACGTATCAACAATAGTGGCTACATGGAACATTAGATGAAGAGCAAGAGTCCATGATCAAGAAAAATCTTTTACGGCGCCAAGTACTCTCAGACTCCTTGATATTACTCTGACACTTTCAACGTGTAATTTAGCCTTTCGTGGCGACAGAGCAATGATCCCAGTTCCCGAGGAAACTTTTTGAGTATTGTTGAGTTATTAGTAAAATACGATCCGATTTTAGAATCGGATATGATTTTTTTGATAGAATCGGAAGAAGAATTGTTAAGTAAACCAAAGGGCCAGATAAAATACTTAAATCCAAAAATACAAAATGAGCTCATTTTTGTTCTGGTTCTAGAAACAGAAAATGCACTCATAAATGAAATAAATGCCGCATCATTTCACTCTATCATCGAATGAAATTGCAAATCAGATGAAAGAAATGAAGCTATTTCACTCAAGAAAAAGATCGAGAACTACAATTTTATTATATTATTGGTTTTCCATTGAAAAATTCTACAAACTATCGATGCAGCTTTTAAAGCATTTCAATCTAAAGTCACCGATCTTTCAAATGCATTAAAACGTTTGAACATTTGTCTGAAAGAATTGGAAAGGTATAGACATGAATTTGAAAATTTAAAAAAGGAAGCTAATAGTGTAGCAGAAAAATAGTCCATCAACCCTGAATTTTCTAAAACTTGTCAGAGGAAGGTGATATGCCATTTTGAAGAACTTTGCGAAGATGAGCGTCTCCAAGAACAGGAAAGTTTTTTTAAAGTGAACATATTTTATCGAGTATTGGACATCGTTATTAATCAACTGAAATCGCGTTTTCTTCCAAGGAATGAAATTGTTTCCAATTTCAGTGTTTTGCAACCTGCCACTTTGCAAAATTTAAATGACACTGAACTATTAAAAAAAGCTCTAGAATTTGTTGATATATATAAAAAAGACATATCTGAATCAATTGGCAGGGAAATTCTCAGTTTTCGGTTCACCTTCAGAGACGAAATAGAAAAGTCTTCGTGTATTAGAGAACTTGCTGATTTATTAATAATACAGAATCATTTTATGTCATGCAGCTTTCCTGAAGTATGTACTCCATTAATGTTGTTTGTTACAATTCCTGTGACTACAGCTAGTGCTGAAAGATCATTTTCGAAACTGAAATTACTAAAAACCTATTTAAGAAACTCTATAGGACAAGACAGTCTACTTAACTTGACTATTCTGTTTATAAAAAATTCTGTGGCCCGATCTTTCAACTTTGATGATGTTATTGATACTTTTGCCAAACAGAAAGCTCGGAGAAAATAAATATCTTATTAATATTAAATTGTTATTTTATTAAAATGATGTAATACCTATGCTTTTGAAAATAAAATTTATAATATATTTAATTAAAATGCACACAATATTTGTTATACTGTTGGGTAACTACTTAAGTGATTTATTAAAATTAAATTTCAACTTGACGATTTTTACCGGGAGGGCCCCATCCAATGAATTTGCCACGGGCCTTAGATGGTATAGTTATGTCACTGCCAAAGACCGACCAGTGGAACAAATATATTATGATAGTCATGAAATACTTTACTAAATGAGTGGAGGTCTATGCTTTGTTAAATCAAGACGCCATAAGCATAGTGATATACAACATATGAGAGAGTTGCTATCGACGTAATGGGGATGTACCCAGAGACCGACCAGTGGAACAAATATATTATGATAGTCATGGAATACTTTAGTAAATGAGTTGAGGTCTATGCTTTGTTAAATCAAGATGCCATAAGCATAGTGATATACAACATATGAGAGAGTTGCTATCGACGTAATGGGGATGTACCCAGAGACCGACCAGTGTAACAAATATATTATGATAGTCATGGAATACTTTAGTAAATGAGTTGAGGTCTATTCTTAGTTAAATCAAGATGCCATAAGCATAGTGATATACAACATATGAGAGAGTTGCTATCGACGTAATGGGGATGTACCCAGAGACCGACCAGTGGAACAAATATATTATGATAGTTATGGAATACTTTAGTAAATGAGTTGAGGTCTATGCTTTGTTAAATCAAGATGCCATAAGCATAGTGATATACAACATATGAGAGAGTTGCTATCGACGTAATGGGGATGTACCCAGAGACCGACCAGTGGAACAAATATATTATGATAGTTATGGAATACTTTAGTAAATGAGTTGAGGTCTATTCTTAGTTAAATCAAGATGCCATAAGCATAGTGATATACAACATATGGGAGAGTTGCTATCGACGTAATGGGGATGTACCCAGAGACCGACCAGTGGAACAAATATATTATGATAGTCATGGAATACTTTAGTAAATGAGTTGAGGTCTATTCTTAGTTAAATCAAGATGCCATAAGCATAGTGATATACAACATATGAGAGAGTTGCTATCGACGTAATGGGGATGTACCCAGAGACCGACCAGTGGAACAAATATATTATGATAGTAATGGAATACTTTAGTAAATGAGTTGAGGTCTATGCTTTGATAAATCAAGATGCCATAAGCATAGTGATATACAACATATGAGAGAGAGTTGCTATCGACGTAATGGGGATGTACCCAGAGACCGACCAGTGGAACAAATATATTATGATAGTCATGGAATACTTTAGTAAATGAGTTGAGGTCTATTCTTAGTTAAATCAAGATGCCATAAGCATAGTGATATACAACATATGAGAGAGTTGCTATCGACGTAATTGGGATGTACCCAGAGACCGACCAGTGGAACAAATATATTATGATAGTTATGGAATACTTTAGTAAATGAGTTGAGGTCTATGCTTTGTTAAATCAAGATGCCATAAGCATAGTGATATACAACATATGAGAGAGTTGCTATCGACGTAATGGGGATGTACCCAGAGACCGACCAGTGGAACAAATATATTATGATAGTTATGGAATACTTTAGTAAATGAGTTGAGGTCTATTCTTAGTTAAATCAAGATGCCATAAGCATAGTGATATACAACATATGAGAGAGTTGCTATCGACGTAATGGGGATGTACCCAGAGACCGACCAGTGGAACAAATATATTATGATAGTCATGGAATACTTTAGTAAATGAGTTGAGGTCTATGTTTTGTTAAATCAAGACGCCATAAGCATAGTGATTTACAATATATTTGAGATAGTTGCTGTCTACGTAATGGGGCTGTACCCAGAGACCGACCAGTACAACAAATATATTATAGTAGTCATGGAATACCTTAGTAAATGGGTTGATGCCTATGATTTGATAAATCAATAAATCAAGAGGCCATAAGTATTGCCGATACATTTCTTAAGGAATGAGTCTCGAGATTCGGCATGCTTTTGAAGTTGCATTAGGATCAAGGTAGAAATGTTGAGTCTACCTTGTTCCCGGAGGTATGCTGAACACTGAAGATTGACAAGACGGGGGCGATTTCTTTGCACGTCAATTGAATGTATAATAATAGGCTCAGGTCCACGATGTCCAATACTAGGCTCAGGATCTGCGAATGCTCATCGGAATTGCGACTGTTTTCAAAAATAAGTTCGGCTCAATCAATATCTCAAGGGAGAAGAATCCAGGAATCGGAAATGTACTTCATGTTGCTGGTGAACAGGGACAAAAAGCCAATAGCTACCATCTTAAATTAAAAAAGCCTTAATTCAGTAAAGAAACTGAAGTAACAAAATGTATGTTTGTATATGAGGTATTCTTTTAGAAGTAAAACGATGTTACTGAGCTTTAACTTAAGGTTAAAAAGTATCGCGTTAAGCATAGCTGACTAAAATTGATACTAAAACGTGGTTCGTTTGTATCCTTTGTAATGCCTTTCTTTGGTAATTTTAAAATAATAATCAATTTTAAAAGTTCGATATTGACTACTCATACCTTTATATAATTATACAGAATTAAAGTTTAATTTTAAAAATGCTATTTATGTCATGAATCACATTGTAGCTTTTAAAATTTATCGGCTGCTACAGATAGTACTGTCTTGCGCATATTTTGCTTCAAAGCGCATCTGGATACTCTGCGGTAACGCGGAAGCAGTTGTAAACCTCGCTTTGTGTGGATTACCCATCTCCGGACAGCGACTAGTAGTCGACGCCACAGACAGTCCAGGTTAAGTAACCCATCCTTTAGAGGCATGTTTATTAGGTGGCCAAGTCCTTCATAGGCTTATTTGTTGGTATTTTTAGAGTATTTTAAACTCCGGACTTTTTAAATATGGTAATCAATAAGTTAATGTTATCAATGTGATATTTGACAATTGTATGGTAAATAATGTTAACACACGGAAAAACGTAATGGACCTTCTGACCGGCCGCGTTTTTGTCGGTCGCGACGAGTCGGTGTCGTGACGGCGCGATAATTAGCGCGGAAACGTGTTTGACTCCCGGTGTCGATGTGGACGTTTGTGACTCTGTTATATGTTTGTGAATTTGTCTACGCAAAAATGCGATATCTGACAAGAAATCACCTCTCAGTTATACGAGTTGATAACTGGGTAAGGCCTGATGTCTTCTGAGAGGTACTGAACGTTGGTTACTCGCCGGTCGATATGCTTGCAGAAAGATTTATGGTTAAGCACAAAACCAAGGGTTGATAGCCCGAGAGGGTGCTGATCAGATTTACCGGTAGCTGATGACCGTGGTTCAGAAGCCAATTAAACTGTAGGTCCAATTGCTAAGTAGCCTTAGTTGCTGATGCACCTCTAATCCTATTTCCCAATCTTTTTTTATATTCGTTTACATAGCATTTTAAGACATGATTTTAAGAAGAAATTAATTATTGTGTCAACATATTCATTATTCTTGATGGGAGAGCATGTGTCGGTACCCTGACGAGTCTGAATATCAAGAAGCGAAACATATGCACTCCAATTGAAGGGATGGGTAGGGCTCGTTCCCAGTCAAGCACCGAACAAAATGTTTATTTAGGCGGAGACTCAGGTTGCTGTGCGTTCCACATGAGATTGTGGATCCCAGCGGTTGGGTGTATGTGACACTATATATATATATATATATATATATATATATATATATATATATATATATATATATATATATATATATATATATATATATATATATATATATTAATATTAATTAGAATGTCCAAAATTTGAACACTAAATACGGCAAAATAAATAGGGTCACTCACTTCAAATACCTGGGCGAGATCACGCACTTCAAATACCAAAGAAGACTCGATTACAGAAGATGAAGAGGGCATACGGCAAGACACATAATATCTACAATAAGAAATGCCTATCCACATACGTAAAAATAAGACACTACAACACAGTAATCAAACCAGAAGTACTATACGCCAGCGAGACACTTACACTTCATACAAAAAGCGGCATAGAAAACATACCAAAAGAAGAACGCAAAATTATGAGGAAAATTCTCGACCCAAAACTGACAGAGGAAGGATATAGACTACATTCTCGAAAGACCACAAAGAGAATGTCCAACGTAGCGGCCGACGAAAGTAAAAGAAGATTGAAATTCTATGGACATATCAGTGGACTCCCACCGACAAGACTCACCAACAGAATTCTTACATACTTACAAGGAGTCAAGTCAACAGTACCATGGATCACCTAAGTCAGAGCTGATCTGGGAAAGGCACAAATGAGTCCGATGGAGATTGAGGATAGAAGAACTTACAGAAGCAAAATACATATGTGGAACGTTGCATCAGAGAGCGAAGTTTCGAGAAGGTCGGGAACAAAGTGGACGGAGGAGAGAAAGAGAATCCACGGAGAAAGGATGAGAGATGTGTGGAGGATCAGAAAGAACACTCGAAAATGAGTCAGAATGCTTTGCGTGATCCAACAGGGTTTATACGCACCTAATAATATATATATATATATATATATATATATATATATATATATATATATATATATATATATATATATATATATATATATATTAGGTATATATATATATATATTATTATATATATATATATATATATATATATATATATATATATATATATATATATATATATATATATATATATATATATATATATATATATATTAGATATATATATATATATATATATATATATATATATATATATATATATATATATATATATATATATACGGTGATTTTTTGGTGTGTTGAAAATTTCAATAAAACAACAACCAAATTAGATGGTTTGAAACATCTATTTTAATATAAATAACATTTAATGGCATTAATGTTTGAAAACAATTTCATTCATTCATTCTGTCAATAACATTTCCGACTACTTCTTCAAGTAATTGGGGTCTTATGTCCGTAATTGTTCGAGTTATGATGGCTTCCAAGGCGTTAATAGTTGCTGGTTTATAACCATAGAAAGATTTAACAAAACCCTAACGAAAATAATCTAAGGGCATTAAATCACATAACCTTGTCGGCCAATTAACAGTCCTGTTCCTCGAAATAATTTTCTCACCTAATTCCCTCAATAAATCGATTGTTACGTTGGCTATACATCATGTGGAGCCGATCTGCTAAAAACACATCCCCTCCAGATCAATACCATTCAAATTGGGAATTAAAAGTAAAGTAAAGTAAAGTAAAGTTTGGGTTAGATGCGCATCAGCAACTAGGCTATTTAGCGACTGGACCTACAGCTTAACGTGGGTTCCGAACCACGGTCATCAGCTTCCGACAAACCCAGGCCAGCACCCCCCTCGGGCTATAAACCCTTGGTTATGTGCCTACCCATAAGTCTATCAGGAAACCTACCGACTGGCGAGTGACCAACGTAGAACACTTCTCAGTAATTGGGAATTAAATAATCATTGATCATCGCTCTGTAACGATACCCATTAACACTAACATGCTTTCTAGCTTGATAGGAAATTGGAATTTGCATATAGGAAACGTCACAAAAATGCCATATACTTACAATCCGCACCATACGGTGCATTTTTCTGAATATAACGGTAATTGTTCGATAATTTGCAGATTGTTTTTACTCCATATGCAACAATTTTGTTTATTAACATTGTCGCTGTTATAACATTCGTCGCCGAACAAAATTTTCTAATTGATTTTGAACCCACTTTCTGAACGTACTATGCAAATGATAATCTTGCGGCTTGAGGTCTTGGACAAACTGGATCTTGTAAGGTACAGGCTAAGATCTTTACTCAAAATTTTCTACGTAGTCGAATAGCAAAGCCCAACTTCCTGCAAACGGCGATGATTTGATAAATTTGGATCTTCATCAACACTGCCAAAGAATGAAAACCACGAAACTGATAAATACTAGCTCAGTTGTTATGTAATAGAATGGGTGGGATCCATAGGCTGTGAAGGAGTATTTTCTAAAGTCAGTGAAATGAGAAATGCCTGGATCAGTAGGTGTGAAGATACATATAACATAACAAAACAATCAAGTCATTAGTGATATTTAGACTCTGGAAATATATTTAATACTAACAGATTAAAAAGAAAAAACTTTATGGTAAGGTACTAGAAAAATATGTTGCCCGAATTGAATTTGAGTCGTTTCTAACACAAAAAATAGAAATAGGTACAAACTAGAATGCGGCAGTTATCCCTCGACCAAAGAAACCTGAATTAGCCACCCCATATGGACTATTTAAGAGGATGGCACCAGGATTGTCACAAGGAAACTATACAAATCGGCGATGCTTAAAACTACGATCGATTTGCTCAAAAATATGTACTTGACGGGATGTAATAAAATTGACAAATATTTTCGATAAGTTTTATGATGCTGCAGTTAGCCTTGATTCTTAGCCTTAGCGCCTCTGAGCCTTTTTTATGTACAGTTGTTCTTCATTATCTCTTATTTCATTGTCTTGACACTTCTCTTTCAGTTTGTCCTCTATTCGTCCCTTCATAATCCACCATGGTATTTAACTATCCTTCTCTTAACCTTTTCCGCTTATCTGAGTCGTTAAACCCTCAAACCCGTTTATTATACTGAAATATTTTTATAAATGCTTCAGTTTGAAGTTATGTCAGGTCCTCAAATTTCCATTATCATTCACAGCACGAGAAATTGTTCTGAGTACTCTTCTTTCACATACTGCAAGCATTTCTTCTATTTGCTTTGTGAAGGTCCATGTCTCGCAATATAAAGCAGTACTGCTCAAATGAGTGCTTTATACATATTAACTTTTATGTCCCTTTGGATGTATAAGTTTAGATCTTAGAACAAACTCTAGGGAATAAGTAGTATTGTTAATCACTTATACTACGATCTTTCATTTCTCCTGTGATATTATTGTTTCCATCTAGTTTGCTTCCCATAAGTATATTAATTCACAAATTCAATGACGTTATCGTCGATTGTCCAACTGTTCTGCTTTCTGCTTCGATTAACTCTCATTTCCATTACCATTTTTTTACTTGTAATTATTTCTAAACTGGCTTTTTTCAATCTTACCATTATTTCATCATAAGTCTCTCTTAATAACATTTTTGATCTTGCTCATATATATTTAGGTTATCAACAACTCTTTACGACTAAATATGTATTCTTTCAAAATATAAAAATTGTGTCAAAGCATACAGATGTACGATTAGTGAAGCTTTTAAGTACTGCTGCAATTTTCCAGTTCTAGGTAAAATGAAAATAATTTTGTATTGCTCATATAAATTATTTTATCAAGTACATAATTCAAGTCATAATTTTATCAAATAAACTATTCATAACGAAGATGTTTCCTAATAAAAGAACAGAAACGGAACAAGCAGTGGAAGTTCAGAAATGTATTATTCATGCTTATAGGTAATAATGATTGTTTATGTAGACCAGGTTATAAGTTTGCATTTTAAATAATATATTTACTAAAATCTAAATCTTTTAATTTAATAAAAATAATCTAATTGGTACTTTTAAATTTATCGTTTCATATAATCAAAGATTGTATGATAGTATATACGGTAATGCTATGAAAATTATATTTTATTATAATAAATAATTTTTGTAATTTTTGTACTTTGCCCTCTGTAACTCTACGATGTATGGGTCGAAGTAGATGATCGATGCATTTGAGTGACAAGGGATCCAACGCGTTTACACATGCTTCAACTAAGTAAAAAGTTATTGATTGATTTGTCTGTTACTTTGTGATAGTTTATTTGTAAATCAAATAAAATATTTTTTTACTTTGTTAACTATCACTTTTATTTTTACCTTTGTGTGACTATAGTTTTATAAAACAATGTTACATTCAAAAGCACTACTTTAAAACGTTAAAAGTTTTAAAGTTTTGAAGTAGTGTTTGAGAATGTAACATTGTTTTGCAAAACCATAGCCACACAAAGTTAAAAAATACAAGTGATAGATAACAAAGTAAAAAATGGTTTTATTCTTTGTATAAAGTCACTGACGGTCGTGGCAATCCCTCAAGTCTTCGACCAATGCTATCCCATGAATGTTCTATTGGCGTTAAGTCCAGACATCTCGCCACTTAGTCTAGATTGCTATATAAAATTCTTCTAAAACTCTAAAGTTCCTCTAAAACTTCTCCCTTTTACGAACTACAGGTGGTTTGGCATGATGTTGCTTACTGATAAAATTTGAACAAGCTTTTAAATACTATCTAATAATAATATAGGAGAGAATATAAGAATAGGAGTGACCTTTCATTATGTTCATCATCATACATAACAAATAAAGTTTCATTACAGATCTCATTGAATTATTTTAACAAATCTAATTTAACATAACTCTGTTTCTGAGCCCACAAATCTGCTCCATGGCCTCAAAATGTAGAAGCCGCAATATCCAATCATTCGACTATTTCACAAAAATTGAAATCTCCTTGTTTCATACCAATAGTTCGCCCCTTTTCAAATTGGTACAATAGCCTATAGTGGTATTTTACCGCCTTAAACAGAACAAAATTACAAGAAATTCAATAGCATATGAAAAAATATCTAACAACGTGAGAAACATACAAATTTTTAAATTCTTTATTGCGCCCCAATAGTTGCAATCGCATACAAAAACATAAAGGTAAACAAGTAAAAAAGTGTACCAGCTTTTGTGCTCAAGATAAAACACATAGGGCAAAGTCTTCGGTTTGACATATAGATGGCAACGCTTACGAAAAGTTCTCCCCAGTGGTCGATTGTGCCAACCTTCAAATATCATATGTCAAAATTTCATGGCAATCTGTCTACTAGTTGCTGAGTTGTTGTGCTTGAAGTGACGCTAATTTTGTTATTTTAAAAACAATGGAAAAAAAGAATTTCGTGTGTTGATTAAGCATTATTTTATTCGTAATTATTTTTTTCGGCGAAAAAACAAAAGCTCTAAACTTTATTAACAACATTTTTTAAAAAATCCACCCATACTACATTATTGCTTTTATTAAGCTTTTCAGAATTTTTAATTATTACCACATTAGACTCTTAATTATATTTGCAAATATAAATAAATCTGGCTGCCAACTAACTCTAATGCATGACCAGCCAGAGATTTCCCAAATAAGAGAAGACACCTTTTTGAGTAGAAAACTTTTATAGTCAAAGTTGTGAGACTCTCCTGTTAAGGTCTACCCACTAGAAAACCACTATGTACCACAACATATCCTGGAATTACTGTCAGCCTACCATCAGTCTTCAATGCCTATGATAAATTTCTAATCTATGTTTAAACATACCTTATCAAAATATATTCAATTAATAGATGAAATGTACCAAAATCCTGAAAAACACTAAATATTTGAACTGTTTTGTTTTATTTAGAATAGAAATATAGCATATTCTTTACTTTTTGATTGAACAGTAGGTTTGCTTTTCTATTTTTCTTTTTTTTTACATACTCCTTCAGATGTCAATTTTGATTCCATGGAAAACTACTTTGCCAATCCTTAATTTAACTAGTTAATTATCATCCAACTGATTACACAAATTTATATACTCTTCGACCATCTACAAATTAGATTATCCTGTTAAACTTGCATAAGTATAAGACTTTTCATATACGATTACCTTCCAAATTGGTAGTCAAATTTTGTTCTTATCTATTCTTGTCTAATTCTTGAATATTATTATTCGTATCTTACAAAATAGACGATCCTGTAGGGTTTTCTCATTCTTACTACCCTCGGTTGTATTGCTACATGTAGATTCCTTGCAGACATGTAGGAATATTCCTTCTTATAAATTTGGCACGTTAATTTGTTTTCCCTACATAATTTAAATAATATAAATAAGAGTTATAAACACGAATGCAAAAAACAAAAGAAACCCTAATTTGATTCCATTCTGAAATTACCTTTGAGCCTCCATATCTTATGTAAAGATATGTGAGTGTAACTTCGAAAACCGTACCGAAAGCCTAAATAACAATTAAAAGCAAGTATATTTTCAAATCGACAGCGAACAAAATCGATCGACTAACAAATGCAGTTAAAGATATAGGTTAAACCTATAGAACAATGACTAAGATCGATAAATTGTTTTGTTTGCCTGAGAATCCGACTCTCTCCGAACGTCTTTTCCGAAAGAGCGCGTAAGAAAATTTCGATATAACTTCCGAATTGCTCCGAGCCGAACCGATATTGGCGATATTGGCCTTCGATATAATTGTGAGATCACAATGGTTCCGGTTCTTTTCGGGAATTGTCGGTTTAAAAATTTATTTTAAATTTGATTAAATTTTTTAATTATAAGGAAAAAAAAAATAGTTTTGTTATAAAACTTCCATTTATGACAAAAAAAATTATTCAAAAGCACAATTCTACGTTGTCCCCTGTGAAGCATGTGAAGCCACATGTTTGGTTCACCCTTCATAGCAGTATTGGAACTCAGATACAGGAATCAGCTTTAGATAGTTGGTCACGGCCTTTTCAATGTTCTCCAATGTCCCAAAGTGGTGTCCTTTGCGGTGAATTTTCAATCTTGGGAAAATCAAAAAGTCTGGTGAACAAGAGGCTGTGGAGCATAACTTGGTTTATTGAAATCGCTGTGCGGAAACGTGCATTGTAGTAATGCAGCACCTAGAAGTGTTCTTGATGTTCGATCTCACATAAATGACCCTTTTTCGAAATCTTTCAAGAACCACTCGTTAAAAATGCTGGTTTACTGGTTGGCATTGAGGCACAAATGCTTTTCTTAGTCGTAGTGAGGTCTTCTTGGTTCCGGTGCTGCATTTTTCGGTCTCATTTAACTCCTATACTCGTCGCCAGTAATAACACATTCTAGAAAATGAGGGTCATTTTCAGTGTGCCCCTAAAAAGTCAAGACCTAGAAAAATCAAATGTTTCGCTCCTGTTGTCCCTTTGATCCAGCGAAAGCTTTTTTAGGAATCATTTTCGTGCAGATTTTCTTCATACCCAATTCATTGGTCAAAAGCAGATAAACGGTTGTTTCAGTTAAATTGAATTCTTTCCAGATCATTCTGAGGGACAACCGATGATCAGAATACAATATCTCGGATTTTGTGGATATTTTATTTACTTCTTGTAGCTTCAGGCAGAAGGCCTTTGGCTGCGAATTTCACCTTGATCGAATATCGGAATTCTGGGATTGCTTCAAATCACCTGAAAACCTGGGTCCTTGACAAAACACTATTTCCATTCCAAACTTATTGAAGTTTTGCAAACGAGTGGGGGAAAAAATTACTATCCCCCACTACAGATCCCCCACGATAGCTATCTTAAGATGTGAATACTGACAAAAATATAAGCGACCGTCAGTCTATGGATATACACTACCCAGTGCTATTGTTGTGTCAGTGTTTTGTCAATAAATAAAAACCAACCAATCAAAAAATAAATAAAAACCAAACCAACCAAAACCAGTTTGGGCAATAATAACCTTTTTGGACAAATAGTGTTTCTTTTCGATCTTGACACAGTTTGTAGTAAGTAAATCATAAACCATATTATATTTTCTATAGAAACTAAAATATTGAAAACTTGGTTTTTTTAACATTTATTTATCAGTTTCTTTCATTTTCTGTTTAGCTCAAAATGAATATGCGTTCTCGTACTCGCTGTGTCTGAAGTAGAAGCGTTATATTAGGAAGCTGATATTTTCGACGACAAAGAGAGACCGAATCCGTTTTTGAAGAGCATCATACCAGTGAACTTTATCTAACTAAATAAATATATTTTTTTAAATAAAGCTAAATTATGTAATAAGTGTCTGAAAGTACATTAAGTCCCGTTTTAAATGCCGTTGGAAGAAAATTTGTATCTATTAATTTCGCCTAGATATGATAATTTGAATAGAACACCTCATTTTAACCTTTTTTTTTATTTTTTGCTGATTTTTTCGATGGTATTAGGATTATTATTACTTTTTGGAACATGCTATTGATATAGTTTTTTTCTATACCGACTGAGGTTTAAATTATAAAAAATATATATTAAATTGGATAATTTAATCAAAATATATTAATAATCACAAACATACATGTGCTCCTGAATCGGGAAGCACAGAACTGTTTCTCTAGAGGATTAATTTTATATATCGATCAGGATGGAGGTGGAGGTGGAAGAAGATAAATAATGGGCTGTAGCATTACAGAAAAAAGAATAAGTAATTTAGCAAACATTAAAAAAAATTATAACGCCATAAAAGTTTTTTTTTTAATTCAAAAAAATGATTTGATTAAATAACTAAAACAGTTTAATATTTTGTCTCCTTGTAATCTTTTTTACTTAAAAAAAAACAAGATTGTAAGTTACTTCAGACCTAAGTTTCCTACTCATCGATCAACACATTTTTGAATTAAACTTTGTTTTTTTTTCTCAAATTCAAGCTTAACAAATAACACAAATATTCAATAGGAATTACATCTGAAGATGGGGCGTTTTAATTGCCTCGGGGCATTATGCAATATCCATTCTTTTATTATGTGGACAATATCTTAGTATCGTTAGCTTGCTGATAGATATACATTTACTTAAGCTTCAGATTTTCGGTACTGTCAGATATGCCTTAAAATATCAATTTATACAGTAGATTATGTCTTAAAATATTATTAATAATTTATTATTTGGCATTTATTGTAGTATCAATTCAACAATTATCGAATATATACTACATATATATACTACTACATATATATACATATATCGAATATACTAATTTTTCCACCCATTTCCAAATCATACAATCCCAAACCAATACATTGCTATCGCCGTGTTTCACAGTATTCCTTATTCAGTTACCTCCAAACAAACCTATGTCTATCTGAACCGAAAATATTATAACGGGTGATTTTTTATTGTGTCCGAACTTCCGCTGTTAAAGAACTGTCAAAATTATTTAGTATATATATATATATATATATATATATATATATATATATATATATATATATATATATATATATATATATTATTATTATTCACGTATGGGCCCTAGTGGACCACGCGAAGTACAATCAGAGGCGTTCGTTGTTGTTAGCCTTCCTTTGCGCCCGTACTAATTTCATTCTTTCGCTATGAGCTTTTTTCCTTTCGTCAGACCAAGTTGTTCCAGTCATCCTACATTTTTCTCACTGGCGAACCTTCCAAACATTCTCAATGCCGTTTCCATTTTTTGACATCTACCCTTATTGGCCGCTTTTTCCAACCCATCTTCCATGATTATTTCACCCAAATATTTGAATTGAGAGACTCGTCTGATGTTACCATATTTTGTTTTTAGAAATGGTGTTCTTAGTCTGTTGCAGGTCATGTATTGTGTCTTTTCAAAGGAAATTTGGAGTCCTACCCTTTCTGCTGTTTCTTTTAGGATTTCAATCTGTTTCTGTGCCGTTAATACATCTTGAGCTAAAATTGCTAGATCATCAGCAAATGCCAGACAATCAATTTTGATGTTGGTTCTCCCCAGTTTAATGGGCTGGTCAATATTCAGGGCCAACTTTTTTTCACGCCTTTTATGTATATATATTTACATATATACATATACATATAATACATATATTTACTGTATACATTTACATATATACATATGTATATACATATGTATATGCATATGTATATATGTAAATGTATACAGTAAATATATGTATTATATGTATATGTATATATGTAAATATATATATATATATATATATATATATATATATATATATATATATATATATATATATATATATATATATATATATATACATTACATATATACATATGTATATGTATATGTATATGTATATATTTACATATATACATATATACGTAAATATATATATATATATATATATATATATATATATATATATATATATATATATATATATATATATATATATATATATACATATATATATACATATACATTTACATATATATATATATATATATATATATATATATATATATATATATATATATATATATATATATATATCAAAATTATTTATTATAGTCCGGTAAATTATCATGGAACGTTTAACAGAAAAGCAACGCTTGCAAATTGTCGAAATTTGTTATCAAAATTCTGTTTTCTGTACGCCAAAATTATAGATCACTTCTTGAATTTTATGATGCACATTCCAAAAGCATTCTCGATATTCAAATAAAAAACGACAAAAAAACGTGCGTTCCGAAAAAAATATCGCCGCTGTTGCTGGTAACATTGATGAATATCCAAATTTACCAATTATCGCACTAAGTTGGGCTTTGTTATTCGTGTGTGCGTGAAAAAATTTGCTAAAGATCATGGTCTGGTGCCTTACAAAAGATCCAGCTTATCCAAGAATTCAAGCCGCAAGACCATCGTTTCCGTCGTGTGATCGGTAAATGGGTTCAAAATCAATTGTAACTCGACCAGAATTTAACCTCAAAATGTTGTTTAGCGTCGAAGCTTTTTTGGCTAAACGGTTACGTTAATAAACAAAATTGCCATATTTGAAGTGAAAATAACCCGTAAATGACCTAACAATTGCTGTTGTATCCACTTACTCTCATTTGAAAACATAACACTTTTCCAAAAGTCTATTGTATATTATTTAAATTTAAATATTATTTAAATTTATTGTATAATATTTAAATACATTTTTATTAATTCAATATTTTTTTTCCGGTTAACATCACTGGCACATAATTGAAACACTTTTGTATCTGCGCTCTACTGTGATAATTGGGCTTTTAAACACTTTTTTTGTCATAAACGGAAAGATCATATATAAGTTTTATAACAAAACTATTTTTATTTTTATTTTTTTCCTTATAATTTAAAAGTTATATCAAATTGAAAATACATTTTTAAACCTAGTACCGACGACACGCCGATAATTTCCGAAAAAAACCGGAACAATTGTGACCTCACAATTGTACCGAAGGCCAATATCGCATATCTGTTCGGCTCGGAGCAATTCGGTTATACCGAAATTTTCTTTCGGGCTCTTTCTGAAAAGACGTTCGGAAAGAATCGGAGTCTCGGGTAAATAAAACAATTTATCGATCTTAGTCAGTGTTTTGTAGGTTTAATCTATATCTTTGACTTCAATTGATGATTTGCTATAGATCTGAAAATATACTTGCTTTTAATTTTTATTCAGGTTTTCGGTGCTGTTTTCGACGTTATACTCATATATCTTTACATAAAATATGGAAGCTCAAAGGTAAATTCAAAATGAAATCAGATTAGGGCTGCTTTTGTTTTTTGCATTCGTTTTTACAACATTCATATATATATTATTAAATTCATGTAGGGAAAACATGTGTCCGCAAGGAATCTACATGTAGCAACACAACCGAGAGTAGTAACAATTAAAAAACCCTACAGGATCGTCTATTTTATAGAATACGAATAATAAGATTCAAGAATTGGACAAAAATAGACAAGAACAAAATTCGACTACCAATTTGGAAGGTAATCGTATATGAAACGTCTGATAGTTATGAAACTTTTACAAGATATTCTAATTTGCAGATGGTCGAAGAGAACAGACATTTGTATGATCAGTTTGATGAACATCAATTAGTTAAATTAAGGACTGGCAAAGCAGTTTTCCATGGAATCATAATGAACATCTGGAGTATGCAAAAAAAAACAAAAATTGAAAAGCAAACCTATTATTCAAACAAAAAGTAAAAAAAATGCTATATTTTTATTCTAAATAAAACAAAACAGTTAAAATATTTAGTGTTTTTCAGGATTTTGGTACATTTCATCTATTAATTGAACATATTTATTTAATAAGGTACGTTTAAACATAGGTTAGAAATTTCACACTTTGACTATAAAAGTTTTCCACTCAAAAAGGTGCCTTCTCTTATTTGGGAAATCTCTGGCTGGTCATGCATTAGAGTTGATTGGCTGCCAGATTTATTTATATTAGCAAATATTATTAAGAGTCTAATGTTGTGGTTTGTAAAACATGTAAGGGGAAAAATCGCCATCGTTTTAAAACTACTGAAAACCTTAATTAAAGCAATGTAATATGGGTGAATTTTTTTTTGAAAATATTATTAGTGTGGTGCTTAGTGTGGTGCTTAGTGTGGTGCTTAGTGTGGTGCTTAGTGGTGCTTAGTGTGGTGCTTAGTAGTGGTGGTGCTTAGTGTGGTGGTTTGAAGAATCGGTGTGGTTTTATAAGTATTGCAAATTTCAATGAAAGCAATCAAACAAATATGTATAAAATTTTGGGTAGTGATTGTTGTTATTCTGAATTGATTATTAATGTAATTTACATATTATAATCTACTGTAATATATTATTCTAGTTGGGGGATGTTTTATTATGTATATTTAACGGTGTATTTTTTATTGAAATAAAATTAGCGATTTAAATAATATGTATGGATTTTGTTTTTCTAATTATGATTTATATTGTTTTTTCGCTCAAAAAATAATTTCAAAACTAGAAAATATCTTTTGGTTATTCAATATTTAACAGTTTTCATTATTATTGAAAACCATTATTACCAATATAACAAATATATACAAAAGATTACTATTTAAAATATTATATAATTATATAATTATATAATTTTTTTGTTTGAGTATTTATTATCTGCTGAAGCTGCACAATCGTGACATTGAGTGTTTTGAACTTTTCTTAATTTTTCATTAACTGTATATCTCAAACTTTTTTGTCTCCGACAATGTTTTCTAATGCTTATTAATAACTAAAATACACTAGGAAACGATAAGTGCCGAGCGAGGCTATTGTTTTTGTCACACTGTTTATCAATTACTTACTAACGTAGATAATGTTTTAGATCAATTCACAACAAAATCCATTTTCTTCTATAGATGAGTAATATTTTAAGAATGAAAGCACATATATAAATCGTTCATCTTTATCTCTACCCTTTTATGAAAAAAAAACCGTCAATATCTGAACGGAATATGGGTCGGATATGGAAATATCTCGGACTAGAATTTCACCAGTTTGAATTTAATACTACTGCCGGGCTTGAGCATAAACGATTTCCGGATTGAAAATCCCGAATTCCTTTACCACTCCACTCCACATAAAAGAAAATAATATATATTTTGGGTGCTCCACGAATTACGATAAGACTTTAGGCCGTCGAATAGAACGCAAGCATACATGCATATAAAACACATTTCCAGTTGGATGTCGAATATTTGAAGCGTAAATGTGACAAAATAAACATGTCACACAAAGACTTCAATGCCTTCTTTTGATACTGGAAAATCTACATGTAGAATTATTTGGCATAATGCTTCAAATATGTAATAGATACAAAGCGGATCACAGAAAAACCGCGTTTATGAGTAGGATAGTACTGGGCAGGTAGAAAGGATAAAACACTTAATTGTATGCTTAACAAAGTATGTTCTTTTCCATTTTTTGCATATTTTGTTACGAACTCAGAAGAGATAAGGTGAGATAGGACGAGGCCAATTTGTTTTTCTTGATAAGACTCAGATGAACCGAGATGAATTATGGGGATTAACAACATCATCAAAAAAAAACACAAAATAACTTGAATACAAAAAATATTACCTTTGCCTCATCATAAGCACTCTTCCAATTTCAACAACCCATTTCTTATTATTTACCGTAACTTCTATGTCCGAATTCTAGTTACTTTTTGTTGAATTTTGAGTTTTAACTTCGCAATATTTTGTGGAGGCTCAAACTAGACTTTATTCCTTAAAAAACACTGCAAATATAAATTACGCCCCGTTAAATCTAGCGATATTGTTGGTCAAGGAATACCCTAAATCTGGAGATGATATGACTGAGAAACAACTGTCTAACGGCGCTTTTCTATATATTAGCTGTGTGAGATAGTCTATCTTTCTGGAACTATGGGTCCTCAGCAATAAAAGCTTAATTGTTGAGTAAAAAAATTTTCAGTCATGTGAACTGATGTAAAAGTAGTTCTATTTTCATTGATATCCTCAGACAAGTAAGAACCGGATCGAGGATATGTAAGAGTTTTTCGTGTCGTTCGCGACGATTTTTGTCAGAGCAGCATTGAAAATTTTCTTCATTTAACTTACACAACATGATAGGTAAAAATGTGCATAATCAGATTAAATTCAAAAATGTGCCTAAACATATTGTAATTAAATATTTCAATTTCATCCAAAAGATCCGAGAATTGACGAAAAATCTATATGCGTTTAACGTGTGACCTGGATTTGGATGTGACCTCTCAAAATATATATATATATATATATATATATATATATATATATATATATATATATATATATATATATATATACATATATATATATATATATATATATATATATATATATATATATATATATATATATATATATATATACAGGGTGCGGCAGAATGACCTCCTCGATTTTAGTTGGACATAGCTGGTATCGGAGTGGGGGCGTCGCAGTTGTGAGTGCGTCGAGGCACGACTACACACATGCCGTTTCCAGTCTGCATTAGGCTTGGTTGGGAGTGAATCGCGCATTCGTCGTCGAGGAGTTCATTAGAAATGGCGGTTCGCCGATATTGACGCAGCGTGTCTTTCGCACCCGCTTCGCGCTTGGGCGACATGACCCCGTTCCTGATAAGAAAACAATTGGTGTTTGGGTGTCAAACTTCAGAGAGACAGGTTCGGTATTAAAAAAGAAACCTCCTGGCAGACCTCGAACCATAACAGGGCCGGAAAATGTGGCCGCTGTCAGAGCTTCGGTTGAGCAGTCACCCCGGCGATCTGCACGAAAACTCGCTGCAGCGCTGCAGTTATCTGAGCAAAGTGTTCCACGCCGAGATCTCGAAAATGCATCCTTACAAGATTGCAGTTACACAGGAATTGTCCGAAACGGATTGGGAAACCCATAGAACTTTGTGCCAACAGCTTCGAAACCTTCCTCGCGGAAACGTTTTGATCTTTATGGATGAAGCTCATTTCCACCTTTCAGGTATGGTTAATAAACAAAATTTCCGTTACTGGGCAAAAAAGTAATCCTCGAGAACTTCACCAACTCTACAGCCCAAAGGTTACGGTATGGTGCGCTGTTCACAAATTTGGAGTATGGGGTCCGTACTTTATTGAAGAGAACGGTGTCACTGCAACGGTGACTTCTGATCGCTATTGCGCATTACTGGAGAATTTTCTCCGGCCCAGATTGGCTGATCTTTATAATCAACATGGCCAAGAAAATGTGTGGTGCCAGCAATATGGCGCAACAGCCCACACATCTCGTCGTTCACTTGAAATTTTAAGACAACTGTTTCCTGGACATGTAATCTCCTTGCGTGGCGACGTTGGCTGGCCTTCTCGTTCTCCATATTTGTTCCCGTGCGACTTCTTTCTGTGGGGCTATCTTAAGTCGAAGGTATACCAACGTTGTCCACAAACTTTGAATGCACTTAACGAGGCGATAACCCAAGAAATTGCGACGATTCCCCCTGAAATGCTACATCGTGTAATGGAAAGCTACCGAGAGAGGTTCAATCAATGTATCGATAATGGAGGCCGCCACTTGAGTGATGTCATGTTTAAAACATGTTAATTTAAAACTGCGTTGTACGTATTTTTCAGAAATATACAGGTTTGTTTTGCATCCTTGTTGGTTAGGTTTTAATTAGAGTTCCAAATGGGGGAGGTCATTCTGCCGCACCCTGTATGTATATATGTATATATATATATATATATATATATATATATATATATATATATATATATATATATATATATATATATATATATATATATATATATATCCTTACAAGTCAGACGCTAAGCGGATTTCGTTTTTTTTTTGCCTTGGTTCGGGGCTGCTTATTTTGAGATATTCGCAGCTGTCCATTAATATCTAATGGAACTTTCACTATCCACCACCCGTCCAGTACCTTAGGCGAGGTATACTGGACTACTACTATATATATATATATATATATATATATATATATATATATATATATATATATATATATATATATATATATCCTTATATTAAACTTAGGTCGAAACAAATTTCTCCAATCTTTCTTGATATGGTATTAAATAATTTGTAAGAAATGCCCAGACTTAATCAGTTTCCTATCTGTGATTTAAGGGATATGCTCTGCGTTTACGCATAAGTAAATTACAATAGTAGCGATGCAGTTAGAAGGTATAAACCCAACCAGAATCGTCCCAGATAGACATGTTTTTCAAAGAATTTTCAGTCAGTTAGACGAAACAAGTTCGTTTTATTACAACAATTCTGGTGGACGACCGAAACGTATAACGGTAGAACAAGAAGAGGACATTTTGGTTAGTATCGCGGAAAATCCTTAACTAAGCACTAGGCGTTTGGAGGCATTTCAAAGTTCGATCTCTATCGATATGTGCAGTTTTTAGAAAATGACTTATTAGACCGTTTGGATGGTACACCTCTAAACTTAAGACAAGACATGTGGATCATGCAAGATGGGGTGCTACCGCATTTATTGCTGCAGTACGAAATCATTTATATCATCGATGGATTGGGCGCGGTGGTGAGTTTCGTTGACCACCTTGTGTTCCAGATATTAATCCGTTAGACCTTTATTTGTAGGGTCATATAAAGTCTTTAGTTTACCGTCATGAAATCGATACACGAGTTAAAATTTTACAAAAATTCAACAAGCGGTCAATATTATTGGAAATGAAGAAAGTATATTATCAAATGTGAGGCGTTACTTAACAAAGAGCCTGGTAAACGGTGGACACCTTCAACAACTACTGAAGTAAATTACAAAAAAATGTTATTTTAAATAAAGGCCGTTGTATTTTTGACATTTTAATATTTTTTTCCTCGTATTCAAGGCACTCTTTGTGAATTGCAGATTTTTCACAACATTTGCAATGGAATATTCGAACACGAATATCTCACAAACAGTGTGAGATATCGATACTGACCAAGGATATCCTTTTTACGTGGGAATTATAACCATTTTCTATTTTAAAGTTAAAATGTTTCCAGCTTTATAGGGTAAAAATAGGAGCAAATTAATTCTTCACAAAAAAAGCAAACGCCGTCTGCGAACTAGGCTCAAACTAGTACCAAATTCGGATTTGTCACCTTTGAAAAGCCAACTACCCCGATTTTGAACCTGATATCTTTAACCATTTTTAAATTAAATAACCATCGAAATTTATAACCCAAATTAATGTTTTGTGCGCCGAACTTATAGCACTTCGTAAATTTTATGGTGCACATAATCGTTCAACCGAGCGATGTATCGCTGAATTATCGACAAATTCCGAGGGCATTTCGCGCTCTTCGATATTAAAATAAAAACAAGATAAAAAACTGTGCATTCCGAAGAAAATACCGTTGCTGGCAGAGTTAATAAAAGCCAAATTTATCAATTCCTTCACCGGAAGTCGAGCTTTATTATTCGACGTGGAACGTGGAACTTATGAAACTTAACGTGGAAAATATGATCGGAAGGAGGTGATTTCGACCGGACGGCTCCACATGTACATGTTGCAGAATCTTTCCGGGTATTTAATTGGCTTTCCGCAACAAACAAACAATGGCAGCCATGTTTCAACACCATCTCGAAATAGGGCAAAAGGTCAATTTCAACAGATGCAAACTTAGTTGTTTACATCAGGTATAACATACTACAAACCAAGAGTTGTGGGAAAAGCGAATTAAATTAAACGATGCACTAAACTTACCTACGGTATGGAAAACCATGTTCTCCATAAAGACCCTCAGAAGCAAAACTCCAGCGACTAGCGCACACGAAAAATACAACGGACAACACTGACGGGGGCGGAACTAATATAACCAATAGCATAACACCAACTAACAACACACACCTAACAGTGTATAACACCACTGCAACCTTCGATCTTATACAGGACACACAAACCTGCCAGGCACCAAGTACAGAAAGATATATTTTATTAGACAGCCAAAACACCTTCAGTGCCATTGAGAAATGAGATAGATGAGATAATATCTTACGATACACCCCCTATGGTACTTGTCCAGTGAGTAGAGCGAAGTAGTAGTGCGAAGTGCGAGTAGTGCGTGAGTAGTACGAAGCGCTTGGCCCACCCCGCCAGACGGCCAAGCAGCAGAAACACCAAGAAGGATGAGATAAACGGTTTCCAAGTGACCTAGTAACAGAAATCTTATCCAATCCACAACGTGCAGTTTCAGGGTTATTTTAGAAAATAACCCCGAGTGCGGACTGGCTTAGGCAGCTTTCAGAACCTTTGAATATTTGAAGGCCAAAGTATGTGATCAATGCATTTACCCTGTTCTAAAGTATGGCTCCCAGATATCGATAGTTACAAAAACTAGAGTTGTGTCCAAACGAATAAAAATTTGTAGTGTGTGGGCTGTATGTGTCGTATGTGATGTGCGTGCGTGGCAAGGTAGATGCTCTGGCACACAGTCACACAAAAATAAATTCGCCGCCCAGCACGCACACGAACCACCTGTTGTCGGTTTTCTCGCGAACGTCAAATGAATATGCGGCACACAGAATTTGTGTGTCGACGTTTTGAAGTTAAATTAGTGTTTTACTTTCAAAAAGATCCCTACGCTACTGAGTGACTGATTATAGTCAAAGCATGTCACAGCACATTATTAAGTGTGCTGCATTTATAATAATGAACAATTTAATCAAGAAAAAGGAAGAGAATCTCAAGAAAAAGCGTTATTGGATCAGGCATTTGTACCAAATAGAAAAATATAAACTACAGAAAATAAGAAAATAAGTATAAACACTGAAAAATATAAACAACTTTATTTTTGATGCTTGTTGGAATAACCTAATGAAACATAACCTACCAAAATCTCCCTTCACATATGCAGACGGAGCTGGTCGTCCAGCGCGCATAACACAAATATTTATTGACTATATGTGGTAATTTTGCGTGGTAAATATTTTAGCCGTGCAGTAAATTCAAGACACATGCAAATTTTTATTGATGTGGAGCCAGCTTAACACGGACAAAATAGCAAATAAAAGACATACCAATGGAGCGAGCTGTGTTCAAGGTGGAAGTCAAATTGTCAGACCGAAAACCAAATAACTGGATCCCAAGTAAAACAGAAGTTAAGGATGTAAAGGAAAAATGTAACTGATTTTTTCATGAATGATTTTAGCATTTTCAAGAACCAGATTAATTTAAATATCTATTATGCTACAAAGAACGTTTCAAAACACGGAACAAAAAATAATAAAGGAAATGTTTAAGAAGTGTTGAGTTAAGAAATGTTTAAGAATGTTAAGAAGAAGGAAATGTTTAAAGAAAAATTTTACAGTTGTAGGATCATAGCAGCAGCGGTCCCTGGGGGGAAAAAACAGGTGGGGCACGTATAAACAAATTTTGGAATGGGGATTGAGAAATGCGTTGCAACCAAAAATTTTACATTTCTTAGTATCATATATACTTTGCTGTGTAAAAATATGAGTGTAACTGTCAATGTAATATCAAATTTTCAAATAGGTACCTAGATAATAAAATTTTGCTAATGCTAGGACCATGACCATTAAATCTGTTTGCAGTTGAAGTCCATACTCCTAAATTTCTGAGCAGCAAAGTGGTCGATGATTTAATCATTAAAATTTTACTTCACAAGTTTTTTTTTAAGAGATAGCATTGCTAACCCGCACATCTATAGTGTTTCTTAGAAATGTTTTGATTCGTTTGGGGGTAGAGAAACATCTTTCGCTTTCCACAGTCGTCATAGGGACAGTACACAAAACAGTCAGCAATTCCACATATTCACTAAATGTTCATGTTAAATTGTTTTTGATAAACATTTGTAACAGCGGCACAGCCTCACTGTGTTTTATAAAATTGTCCCTTACGTAGATTACCGGGAGTTCATTTTTTAACTTTAAGTAATTTACATTTGCAAAAAGGTTATACACAATTTTAATGTCTTCATTTGGAACGACGGCTCGATATTCACCAAATTTTTCAATTTCAAATAAATTATAATTATAATATATATAAATAATTAGTTCATAAACCTGTATGGTTAAGATATCACAGATTTCCTTGCATATCCTGACATTTGGATTAGGGTGCTCCTTGTCAGTAAATTTTCGTTTCTTTCTGCGATTGTCTATGATCGTTGTAGATTCTTCACCAATTAAGTTACCAAATTTTTGATTAATTTGTATTTCTATATTGTCTCTAATATTTTTAATGGCTGTTGAAAAAGTTACCAAATTCTTCTTAACTTTAAGTGCATCTAGTTGCCTGTTTGCAGTTGATCAAAGAGAATGTCGCAGTGAGGCATTATTTTATTGAAGAAAAACAACCAAAATTTAAAATTATCATCCACCAAATAATTTATTAACCCCTGAGCTTGATTAATAGAATTTTTATCCGACTCGGCGTCCATAATTTCTTCAAGGCATGTTTGCAATTCTTCTTTGTAAATGTAAACAGTATTCACACATTTAACCGTAAAGTTCCATTTGGTAGTAGCCGCACGGGGTAGAAGCTTTTCCACGACGCGGTATGTATATGTATGTATGTATATGTATGTATATGTATATATGTATATGTATGTATGTATATGTATGTATATGTATGTATGTATGTATGTATTTGTATGTATATGTAGTATGTGTATGTATGTATATATTTGTATGTAGGAGTAGGTACATGTATGTACATGTATGTACATGTATGTAGATGTATGTACATGTATGCAGATATATGTACATGTATGTACATGTATGTACATGTATGAACATGTATGTACATGTATGTACATGTATGTATATGTATGTATATGTATGTATATGTATGTATATGTATGTATATGCATGTATATGTATGTAAATGTATGTATATGTATGTATATGTATGTATATGTATGCATATGTATGCATATGTATGTATATGTATGTATATGTCCAGAACAGTTGTCCTTTTGGATGGTCGAGAAAAGAAAGCGGGAAACGCATACATATTTGCAAAAAACACATTTACACCTTTTTCTATTGTATAACACCATTCAATTAATAGATTTAATTGGTGGTTTTTGATAACAATTCGGTCCTGAAATGTTAATGTGACATTATTTCTGTTGATATAGTGCACTGAATTCGTGCACTGTAATCGTTCAAAACATTCACTTTGCAACCACTCGAAAAGTCGAAAAACGCGATGGTGAAAAACATCTAACTATCGAGAATTGGGCAGCGCCCAAGATATGACGTTATAAATGCTTTTATTTCGGGGTTACTAGCAAAACAATGCATTGCTGTCTTTGTTTTTCGCACGCGATAGTAAAAGTAAACTTAATTTTTTTATTATTTAGGTAGGGCACGTGCCCTTATGGATCAACCGCCACTGGATCATAGCAAGATCAAGTATATTAAATTTAATGCATGCTCCGGAAAAAGGGTTCAAAATAAAGGAAAACTAAACTGTGCCTGCTATAATCATTTTCCCAAAATATACTTGCTTTAATAAATTACAAAATTTAATCAAATAATTATTAACTTTAATACATACAGAGTTTTACATTGAATATATTAGAATTCAAATATTTGTTAGTTAAATAAATTATTCTAATTACTTTGTGTGAATACTTATGGATTTTAAAATTATTTAATTTTGAATAATTTTCCCAGTATATATAGGTAATATTTTAAAAATGAAAGAACACATAAGTTGTCCTTCTTTACCTCTACTCCTTAATAAAAAAAAACACCTGTCAATATCTGAACGGGATATGGGTCGATATGGAAATATTTCTATCCAAAGTTTCACCCGTTTGAGTATAATACATTTGCCGGTTTCTAGTATACACGACTTCCGAATTGAAAATCTCGAATGCCTTTACTTCACTCCACATAAAAGAAAATGAGATATATTTGAACGGTGCAGAAATTACGATAAAGCCTTCGAGGTTCGAACGTATTCAAAAAGTGCTTTGAGACATATAAAACAGTTTTTTATATGGATGTAAAAAATATTTGTTATGTACGTCAAATAAACTAAATAAGCTACATAAACTCTTAAATATCATCGCTTGATCCGTTAGCAGTAATATTCAAGAATTTAATTAAGAATAAATAAGCAAAGATTAATATCTAAAATTTCCATTATCTTTAAAATTGTATGCATGTCAATTGTTTCGACGCACAGTACCGTTTTCAAATACAAACTATGTTAAACTAATAGTAAGAAAAATAATTACAACGTAAACTGTCCATCGACCTTATAATACCATAAAAGATGATAGTGGGGAAATCCATTTTTTCAACATCTAGGAGGGCTATATAAGTCTAAAATATTTAATTTTTTAGATTTATTTTCATTGTGTAACATTTTAAAATTATCATTGAAAGTAAAATTTTCTAACATCAAGTTGTTTAGTATAACTTCTTTTATGTTTATTGAGCCTAGAAACATAGACTTTTGGACATATTCCGCACTTAATTAAATTAATTTCTGATTTATAGAGTTTATTTGTTTGACTTTTATTGTTTTTAATGAGGCGTCCAAGACTCTTGTTTGTTTTGAAAGCAATATTTATATCGTTTGTTTTGGATAAATGTTTACAAACAAATTTAGTAATTTTTCCTGTATATGCAATTGTTTTGTACGCTGCATTTTTGATATTATTGACAGGATCTATTAAATGAATGGATTTATTATAACTTTTTTTATTTATAATGTTTGGGTCGTATCCGTTATTTACTGTAATCTGTGTGATGATATTCAATTCTTTATTATAAATATCTATTGACATTGGAATATCTAATAATTTATGAATAAATGAGTAAAATGTTGCCATCTTTTGTAAATAAGGATAACTGTATAACTGAATGTGTATAACTAAATCTGTGTGTGATGGTTTATGAAAAATTGCAAAATCATGTTTATTGTCTTTTCTAGTAATTGTTAAGTCTAAAAAGTTAATACTATTATATCGTTTTTCTTCAACTGTGAATTTAATGTTCCTATGTAAATAATGTATGTAAGTTAAGAATTGATTTCATTACCTATCAGAACCTAGAAAACATAGAATATCACCAATATGTCTATCAGTAAACTGATAATTTAAACAACTGATGTTGATTTATTTTATTTTCTAAATTGTCCAAAAAAATTTCCAAAAATCATATCCACAAATTGCCCGAGAGATGGGAAAATGTGCAGCTAGCGATGGCGCATACCGTGAATAAACCATTTTTTACCTTTATCCCAAATTAAAAGGTGTTTTTGTTAAGAAAAAAATTAAAAATAATTAATATGCTCATGGCTTTAGTCGTTTCTTCATCCGCTCTCCAGGAGTTCAGCTTGTGATCAACTGATGACGGCCAAAAACCGGTCTTAGGAGACACTTGCTGTCGCTTTGGAGGGTGGATGAAGAC
Source organism: Cosmopolites sordidus (assembly GCA_031761425.1). Lineage (NCBI taxonomy): Eukaryota > Metazoa > Arthropoda > Insecta > Coleoptera > Curculionidae > Cosmopolites > Cosmopolites sordidus. The sequence goes on along the minus strand of JARFXV010000480.1, from coordinate 490,608 downwards.
ATACTTAAATTATTCTTAATACATATAGTCTGTTAACTTTGCTTGTACTTGTTTTGTATTATCTTATGCATTCTGTCCATATCTTGATATGTGGTGGAATTGTCTTGATTAAACAATAAAAATGTTTCTATTAACATAGCGACATCAAGGGCTTGTTGAATGTGGTTCAGAATCGTCCACTTGATAATCTTCTTCATCTTCATTAAGTTTTTCCTTACTTTTCGACACTTAATCAAGAATTTGTTCATCTGTAAGTGAACCAGTTGTGGCCAGATCCTCGCCTATATTTTCGTATGTTTTCTGGTTATCAGTGGTACATTGTCTTCATTATCAAACTGATCCATTTCTACTGTCTGACTAGTACATAGTCTCGCGTGACGAAAATAATCTCTTTCTAGGCTTTTGATATAAAGTTCACTGCTTGTAGCATCTTACTCGAGGTCTTGCCGTCAGTTTCGATCAGATCCATCAACATTTTCCTTCTATAGTGATACTTTAGGCTCTTAATGGCACTCTGATCCATTGGCTGCAAGATACTGGTTATATTAGCTGGGAAAAATGTTAACTCTATGTTTTGAAGATTTGATATAAGGGGATGAGCAGGGCAATTGTCTACTAAAAGCAAGATTTTCCGTGTCTTTAATTCAGCCTCCCATTTTCTCACCTCCTATTCAAAGAACTGCGATGTCATCCATGCTGACTTGTTTGCTTTATACGTGACTGACAACAGTTTTATGTTCTTGAAATACCGGCGGTGGTTTAACCTATAACTAATAGTTATAGGTTAATGGGTGCCTATAACTAAGAGCTTTCTTTTTTCTGTGCCACTTATATTGGCAGCTACTAGAATAGTAATACGCTCTTTAGAGAGTTTTCCTCCAACACATTTTTCTCCTTTGAATTTTAAAGTTTAAGTCATCTTGAAAAAAAGTCTAGTTTCATCAGCATTAAAAATATCACTAAACTCGAAGAGATTTACCACTAAACGGTGATGATCATATTAAACTTTACTGTTGTGTTAAATATTTGGACTAATCAATTCTTCTATTGGAACCTTCGAGGTGAAACACTAAACTCGAAGAGATTTACTACTTAACACCAAATCACTTTTTGAAAACTTCTTGACGCACGTTTCGCTAACCATGTTAGCATCATTAGGAGATGATTTATTCTAATTCTAAAAACTAATGTATGTATGTATATGATATTTATATGATATCTATATGTATATGATATCTATATTTATATGATAACCCTACCTAATGAAACGTGTAAAAATCATGAACCGTGAAGTTTACTGAGCCTTACATTAATAATTGAAAAAATTGACTGTACTGAATAGGTCCCTTATTCCCGGTTTATGTTTTCTTACATTTTTCTATTTGAATGCTTTCATATGCATCCAAAGCCCCATATGCATTTTATATGCATAATAAAGCCCCATTGTTATTTACATTTGTTGTAAATAACAATGGGGCTTTGGATGCTTGTTACGATAATTACTGCCCAATGGGAGACAAAAATGGGAATCGAATTTTTAATAAAGTACGGGTTAGTTTAGGTATGAGGAAAGCGATATTTTTATATTCTGCTGGCTTTTTTATCAAATAGTGCAATAACAAATCAAATGTATTTTTTAACGAAATGGATCCATAAAAAACCTGTTTTAGGGAGAGAAATTTGTTTGTTTTGTTCTATCCATTTCACAAGGGTTTAATAAACTGTTGTGCACTGTAAATAGTAATTATTCAGTTTCTTAACCGACAAGTCGAGAACATACGCCTATCAAATATGTAATAATTAGCTGTAAAAGAAAACTCTTTGTTAAAAGACCCTACTAGTCAACACATGTGTTAATTCATTTTAAACTTTTCAAAACTATTTTTAAAATAATTTAATTATAATTTTTCTTCCCTTCTATTAGGCAATTTTGCCTGTTATTTGATTGGTTTACACCCTTACGCAATATTATCACTTCATCTATTCTATAATTAATTCCACCTTTGCTATCTTAACTACTCTGTTGTGTGTTATTCTACTTATGTGATTGTTCCATTAGCTTTTCCTGCTCAGTAGCCTTTCCATCTGATTTTGTCACTTTCTTCTGATTTCGTATGTTCGTACCTTCTGTCACGCTTGATCCATTATATTCAAGCATTTAATTAATTCTGATAAAGCTGATTGATATATATTCAGAAGTAAAATAAATGATACATAGAACAAATATATATATATATATATATATATATATATATATATATATATATATATATATATATATATATATATATATATATATATATATATATACATCCGTGGTGGGATGAAGTTTGCGAGCAAGCAGTATTAAGCCGAAGTGAAGCATTCAAAGATTGGAATAGTCAAAAAACAGCAATAAACTATAACATATTTTTGGAAGTAAGAAAAGAAACATCGAAGCTAATTAGACAAACTAAAAGAAAATATGAAAACAATCAACTTAATGAAATAGAAAAAGATTTCCAAAAACATAACACTCGAAACTTTTACAAAACATTTAAAACTAAAGTAACAGGCTATCAACCGCAAAGTCTTTGCTTCCAAAAGGAAAACGGACAATTGGCTCTAAATAACCAAGATAATTGCAAAGAACTTGTGAAATATTTTGAACAAATATTAAACTGTCCTGAGCCCTTAACCAAATTAGCAACACTAAAGCCTAAACAAACAAACCCAGATTCATTACCACCGAATGAAGATGAAATAATTAGGCAAATCAAGCGGCTTAAAAATAATAAAGCTTCTGGTGAAGATGGAATCACTGCGGAACTTTTGAAATCCGCTGGTCCAGGTACAATCAGGGAAATAACCAAAATTCTACAAGAAGTTTGGCGAACCGAACGGATTCCGGAAGATTGGAAAGATGCTCTAATCCATCCACTACATAAGAAAGGAGATAGAACGGATGTAAACAACTATAGAGGGATATCTCTTCTCCCAGTTTGTTACAAGATTCTATCTCAATGTCTACTAGACAGAGCACAGGGACAGTTAGAACCGAACATTGGTGAATATCAAGCAGGTTTTCGACCGGGCAGATCCTGCCCTGAACAGATCCTGAATCTGAAGTTGATTCTAAGACATCAAAAACTGTACAATAAAAATCTCGTCTGTACATTTGTGGATTTCAAAAAAGCATATGATTCTATTGACCGCGAATCTTTATTCCGAATCTTGAAAGAACAAGGACTAGATCTGAAAACGCTGGCAATTATTAAAGCAACGTTAACTAACACAAAGTCAAAAGTTAAATTCATGGGTGAGATCTCGGAGCCCTTCGAAATTAAAACTGGAGTGAGACAAGGGGATGGACTCTCGCCACTTTTATTTAACTGTGTTCTAGAAAAAGTAATACAGGAGTGGCGTGAAAAAAAGTCGGCCCTGAATATTGACCAGCCCATTAAACTGGGGAGAACCAATATCAAAATTGATTGTCTGGCATTTGCTGATGATCTAGCAATTTTAGCTCAAGATGTATTAACGGCACAGAAACAGATTGAAATCCTAAAAGAAACAGCCGAAAATGTAGGACTCCAAATTTCCTTTGAAAAGACACAATACATGACCTGCAACAGACTAAGAACGCCATTTCTAAAAACAAAATATGGTAACATCAGACGAGTCTCTCAATTCAAATATTTGGGTGAAATAATCATGGAAAATGGGTTGGAAAAAGCGGCCAATAAGGGTAGATGTCAAAAAATGGAAACGGCATTGAGACTTACACAAAACATTTACAACAAAAAATGCCTATCTAAAAACACAAAACTGAGACATTACAACACAGTTATTAAGCCAGAATGTCTATATGCTGCGGAAACGCTCATTTTGAATAGAAAGAGGGACATCGAGGACATTGAAAAGAAGGAAAGAAAAATCATAAGAAAAATCCTAGGGCCCAAACAAATAAATAGCACAACATACCGACTTCGAGAAAACCAAGAAATCAAACAATACACAGATATACATAGCGATATGAGAAAACGAAGACTTAAGTTTTACGGACACATAAAACGGATGAATCCGAGTAGGTTAACTAGACAAATAGTCGAATTTTATGAAAATAGGAGTAAAGCTAAAGTAGAAATAATTAAATGGATTGCTGCAATTAAAGAGGACCTAAGATCAGCAAATATTACACAAAGTGAAATTCAGGATAGAGGCTGTTTCAGACACAAGGTTAACGTTTGGAAGGTTGGCCAGAGAGAAAAATGTAGGAAGACTGGAACAACTTGGTCTGACGAAAGGAAACAAGCTCATAGCGAAAGAATGAAATCAGTATGGGCACAAAGGAAGGCTAACAACAACAAACGCCTCTAATTGTACTTCGCGTGGTCCACCAGGGCCCATACGTGAATAATAATATATATATATATATATATATATATATATATATATATATATATATATATATATATATATATATATATATTACATCTAATATTTTCACGGATGGTAGATAATATTTCTAAATCATTCCGGGTGTCGATCCGTTGATGCTGTGAAGAGTAACGACGATTTTAGTCGAATGTGATCTCCCGTGATTGTTTCGTAGCACCCAGCTGATTCTACCAAATACAGAGCATAAGTTTTGAACCATGGATGGCCGGGTTTACCCCACGATTTTTTACGCTTCGGGTTATCGTAGAGTACCCACTTTTCATCACCAGTCACGATACGATGCAAAAAACATTTCTTTTTCTGCCATTGGAGCAGCAGTTTACACATGAAAAAAAGGCATTTGACGTAGCTCGCCTTCAATTTGAATAATTCCTAATACGTTAAACGCTTGACAGCTGTTGTGCGATCATAATGGTCCTGCAAGTTCACTTCGCGTCTTAATCGAATAATGCTTCCAGTTCTTCGTCTTCAAACTTTTTCGGTGAGCCAGAGCGTTCCTTATCTTAAACACGAAAATAATTATTTTTGAAACTTCTAAACCAATCTCTGCATGTTGTTTCCGACAGAGCATAGTCGACGTAAGTCTCTACAAAAATTGCTTCAGCCAAAGATTATTTTTGAAAAAATTAATGCAGTAAAAGTTCTCCCAAATACGTGTTTAACGCTATGAAAGATATCTTCTTTACACTTCGGTGGAATAACATGTATATGTATATGTATATGTATATGTATATGTATATGTATATGTATATGTATATGTATATGTATATGTATATGTATATGTATATGTATATGTATATGTATATGTATATGTATATGTATATGTATATGTATATGTATATGTATATGTATATGTATATGTATATGTATATGTATATGTATATGTATATGTATATGTATATGTATATGTATATGTATATGTATATGTATATGTATATGTATATGTATATGTATATGTATATGTATATGTATATGTATATGTATATGTATATGTATATGTATATGTATATGTATATGTATATGTATATGTATATGTATATCTATATGTATATGTATATGTATATGTATATGTATATGTATATGTATATGTATATGTATATGTATATGTATATGTATATGTATAAGTATATGTATATGTATAGGTAATGGTATATGTATATGTATATGTATATGTACATGTATATGTATATGTATATGTATATGTATATCTATATCTATATGTATATGTATATGTATATGAATATGTATATATATATATATATATATATATATATATATATATATATATATATATATATATATATATATCTGGGTGGTTTTTTTTCAGATTGTTATTGATTATTATTCTGTTCTGTCACATCAAAAATGAAAAATTAATTCCGCTTACAATATCATCAAGTAGACTAAATAGCACGATGATATTTCTGCGGGTCCCAAGCCCGTGTAAAGGAGATTAATTAGAGGAAAGAGCTAGCAATCCATAATCTGTGAAAAAGGATCATGCTCATAGAACAGGGTAAAACATCCTCAGAATACGGCTAATCTAACCAGTACAGATGCGAATGTTTGTAACAAACTACATACTAACCAAGGTTATATAACCGTGGCAAGGCTGAGACATCAAATGTTTAAATTTAGCAGAAGCAAGCAACGATCTTAGTTGCTAAATTAAAGTTAATTTAATTAAAAATATATAAAAAAATATAGAATGTAACATAAAGAAATGTAAACCAACAAATTTATACCAAAGCAGATTAACAGAAGTAACAGTACAACATTGAGTGATATTTGTGAAAAGCTTGAAGGAAGCTTGAAGTTAACAGCAGCGACCATGTCCCAACTGGAAGCAAGAGGAAGAGAAAAATATCATGATCCAGTGAAGTAGTAAAAATGAAATGCGAAGAAAAGCAAAAAGCTTTTCGTGTAACCAATAAGCGTATATTACAAAAGATTTAACAAATAAACAAAACCTGTGCATTGTTCAGAAAGCCAAGAGAATAAAATTGGGATACAGTTCTAAAAAGATATGGATTTTTATGAGCTACGAAAATAAATTTGGAAAATGATAAGAGGACGAAGAAATGAAATTGAAGAACTAATAGATAGGAAGACAAATGAGAGAGGAGAATGAGGAATAGATCAACTGTCTAAAAGAACTTTACTAAGATAAAGAAAAACATATGCAATACAAATACCATAATACCATATCCTGATTTCATATTACATTACCTTAGAAGAAGGTGTGTGTGTGTGTGTGTGTGTTTACCTGAATAAAAGGAAACATATTTTATGTAAAGGAGATGTATGTTGGGAGAGGTTTTGTTTTTTGGCGATAGCATTCGACTACATACATTTTTCTCGGAGTAGTTTTTCTCTATATACTGTTGGAAAGGTAATATTTTTGGTTACATTTTTGCGAGATAAAATTATATCGTAGCTTCAAAAATAAAAAAAGCTATTGTCAATTTTTTCAACACGTGAATTTTGCCCAAAAAAATTTGTAGTCCGTAGGTTGGGACATAGATATACATAAAAGGGTTCAAAAAGCTAAATAATAAAGCAAGATTTTCAACATTTACATTTACACTCGATTTATTTATTTAAAAGGCCATGAAAAACATAATAAAGAAAATCAAATACTGCCTTCGTCGGGGTCCTGCAATTTTAGCAGGTATAGTAGCTGTGAGTCATCTTTACACACTTCATATGAAACGGTCGCTGGCATTTGTTACATTCAACGGAATCGTCGCGAGTTAATTTGGCTGGCAAATTTCTCAGGCAAATCATACAAAAATCAACATCCGATGACGACGAGGACGATGACTTTCGCACTGGTTTGGCAGTCTTCGCATTGGTTTGGCTTCGCTTTTTGGCTGACGTTTCTTGTATTGATTGTCATTGCTTCTTTGCACTGTTCTCCTTCTTCTTTGGCTTTTCTTTGAGCACGGCAACATTTTCTGGTAAAGTAAAAATGGTGTTTTTCATTGGCTTACGCCCGCGGTCGGACTTTTTCAAAGATGTTGATCTAACTGGTCCAACTATAGACAAAACTGAGGAAAGCTTTGACGAATGTGACAATGATTGTTGTGTTGCACTTGATATTGTTGACTCTTCACTTTCATGTACACCAACATCCATTAAAATAATGCGCCGCTGCTTTTCTTCATTTAAGTTGTTCTGAATCGTAGTACCATTTGCAGTTTGATTAGTTATTCCGGCCTGAACGAAATCCGATTCAGAGAAAACGTTTTGATTGAATGAAAAGATGCCCGTTTTTGAAAAGCCAGACTTGATGTTCTTTGGAGTCAAGGCTAAATTGAGAGTTTTGCAAACGAGTTCAAGAACGTGTCGAATATCCAATGTCTTTCCAACATTAGATTTTTGCCAACCGCTACATTCAGTCTTGTAGTATACCTTGGCTAGGCCATAAACTAAAACATCCAATGGTTGCATTTTATGAGAGTGATGTAATGAGGTGAAAAAGAAAGCATACGAACGCCGTTTTCCAATGCCAAGTTAATTTATTTTTTATCCTTTATTTGGGTTTTTCGCCACTATCTAAAACTCAAAAAATATCAAAAATACCTGTTCTTATGTACTGTTGTCAATGTAAGTATCGTTGACATGCCCAAAAAATATATATTTACTTTCACTCGTTACTTTATATATTAACAATTAATATAATTTATTTTTTAGTTTAGTTTTGAAAACGGGGGGAGAGTACCCTCCGAAACGTTAACGTTAAAAGTTGGTAAAATTTTTTATAATATTTTTATATCTTTAAAATTTTGTTCGTTAGGCAAATTTATTACAAAAAAGAATCACTGAGAAATTTGTCTCCGTTTGGTTTTTTGTTTTTACCCAGTGATTATTTCTTTACATAAGAACAGGTATTTTTGATATTTTTTGAGTTTTAGATAGTGGCGAAAAACCCAAATAAAGGAAAAAAATATATGAATACGCCACAATCATTCAGACACTGCCAAGTTAATTGCTTCGATAGATAAGTGCGACGTATGCTTGTCAAGAAGAAGCAGGGTCGGTTGGTCTATCGATGAGGGGCTGTCTTTGATAAAATGCTTCAGATATTTGACAAATTCTTTCTGCTGAATCCAGCCAGATTCATTGCAGGCGGCATCACTTCCTGATGAAACAGCTTTGCATATTCTTTCTCGTGAAAATAAAGAAAGGCGGCTTGGAATTTCCGGCGACATTTACGGAAAGCGCCATAGTTACCATAGTGTCACGTTCTTGTGCAGCAGCTTGACTGACTTTTTCTTGCCTTTTAACGAGATGACTTTTCCTATTTTCGTTGGAACTGTCGAAAAACCAGATTTGTTCATATTCCATAAGGAGTGTGCATCAACATGGTACAAATCGAAAAGCACACTTAAATAATGGCAGAAGACCTTGATCCGGTTGAGACTTGTTTGTTCGAAGGTGCGCTAAGAAAATTTTTTGTGCCTCAGCATGAAGCCGTAGTTCCAAGATTTTCCAGTCATTTCATCAATATCCCATGATGCTGGATATTTGATATTCAGTTTGCGCGCAAATTTGTAGGTTAATCGTTTCAATTTGGTTATGCTTAAGTCATAATATATATGACATCATCATACATGATATTCGACCAACGCTTCTTCTTGTTCGTCATTGAACACCTATGGAATCAAGAAACAAAAATATTAAAAATGTGTGTATTAAAATTAATAAAAAAATGTCGTACTATCTTTGGCGTTGAATATGATTCAATATGGCGAACGATAGGCATCAACTTTTCATAATTATTGATTGATTTGTCCGCTACTTTGTGATAGTTGATTTTCAGGAATAAAACAATTTTATAGTTTGTTATGTATCACTTTTATTTTTAAATTTGTGTGACTATATATTTTTTTCCTTTATTTGGGTTTTTCGCCACTATCTAAAACTCAAAAAATATCTTCTTATGTAAAGAAAGAATCACTGGGTAAAAACAAAAAACCAAACGGAGACAAATTTCTCAGGGATTCTTTTTTGTAATAAATTTGCCTAACGAACAAAATTTTAAAGATATAAAAATGTTATAAAAAATGTACAAACTTTTAACGTTAACGTTTCGGAGGGTACTGTCCCCCCGTTTTCAAAACTAAACTAAAAAATAAATTATATTAATTTGTAATATATAAATTAATGAGTGAAAGTAAATATATTTTTTTGTATATGTCAACGATACTTACATTGATAACAATAGATTTTCATGACAGTGACATACTACCAAAAAAATATATATGTAATTATATAGGTAATGTTTACTATGTGATTGTTTATTGTACTGATTGTGTATTCAAATATTTAAATGTGTTTATTTCTATTCTTTAGAATCGGGAACCATATTGAATTTAAATCTACCGAAGGCATAGCAATACAGTTATTTTTATTTAAATTAATTATAGCGGTTTCTTTTGATCTTCTGTATTTTGTTACCGATACTTTTAATACCGTTTTGGAATTATTCCAATTGATTTTATGACCCGATTCCCATGCATGTTGACAAATTCTAGATTTATTAAAATTGCCCTTTCTAAGAAGGTTTTTATCCTCTTTTACTCTTACATCTAACGGTCTAGAAGTCTCACTTATATAGAATTTGCCACATTCGCAGGGAATTTTATAAACCACATTTTTGGTATTTTGTTGTATATTGTTTGGTTTAGTCTTTGTTAATAGAGATCTAAGAGTATTTTTTGTTTTAAATATCGTTCTTATGTTGTATTTATTTCCTACTCTTTTAATTGTGTCAGAAATACCGCGGATATAAGGAATTGTGAGGTTAATTTTATGAGAGTTATTATTATTGTTATTAATAACTTGTCTGTTTTGTCTAGTATCAAAGTTTTTAAACGATTTATCTATAAAATTTTTTGGGTAATTGTTTTTTATTAAAATGTCTTTTATGTGATTTGTTTCTTTTTGTAGTGTATCACTGTCGGTACAAACAAGTTTTGCTCTGTCATATAAACTTTTAATTACTCCTATTTTGACCGATTTTGAGTGATTTGAAAAGAAATTGAGATACCTATCTGTGTTTGTCGGTTTTCTGTAAACTGTAGTTTTTAATATGTTGTTTTGTTTTAATATTAAAGTGTCGAGGAATGGCAAGTTATTCTCCCTCTCCATCTCTAAAGTAAACTTAACTGTAGGCTCTCGAGAATTTATTAATTTATTAATAAATTCTGTTATTAATTTCTGATAATTATTAAGTTGTGAGTTATTTTTCCAGTCTCTATAATTAGTAAAATAAAAAAATGTAAGTCATTTACTATACGCATTTGTTTTTTAAATGAAAAAGCCTGCAATAATTCTAATTATTATAATTTATATTATAATTATAATATTATAATTTATTCAGAAAATTCCAGTATAATATAAAGGGAAAAAATATATGAAGACGCCACAATCATTCAGACATTGTGTGACTATAGTTTTGTAAAATGATTTTACATTCTCAATCATTACTTTAAAACTAAGGTTTTACAGCAGTTTATCCTATGTACCTAATTTTATACTTTTATTGGGGTTAATTTTTTACAATATTTTAAATAGTGGGGAATTTCAGAGATCCGTCTGATCATTTAATAGCTGTCTAGACGGGTGCTTATTATATTTATAATTTCCATAGCTTCTAAAATGTTTAATTTTTTGCTTTTTGGCGCTATATGTAAAATTTTCAAATTTGTAATATCGGGAAATATATGTCCGGTATCTATGAAATGTCCGCAAAATTAGAGTGTTGTTTCTTTAATATTTATGCAGATTTATGTTCTTTGAATATGGTCTGAAAATGTCTGCCAGTTTGTCCCACATATCAGCTACTGCACTCGTTGCAACTTAACTTATGAACTCCATATTTTGTATTTGGTGATTTTTTATCTTTGGCATTAAAAATTAATTTACTGGTTGATTGGGGGGTTTTAAACGCTATTTGCAAATTATGTTTCCTCAAAGAGCGACCTATTTGTTCTGAAATTAGACCGAAATATAAAATTTTATAGCACTTTTTATCATTTGTTTGTTTTACTTTTGGATATACTTGATAAATCAGTAATTGTTTCCGTTTTTTATTTATTAAGTAACTAATTTCTTTTTCTTTGAAGCCGTTATTTTGTGCTATAGTTTTATTATATTATTACTAGTTTTTGCAGTTCTATTTTTTAAATATTTTCAGAGAGTGGAATTGTAAAAGCTCGGTGGATCGTAGACTTATATGCAGCATATTTATGTGTAATGGGATGGATTGATTGTTTTGTAATTGTTATATCTGAGTATGAGATTTCTATAGATATTAAATTCTAGTTTATTATTTTGTTTGGATATTGAAAGGTCCAGAAAATTATGGTTTGATTTTGTTCTTTTTCAAGTGTAAATTTTATTTTTGGATGGATACTATTTAAATACTTTAATGTTCCTTCTATTTGTCTGTCATTTCCAGTATAATAAACCAACTTCTCATAAGACATACTTGAAATGTCTGGAACGTCTTTATCCAATTTGGCGATATAGCGCGACAAACTAGATTTGCTCAATTTGTAGGCATGAGTCTGATACCCTTCTTTTAGATTTTGATATATTTCAGCGCACGAGGCAATGAGTCAAAATCAGAACACAATGATCAGTTGTTCTTGCTTTACGGCTTATCATTTTTATGCTCTGTTTGTTGAAAATTCAAGTAATAGCTTATTTGCTCTTTTGAATAACTACTTTTCACTTTTCTTTTTGTTTTACCACTTTTCTACTTTTTCTTACACTTTTTTGTTTCATCTTTTCCTTTGTTTCATTATTGTTTTTTGTTTTCACTTATTCACGGGTAAAAATTGAACTTCTGTCAGAACGGAAGTGAGGCTGCTTATATAGCCCCAGCTGTCTGTGGAGAAGTGTCCAGGGGTGGGGATAGAACATCTCCAAGCTTCCACTTGTTTAAGATTTTGGAATGTTCTCGAAATATTTTTCGAATGTCATTGATCCTATCGAATATTCTAGAATGTTCAATGTAATTCTTCCGATAGGATTTTATAGAATATTCAAGAATTTTCTAAAAAATTCTATGCAGTTTGACTGAAAATTCTACATCATTCGAGATAATTCTCGAAAATTCGATATAATTGATGGAATATTTTAGAAGATTCGAGAAAATATGAGACCACGTAGTGTCCGAACCTACGTGTCTCAACTTTCCCAACTTACGTACATCGTGGCCATTTTAAAATGACATGATTTGTTTTTCCCTATGCAAGATACGTTCGAAATTAATTTCTTCAAAATTTTTTCACTTATGTGAAATTTTCGAAAAAAAAATTTTTGAAGTGAAACTTCTTACGCGGCCATTCGATAATCGATAATTGGACGAGAATTGAGAGCGAAATTTCAAGGATGCGTCACGTTTAGGCACATTTCGTTACATGAGAGTGAATAAAGATATAACGTAGAGAGAATGAGAAAGAGAGCTATAGATTCCGACGCCACGGGAGTGGAGCAAAAGAGAGCGATGTATAAGCAACGATACAAGGTGATTTAATAATATAGCGTTGTAGATGTAGATGTGTAGATGTACATGTCAAACGCTATATATGATATGAGAAGTTTCACTTTTATCACGTGTACGGTGCAGCACGCGCAATGTTTTTTCACCAATTTGTTGGTTTACTTCGGCTCATACACAAGGAACACGAGCAAGCAAATCTTACTCCTATGAAAAGTTTGCTCATAATGAATAAACAACTTGATAGTAAAAAAATTGGTGTCGATAGTGGAAAAAAATCAGAAATAGTACTGTCTCATGTCATACGGACAGTCCCAACCTACGGACGTCTCCCTTACAACACCCCAGAAATGGAGAAAATCATAACTAAATCCCAACCAACCCATTGACATATCACTAATAGAAACTATGCGAAAAAGATAATCGAATGTAATATGGCATGATGAACAAATCGTTTTTCAATGAACAAAGCTACGTTTTTCTTTGAAATGAAAAAGGAACAAAAACAACTAGATTTCGGTTCGAGTTCAATTTCACTCTGACATAAATGAACGAGCGCACCTTTCGCAGATTTAGTAGTTCAGGCGGGGGAAAAAAACCGATAAAATAAAGGGAAAATGTTCCCGCTATAAACTACGGGTCAGTTCAGGCATGAGGAAAGCGATATTTTTATATCCTACTAGCTTTTTTATCGAGTAGTGCTATAACAAATAAAATGTATTCTTTAACGAAATGTGTCGGTGAAAAACCTGTTTCAGCGAGAGAAATTTGTTTGCAGTTCTAGGTGGTTTATCTTCTACCCATTTCACAAGGGTATAATCTGTTACTACGTACCCTAAATGGTAATTATTCAAAACTCAAAGAGATTGACTATTAAACACTAAATCATTTTCCTTAAAGTTCTCAACAAGCGCTTTTCGCTAACCTGATGATTCTAACATGGTTACCGAAACACACGTTTTGGAAAAATGCACGTTTTGTAAAATTAACCCTTTACGGAATCATGTTGAATGTCTGCAACATACCATTTAAGTTTCTGTAAAAATATACCAAAGGTAGATCAATCATTTTTACGCAGCGTTGTACATCGGCAACGAAACATTCTAACTATTTAGTAACAGATCAACCAACTAGATGGCAGCACTTGTATTTGTTTGAGCCATTGAAGTTATGAACACATACAAACCGGTTTTTGCCATTGAGTTCAATTACGAGGAGTGATTGGTTGTGGAAATCCTGATAATTGGCTATTGAAATTGACGTGGAGAAAAGGTAAGAGTTTAATTTTCAGTAATCAAGTAAAGTTTTATTGTAAAATTAAGTTTTTATTGATTTATGGATTGATTTGGTTTTGTTGCATAACTGCAACATTGCGTGTTAGTGACTGATTTTTACTACTGTCTATTTGAATCTGATATTTCTTTTTACAGCATCAAAATGAGTGTCAGATTGCGTAATTTGACTGCTCAAGATCTAGAAGCTATACGTGGAGAGTGGGAAGACAGTGAAGATGGCCTAGACTTTTCAGAAGACGATGATGTCGCAGATCCAACATTTGTCTTACATCGAAATGAACGCGTTCTAATGAGGACCCAGAGGCTCCACTTGAATTAGAAAATAAATTCCAGGCTGCCAGCGCCACTCCAGTACTACTGCAGAGGATTCCAATAGCACTATTCCGACTTATCTTACCTTAGTACTAGTTCTGCAGCGGCTCCTTAAGTGCATTTAATCATATACTTAAGGTCAATATCACATGGAAACGAAAAGCCTCAACCAGAACGATGACCAACTACGTTTTCGTGGATCTGAAACTTTACCACCAGAAATATTATGTTTGGATACTCATTTCCAGGTAGCCGGCCGTGGTGGTCTGGTGGGTTAGTCGCCTGCCTGACAATCCAAAGGTAGCTGGTGCTATTCCAGCGCTCGGATGGGTGTTTTTCTTTAATTTTTCTGTCCCTCTTACTTTTTACCCTACACACCCACTTATATACACTCACATATACACATTCGCCCACCCATATCCACACCTAAATATCTGTGATTGTTTCTACGCAAGAGTGCAAAATCCGACAACGAATTACCCATCAGTCATGCCAGTTAAAGGCTGGGTAAGACCGGATGCCTTCTGAGAAGTGTTCTACGTTGGTCACTCGCCAATCGGTAGGCTTTCTGATAGACTTATGGCACATAACCAAGGGTTGATAGCCTGAGGGGGTGCTGTCCTGGGTTTGTCGGTAGCTGATGACCGTGGTTCGGAACCCACGTTAAGCTGTAGGTCCAGTCGCTAAATAGGCTTAGATGCTAATGCGCCTCTAACCATAAATCCTTCCATCTGAACAAAAAGATGTTAGTAAACCCATAAATGTAACAAACCAGTAATCCGCCAGTTTATTGGCATTGTATATTACATATCAATAGTTGACATGTCTAATGTGAAAATGTATTGGTCTGAAAATATTGGTTTTGCTCTGATAAAAGAGACAATGCCGTCGAAATGATTTAAACTACTCAGACAATCATTGCATTTCAATGATAATAGTCAAATGTTATGACACGTCGATTCTGATCGATTATTTAAAGTCCGGCCTTTGATTCAGAAACTCAACCGCAACTTTAAAAAAGTACCCCTTGAAGCACATTTGCAAATGTGTTCCACAAAAGCTTGAAGTGCGTTGAAACAATATTTACCCGACAAACCTCGTAAATGGGGGTACAAACTTTTTGTAATATGTGGTGTAACTAGATATGCCTACAAGTTCGAAGTTTACAGTGGACAGGAGAACAGATACGCAGACGGCCAGCCTCAGTTAGGTGCATCCTCTAATGTGGTAGCGGTAGTAGTAGATAGTAGTCTAATGGCTAGACGTGCCTAGCAATCGGAACTACCAGCTGTTTTACGATAATCATTACATCTCGTTATCGCTTACTGAATACTTATCGAGCCGTGGCATTTTGGCTTAGGCATTATAAGGAAAAACCATATTCCCAACTGTAAACTGCCTGATGAGAAAAAAGTGAAAAAAGAACCGTGTGGTACATCCATCGAACAGGTCAACAGGTCGGTAATTGCAATGGAGTTGACATAGCTGTGGTGGCTTGGAGGGACCATAAAATTGTCACTGTTGCATCCAATTTTGCAGGAAAGCATCCTATTTCCGAAGTAAGGAGATACGATAAGCCCCGAAAACAATATATTCCCGTTGAACGTCTCGAACTAGCAGAATATAATCGATATATGGGTGGTGTCGACCGATTAGAATGTGTCATGGGGTCATCTAGGACTTTTTTTTAATAATTTTTTGGACATGGCTATATGAATTCATGACGCTTATACAGAAGAATAAACGCCGAGAACGGAAGTGCCAGTAAAATCTCAACTCTGCTAAATTTAGAGTAGCTATAACTGAGACTTTATGCAAATATATGTCAGCAAACCGTATAAAGTGTTATAGTGATATTGAATGCCTAATTCACAATAAAAAGAATTAAGGTCCAGCTCAACATGTTCCAGCAAGTTTCCCGGTTGTGTTGGGTATACTACACAAAGTGAGTGCAAAAAATTTGAGCTTGCCACATGTTTTAATAAACAAAACAACTGCTTTCAAAATTGTTCTAACTATATTATAATATATAATATCGTTTTGATGTAAAAAACCTCCTGACTATATTAAAATATATAATAACGTTTTGATGCAACGTTGCATTTCTGTAATAGTCAATATTCAATTAATAAGCCATAATAAATAATATTTTTGAAAAGTGATTTTTTAAATTAATTTTCCCGTTAACAAATCCCTATTTACTACTAATATCGATATAATTATCAACATTAACATTATTGCGCCGTAAAAGGTTAAGATCTCTCAAATAAAGGTCTCAATTTTGCATTACCGACGTCCCGAAACGCTTGGGAGGATATAGCAGCCGATATTAAGCACCTATTGGATTCTTCCAAAGTTTTCATCAGAAAGTCATGTAAAGGCAAAATTGATTAAAATATTTCAAATAATTATCATAATATGCCAAATGTTTCCAAGATTGTCAAGCGTCTGCGAGAGAAGGTTTGTTTTTCTTTAAAAGCAGATAATGAAAATAAGGTTGTAGTGATGGACAAATCTGATTATTTTGAACGCGTTGAAATATTAATTGAAGAGAATCAATTAATTCAAAACTGGGTAATGAAGTCATTTAATTGTTAATGATACATTAAAATTTTGTAACAGCATTATTTCTCCTTATCTAAAAAAAAACAAACTACATATTTCAAATCCAAAAGGGCCAAGATTATATGCTTTTCCAAAAATTCATAAACAACTTGGCTAAATGGTTAGTAAATAAATTTAAAACCCTACTAAACCAACTACCGGCCATTCTTTGACAAACTCAACAAAACGCATAAAAAATCAATAAAAATACACATCAACAGAGATGTGAGATCTTGGTGTCCTTTGACATATCATCATTGTTTCCAAGTGTACAGATTCCGCATACCTTGTTACTCGAGTTAAACGGCTTCAGTAACAAAACTGTTTCAGAGTACATAGCCCGAACGAGATTAAGAATGAAACAAAACTGTTTTCAGCTTAATAATAGGTTTTACGAACAACAAGAAGGAACAGCAATGGACAATCCTCTGTCACCGTTCTTAGCCAAATATTTTTCAGCAAATTTAAAAGCTAGGCGAAGGATGAATAAAAGGAGTTACTTTCCAATGGTGTGGCTAAGATATCTGGATCATGCTTTTGTTACTATTCAAGAAATGAAAATTTTGAAGATTTTTATTTTTATTTAATAATGAAATGGTAAGTCCGAAACCATGACATTAACGTATGAGCTCGCGAACAAAGATATATTACCATTTTTGAATGTTTTAGCAAGTAGGAACAATAAAATTAGGTTTAATATTTATGTTTGGAAAAGCACGACCACTTTGAGATATATTTCTAACGATTCCAGTCATAGCTTCCATAATAAGAGAGCTAGTTTAAATTTTATGGTAAATAGATTAATCAATTTTCCTTTAAATAGGAATAATTTTAACAAAGAATTAAAACTAAGTAGGGAGGTGCCGGAAGTTAATATTGTAGATAGAATAATTAGATAACATATGTTTAGTCAAATATCGAAATAATATTCGACTGTTCAAAAGGAACCCAACAAAAATAAATTCATAGTAATACCGTTTGATGTTCAGTTAACTTCAGGGCTAGACAAGATTTGAAAAAATGTAGACATTAAGGTATTCTACAAATCATATAATAAATTAAGAAAAATTCTGGGAAATCTAAAGGATAAAGTAGGTCAATATGACAAATCTGAGATTTATAAACTTAGTTATCAAGATTGTGATTGATTGGGCAAACTAAAAAAATCTTTATTAACCAGATATAAAGAACACAGTGTCCATATTAGATATGAGAGAAGTGAAAAATCTTGTGCTGCCCAACATGCACTCGAGCATGACCATAATATAGATATTGGTAATTTAAGACTTTAAAAGTGTAAATTACAATAGAACTTTGGATGTGTATGAAACCATTCAAATAGATAAATGTAAAAAAACCATGACCGGGATAAACGACCTATTCCGTTCGATAAAAAATTTTAATTATTAATGTAACGCTTGGTTAATTTCAAGGTTTATGATTTTTATACTCTTTAGAAGGTACGGTTCCTGATCCTGATCATACTACCATGGTTAGCGAAAGATGCGTCGAGAACTTTAAAAAAGGGATTTGGTGTTTAGTGGTAAATCTCTTCGAATGTGGACTACCAAACCTTTACAAGTCATTTCAATTTTAAATTATCGAATCGTCTGTGCAGTTTTGATTTATTTAATTCTCGTTTTGCATCTTTTTCTATCACTGACATTCTTTATCATTTCATCCATATTAAATTCAATAATAAAGAGCGTAAGGAGTTTCCCTCTCTTACTACTCTTACTATACTTATTTCTGTATTAATTTGTTTTGTGAGTTGTCCGTTTATTCTAGTTCTTATTTTGTTGTTTCTATAAATGCCTTTAGTTGTTTTTAATACATCTGAACGTATACATCTATTATAGAAAATGTGAAGTACATCTTTAAGTCAGGTGACGTCTAGTAACCATAAGTGCATATAACTAATCAAACCGTATAGAATTCCTCAGTGTATTTTTTAAAAAACCCTGTGATAGCGACAGTCGACTAGGCAACGAGACTCCCAGATATTTCGCAGATAGAACATATATATAGCATTGCATGAACATATATAGAACATATGTATATATATATATATATATATATATATATATATATATATATATATATATATATATATATATATATATATATATATATCTATATATATATATATATATATATATATATATATATATATATATATATATATATATATATATATATATATATAGCATTGGTCTAACTTTTGAGCAATTGCCCGGCTGCATCGAACGAAACTAAACCTTGTGTACAATAAGTCTGGAATATATCCAGAGTATTTCCAAACAATGTATAGATTATCTAATTCAGTCAATGTATACGTTCTATGCGAGTATGGTGAGGGCCTGTACAACCCCATATTTACATATAAATGGCAGCTATTCAGTTGTTTAAATGTTAAGGCGAAAAAAATCTCTTTCACTTCGAACTGACCCATTTTGTTGTACTTTACTTAACCTACTTTTTCTGACTGCTTCATTTAAAATTTTTGAGAACTGTTTTCAATATTATCAATATTGAATAATTTCCATATTGAATATTTTCAATATTCAATATTTTCAATATTCAATATTTTCAATATTCAATATTTTCAATATTCAATATTTTCAATATTCAATATTCAATATTTTCAATATTAAATATTTTCAATATTCAATATTTTCAATATACACAGTTGTTGCCCTTCATTATCAAACCATTACGGTCCCTCTACCGTGCTTTACATGTGGATGATGTTTTAAATCTAAAGAGATATTTTGTATTTCCAGCAAACGAAATCTTTCCCATCTGATCAGAATAAATTGAACTTATATGCATTTTCAATATTCAATATTATCAAAATGAATATTATGAATTGAATATTTACATTTTTTAATATTTATTATATTTATATTAATATATATCTATAATAATATATATTTTAATATAAATATAATAAATATATATTAATATATATATAAAATACATATATATATATATATATATATATATATATATATATATATATATATATATATATATATATATATATATATATATATATATATACATATATATTAATATATTTATATTATCAATATTCAATATTTTCAATATTCAATATTTTCAATATTCAATATTTTCGATATTCAATTTTTTCAATATTCAATATTTTCAATATTCAATATTTTCAATATTCATTATTTTTAATATTCAATGTTTTCAATATTCAATATTTTCAATATTCAATATTTTCAATTTTCAATATTTTCAATATTCAATATTTTCAATATTCAATATTTTCAATATTCAATATTTTCAATATTCAATATTTTCAATATTCAATATTTTCAATATTCAATATTTTTAATATTGTTTCTTATCTTATGCATTTTGCTGTTTTGAACAATTCCGATTTCTCACGTCTGTTACGAAATTATTTATTTGTAAAAAGAGTGCCCCCATAGGTACTTCGGTGTTTGAATTTAGCGCCGTTTTCCACCGACTTAACCTAGAAATTTTATATCTCACATGTGTTTTCTAAAAACCCGAAATTTAATTATGGATTGTTTTATGATGGAAGAATGTATTAGATCTTTCGTCTTTGATGAAGTTAGAAATAATGCAATAAAACTATGTTTTCCAACAAAGCTCATTTTCACCTTACAGGTTATCTGGACAAGCAAAATTGTAGGATAGGGGGAAGTGAAGATCGTCGAATGATTGCAGGAAAACATTTACATCCTCTTCGAGTAACAGTGTGGTGTGCATTGTGGGCTTGAGTGATTGTAGTGAATTTTTTTCATGAAAATGACTATTGTGAAACCTTAAATATTAATGGCAAACGCTACAGCAATACGTTAATATCCTTTGTATGGCTTCAATTGGATAATATGCACCTTAACAGCATGTTCTTTCAGCAATATGGCGTCACGCGGCATACACCGAGAGAAGCCTTGGATTTTTTACAGACACGTTTTTCTGGCCACGTCATTTTTCAAAATGATGTATTCAGTGACCTGCAACACCTTGAGATCTAACCCCCTCGACTTTTTCCTGTGGGGTTTTCTCAAGGACAAAGTCTATTCCAACAATCCGTAGACGATATTGACCTGAAGCAAAAATTGCGTCAAGTTATTGATGAAATAAAACCACAATTGTGCCAAATTGATATTAACAATTCTACGCAAGGAATGGCATGTAGAAAGAGTCGAGGGGGACATTTGGAAAATATTATTTTTAAAACGTAACTGCCATGTCCCTACTTTTTGATGAAATAAACAAACTAAAATTGTTGGTTTTATTTAAAAAGTAAAGTTTAAAAAGTAAGTCCCAAAGTTCCTATTGGAATACCCTTTATATGTAAGTTCTGCACCTAATATTAATATTATTTTATATTTAATTTTTTCCTTCTAAAATTCTTCAAAACTGTTTCTGTTGTCCAAGGCATTTTCTCTCGCTTCCTCCGTCTCCTGTAAATTTTCCTATTACTTCTCTTATTACAATATTTTAAGCTATGTTCTAAATGTTGTACCGTTTTTTCCTATTTTGCTTATATACTTTTTCTGACATTTTCAATTCAATTTTCTAAAAGGATTTTTGAATAGTGGCGTATATTTTCATTTCCTCCATTCAAAAATCAAAAAAGGCCAATTTCAACCATGTTTAATGTATTAAATCGATGGTTAAAAACGTGGGCAATCGCCGAATAAATTTTACAGCTCTATGAGACCACTGCCCATGAATAATTTTAATTAAGCACGTTCTGGGACGTGCCGTGGCATAACGCGTCTCCGGCAGTTGATTTACGGGATTGTCGCCATAGGAAAGGGAGGAAACCTACGATGGAACACACTAAGAAGACTCCCACCTCCGGTTTCAAACTTTTCAGGGGGAGACCCGGAAGATTTATTGGGCTGACTAACTCGCTGCCGTAACCAATATCCAAACTGACACGAGGAATCGGTTAGAAAACTAAAAATAATGGTTATGGATATTGAAATTTATTGGCGGGTTGGGTCTTATCGATAATTTGTATAGAGCTTCAGAGACTCATAGAAATAACAATGTAAAAAAACTACCACAAAATCGTAAACTTTTTTGTTGATTTAAGGAACCACATTCTTTAGGTAGCTAGTCAGAGTTTCCATCTCAGAGTCATGTCCTAGTTTCTCCCTGGTTGTTAAATTATTATTATCCAAACTCAAAAAAAGTTACTTGATACGTCTGTATCTACATTTATACAGTGGGTAAACAAAATATTTAAACAAGAACTTTCTTGTCAATAAAATATTTCAGTGTAACATTTTTAAATATTTCAATTTTCAACGAAAAATGTATTTTTTAATAAAAAAAATTAATCCAAATAAGTTTTTGAATATATACGTTTTCTCTGAGACCAACAAAGGCCACAAATTGTCTATTAGGTTAACGTCAGACGACTGAGGGAGAGTTTCATGTCTGTTTCTAACATTATACAGCAACTACACCTTTGCCTTCTTGACCGTATGCTTTGGGTCATTGTCCTGTTGCAACCATAAATAATCCTCCAGGTAAAGTTTTTAGCATTGTCGAACAAATTACAGCGCAACACGTCTATCTACTTCTCTGTATTTCTCTCAATAGCTTCTAAATTTCCTCAATAACTTCTCACCCCAGTTGCTGCCACACAAACCTCAAATCAGGGACCGTAAGTTTCTTTATCGTGACTTACAGTTTGGATGATGTTTTCAATCTGAAGAGTCTTTTTTGGATCTCCGATTCCCATTTGATCTGAATAAATTTAACTTACTTTCATCATTGAAAATAAGCGCTTTCTAAAAGAATTTTTTTGAAGTCTGGGTAAATAACAGTCGTTTTATCCTGTTATAAACAACTTAAGTGAAAGAAACCGATTTGAAAAACTTTCTTGGTGATTTCACTTTCATTTATTTGTTATGAATAATATTTTGTAGATTTATTTTTTTTTGTAATATTATGCAAGATTTAATTTTCCGCCACACGTGATATTTAACACAGACGAAACAGGCTGCAGCACTATAACTAATCCTCCCAAAGTTATTGCTAAAAGAGGGTCGAAACAAATCGGACAAGTGACATCAGGTGAACGAGGAACTTTAGTGAAAACTTTGTTTTTCATTAATACTGGTGGTGGTTTTTTACCGCCAATGTTAGGATTGGATCGGCAAATATTTCTGAATGGATGAATGAAGAATGTTTTATTAAAGCTTTCAAGCATTTTATAGTGCATATGAAACCCTCAAAAGAAAATCCGGCATTGATCATTATGGACAATCACATTTCACATATTAACTGGGTGGTTCAGTTTGCTAGAGAAAACTCTATTGTGATAGTCACATTCCCACCACACGGTAATCATAAGCTATAGCCTCTTGATGTCACAGTTTATGGACTCTTCAAAAGTAGGTATAGAATTGTTGTAAATGAGTGGATGATGTCAACTCTCGGTAAAATGGTGACGATTTACCAAGTTGGACAGTTTGTGAAAGATGCATATCTATCAGTTTTCAGTCCTGACAATATTACACAAGGTTTTCTCAAAACGGGTATTTATCCCTTGAATTCGAACTTATTTAGAGAAAAAGAGTTTCTATCATCCTTTATGACTGTGTGATAGATCAAATCCATCGGCTGAAGTCGATTCCAATAAGGAAAATGATAATAGCAACATAACTAAAATGGAAGAGAATTTGCCTCTACTGCCTTTATCTGCTTGTGCACATTTATTGCCAATTTCAAGAACTTCAGAGATAGAAACTGTATCGTCAGATAATATAAGACCTGCTTTATCTTCGCCTGCTTCGGCACTTATCGTTTTTGTCCCGGGCACATCAGGGCAACTAGTTATATTACCATAAATGATTAGGCCATTTTCAAAGGCAGGTCCCAGAAAAAACATTGTTCATAAGAACCAGAAAATGTCATCTGCTATCGTAACGGATACTCCTGAGAAGAACAAGATAGTAGAAAAGGACGTAAACCAGCAAAGAAAGAATGTGAAAATAATGACTACAAAAAAATCTATAAAACTGCTTACTAAGAAATCTAAAACAAATAATGATGCAGACTCAAATACATCAGATTCGGAAGTTAATATAGTATTGTAAAAGTAAAAAACGTTCCAATTAAAGATAAAAATAAAAGAGGAAGAGAACAGGATAGTAATTGTGTAGTGTGCAATAAAAATTATAGTAACAGCGATCAAGAATGGTACCGGTGCTAAATTTGTAACGGTTGGACATATGAATCCTGTGGCGTAAAAAGGAGATTGCATTATTTTTGCCAAAACTGTTTTTAAGTTTTTTGAATTATTTATTTTTGTTTTTAATTTAAAATTTTCAAAAAGGAGATTGCATTATTTATGCCAAAACTGTTTTATATATGCCAAAAAAGTTTTTTGAATTATTAATTTTGGTTTTAATTTAGATTTTTTTCATAAATGTTTGTAAATATTAATTTTGTGACAGTTTCTTAGATTTAAGTAAATACTTTATCCAGAGTTTGTATTTTATAAAACATTTTATATACCTAATAATAAATATTTTTGTTAATTTGCAATGCAAGTCCTGTAACTAGAACTTTTTCAAATCTTTGGTTGGCTCTTTCAATGCCTATATGCTATGAAAGAGCCAAATTTCATTATTTTTATAAATAGTTAAAGGCCCAAGAATATTATTGATTTTGGAAAATGTTTCATGACATTCCGTACATAAAGGTATAAACCACTATTTATGATATTAATTTTATTATTTACTTATTCCCTTTTGTGTTTTCCCTATTGTTTAAAGACTGGCTCTTTCATGCCACTCTTCCCCTACTTATATCTAATGATTATTTCACCTATAAGGATGAGATGATAAGGTTATTTACAACCAAGAGCATTTAAAAGCTTATTGTAATTGTTGGTTCAAATAATTATTTGGATTATTTTTTTTATTAAAAAATTAATTTTTTGTTGAAAATTGAAATATTTAAAAATGTTAGACTGGTAGTTTACGTGAATATACTTTTCTAATTAAAAAAAGTGTATCTCCGTTCATCAATAAATAAGTTATTGATAGAAAACTTCTTCAATTGTTCTATTGGGACCTTTGGTGTAAAACACTAAAGTTGAAGAGATTTACCACTAAACACCAAATAACTTTTTTAACTGACTCACGTTTCGCTAACCATGTTACCATCATCAGGAGATGATTTAATCTTAGATTATTATTTATATTAATTGAAATATAATAAAAAATAATAATAATCTTAGATTATTAATATTTATTAGATTAAATCATCTCCTGATGATGCTAACATGGTTAGCGGAACGTGCGTCGAGCAGTTAAAAAAAACTGATTTGGTATTTAGTGGTAAATCTCTTCAAGTTTAGAAAACTTCTTGTTCAAATACTTTTTTATCCTTTCTATATATTTTCGGTCGAAGTTATGGTCAGCTACAAAATGTCAGTGCTAACATTTATCAGCAACTGTTCAAATTAAATAACATCAAACTTCATTTATTATAATGTATTTCAAACGAGAATAAAAAACAAATTAGGAAAAATTATCACACATACCATGCAAAAGTTACATTAAAAAGTTTTATATGTTTTATACCAATAATGGTTATAAAATAAGGTTATATTAAAAGAATATTGTAGGAATCCAAAAGCCAAAATATATAAAAATTAAGCAAGCAATCAACTAAAAATGTATAAAATAAACTGCAAATAATAAGTACAACCATAAATAATGTTTTTTAATACTGTATAAAATTACATATATTTATATTTATTAATTAATTAATAAATAATATAAATAATTATATAATTATTATTATATATTTATGCTTTTATACGATAAGTTTTAATCTACAATATAATCTCCATCGTTATTGGTTATCTTCGTTCATCTCTCTGAGAAACTTTTTATTCCCTTTTTGTAAAATGAGGTTGATTTTGAAGTACAATATTATTCGAGTTTAAATAAAGTTTCGGCAACAGACAACAGACTGGGATTGGAAAGGGTATTGCCCGTGGAGTTTATGGAGCCAGGGCCTACGGTCACTACAACCTGTATTATCAGATATTACATCGCCTGCAGAGAGCCATTCAGAACAAAAGAAGAGGCATGCTGTCATCTGGAATTGTTTTGATTCATGACAACGCAAGGCCGCATAATGAGGCTGAGCATGAAGGCTGAGCTAATCCAGCATCTTACTCAGTTTTATTGGGAAGTATTAAATCACCTAGCGTACATCCCAGATCTCGTGCCGAGTGACTTTCACTTTTTTCGATAGCTGAAGAAAGATCTGGGAAGACAGTTCTTACGCACCAAGGAAGAGCTTCAAGACGCCGATAAGAAAGCTTATCTCAATACTCTAGCGGCAACCTCCTATGAAGAGTGTATTGGGTATACTCATCCACTGATATGACAAACGTCTCAATGTTCACGGTGTCTATGTGGAAAAGTAACTTTAATTGTACTTAACTACTGGTACTATTTTACTATTTTAAGATTCACCCTTGTTTAATCTTATGCCCCATCGGGAGCCAAATTGCACTTGTATTTAGACGATGACGTTCCAACTTTTTAATACCCTTAGTATTTCAGCTTTGACATCATTATTTAATGTGACCTTCATCTTTGGCTTGTAATAGTGATTCCACGTTTCACCTACTATTATAATACATCAGGATCGCGTTTAAATAAGTCTAAACACTATTAAAAAGTGTTTATTCGCATGCGTCTTTGGTTTATTGTTGACAAAAGCGAAAGCATTGACCGGAAAGCTTTTTTATACCCAAAATATATAAAATGTAGTGGAGATGGCCTATCGAGATGTTTACAATGTCAAGAAATTTGCGTTATTTACAACTTTTGTGACAACTTTGTCGGTTGTAGCAGTTTTTCGACGTTTCGAGGGTTCATCATCATACTTTTTTTAACAAAATACTTTATAACAGCTCGAACTTTAATTTCATCAATTTTGCAGAAAATGTTTAATTTACTCTATCGCCACAAATAAGTAACTAAATGCACGAATCTGAAACTTGGCAGCAGATCATTTAACAAATCATATTTGACAATTTGGTCGTTACTTTGTGCTGTTTCTGTGTCAACCTGAGAATCTTTCGATCGACCCTTGTATTTTTGATATTTGATAATTCAGCGATTTAAATTCTTTTGTCAAAGTCACTGATGATTTCCAGTAAAGAAATTATATTTTAGTATATCAATCATCACTGACAGTCCTTCGATCATCCAAAGTCTAATCTGATAAAAAAAACAAAGTACGATGTTTCAGAACGCTGGATGAACAAAAAACATTAATTAGTTTTTGCTAAAATGAAACACTTTCACTTTTTATACTAGAATTGAAGAATTATACTAAAATTAGATCACATTTTGATGCAAAACAATTTGCCCGAAACTTCAAACAATCAAAAATTCACACTTCTCAATTGCAACCAACTCCTTTCAGTTTCATCTCGAAACTCGATATTTGTAACGCTAGAAGAGATAGGGTAAGGGTTGTAGGGTGAGGGGTGTAGGTATATAAAGTTTAGAACTGTCCCAGAATAATCCGGAACCGTTTTAAGTGGTCGGATATAACCCTGAGCCCCGTTCAAAGCGGATTTCCAGTTGTCTAATCGGAAGATACCGTAGACAACTTTATTTTCCAACATTCGAAATAATGGAAACTGTTATGGAACGAGAGAAAGAGAGAGAGAGCATGATGGAGAAACGATGAGAAAGAGACAGTAAGAATCGGGGTATCGTGTCGTTTGTATCGTAAAAGACGCTATAACTAAACTTTTACATTAATAGGTTTATCCGTATCGTCTGAAAATTATGATAATCTTTATAGTCCGGAACTTATTTGAATAGTACATTATTTGACAGTCAATACAAATTTTTACGTTTGTGTTTGATACAATATATCAGCCCGGGTGGTAAGTTATTTAAGTATATATATATATATATATATATATATATATATATATATATATATATATATATATATATATATATATATATATATATTTCTTGGGTGCTTGACCGGGAAGTTAGAGCTTAGACCGGGAATCGGAAGTGTTAGATTTTCTTGGACTGCGTCCAATGAGACAACAGTAGCTGAGTGTTATCACACACCCAACCGTTGGGTTCCACAATCTCATGTAGAATACACAACAACCTGCGACTCCGCCTAAATGACGGGAAGTCCGCGAAAACATGGGTTGTTGGAGGTGGATAGGGTGTCCCTATTCTTGATGGTATGATATATGTCGGCGCGCTGAAGAGTCTGAACATCGAGAGACGAAACATATGTCATCCAGTTGAAGGAATGGGTGGGGCTCCTTCCCAGTCAAGCAACCAACAAAAATGTGCATTTAGGCGTAGACGAAGGTTGTTGTGTGTTCCACATGAGATTGTGGAACCCAACGGTTGGGTGTGTGATGACACTCAGCTATAGTTGTCTCATTGGACGCAGTCCAAGAAAATCTAACACTACATATATACACCATCCGACGGGAGCTCGGCGAAAACATGGGTTGTTGGCTGTGGATAGGGTCTCCCTATTCTTGATGATATGGTATATGTTGGCGCCCTAAAGAATCTGTAGATCGAGAGACGAAACATATGTCATCCAGTTGAAGGAATGGGTGGGCTTCCCAGTCAAGGAACCAACAAAAATGTTTCTTGTTGTTAGTCTTCCTTTGCGCCCATGCTGATTTCATTATTTCACTATGAGCTTTTTTTCTTTCGTCAGAGGTTTTTCCGGTTTTCCTACAGTTTTCTCTGTGGCCAACCTCTCAAACGTTAACCTTGTGTCTGAAACAGTTTCTATCCTAAATTTCACTTTGTGTAATATTTGCTGATCTTAGGTCCTCTTAAATTGCAGCAATCCATTCAGTTGTTTCTATTTTTGCTCTGGTCCTATTTCTCTATATACTTGGATTCTCTATCTACTTGGATTCATCCTTTTATGTGTCCGTAAAACTTAAGCCTTCTTTTTCTCGTATTGCTACATTTGTTACAGGCTTCCTCATTTTTATCATATCGCTACATATGTTGTGCTATTTATTTGTTTGGGGCCTAAGATTTTTCTTCCTTTCTTTTCAATCTTCTCGATGTCTTTATTTCTATTCAAAATAAGTCTCAGTTTTGTGTTTTTAGATATGCATTTTTTGTTGTAAATATTTTGTGTAACTCTCAATGCAGTTTCCATTTTTTGACATCTACCCTTACTGACCGCTTTTCCAGCCCGTTTTCCATGATTATTTCACCTAAATATTTCAATTGAGAGACTCGTCTGATGTTACCATATTTTGTTTTTAGAAATGGTGTTCTTAGTCTGTTGCATGTTATGTATAGTGTCTTTTGAAATTTGGAGTCCTACCGTTTCTGCTGTTTCTTTTAGGATTTCCATCTGTTTTTGTGTTGTTAATATATCTTGAGCTAAAATTGCTAGATCATCAGCAAACGCCAGACAATCAATTTTTGATGTTGGTTCTCCCAAGTTTAATGGGCTGGTCAATATTCAGTGCTGATTTTTTTATACGCCACTCCTGTATTACTTTTTCTAGAACTCAGTTAAATAAGACACACATAATTATAATCTACGAGAAATTTAACAATGCTTTTTTTACCGATATTCGGCTTTATAATCAACTTCGATTGCTAACCGAAATTAGTTTTCCCCATTTAGGATTGTTATAATATCCATATTTTCCTTAGTGTTCTTTAAAATAAAATCAGAAACAAGATTTACCGTATCGAATCTTTGTTCATTTTTTTTTCAATTCAAAAAAACATTAATTTATGTTTTTTTTAACGTTGGCTGTGTGTGCCCTTAGTTACATTTACTCATAGCATCAACGCATCTTCCGATCTGTTACCCATCAACCAACCTGTACATTAACTAGAATAAATGATACTAACAATAGGTCTGAATTATATATCGGTAATTTGAAACTTTTCAAACAAGCATTAATGAACCGTTGTTTAGAAACTTTATTAGATGGTAAAATATGATACAATATAGTCGTGTCTGATTTCTTAGTTCAATATTGCAATTGTTTGCATTGCCGTCATACATTTTACATTGTTGCAGAGTAATGAACAGACATATTTGGTTTGAAAATCAATAAACGTAAACCGAATTATTATCCAGCACCATCAGTTGAGTAACTAGCAATCACTCGTGTATAATAAATATACGAGAACTGATCAAAAAGTTTCTATCCGAACAATAAAAAACCAAGTTTCAATTTTCAAAGCTGTTTTCCTTTTATAATATAATTTAATTTTAATCCACTTTATAGTCTCAATCTTCACGAGCAGCATCCTTTAGTTCTTGCAGTGTAAGAGCAGGATTGTTTAATTTCTTGACGCGTATTTTCAGAATGTAGCGAGCATGTTGAATGACATTCATGTCAGGGGAAATTGCTGGCTACAGTAACTTGGTTATTCCCACATTTTCAACAATATTTTGTACTGCTGCTGTTCGATGAGGAGCTGCGATGTCCGAGAAAACAAATCCGTCACCCACTGCGCCTCGGAAAAGACGCACAACAGGATTTAAAAACTTCCTTGATGTACACAGCACCAGATCCAGTTCTTATATCGATTTGTGAATTTTGCTGGAATAAGTTAATTATCAACTAGTAATCAACTTCAAATAAACCGATGATTTGTTAAGTTATATTCATATTCGCAATGTTCGCAACCTAGAAAACATTGAAATATGAATATGAATAGCCGGAATATCTGTAGATCTCCCTAAAACATTTTAGAGTGTGCCTCCGCAAGCTATTTTTATGAGATACTCTCACATACATTTGTATAATTATTTTAATTGATATAGGAATTCTAATCTAAACATCAAGTGAATAAAACAAGGGGGCGGCCAGATTTCATTGCGGTAATCTGGAAATACTCTAAACTTAAAATTCAGACTTTTCGTGAGATAAAAACACACAAAGGCGTAATTGTTTCTCCCGCACATGCCAATTGTGATGTTGGGTAAATTGAAATTAATTTCAATTAATTAAAAGGGCCAATCCTTATAATATAAATTTAATTGAGGTAGCCGATAATTGATGGAAATTCATTTTAAATAAATAAGCACAGATTAATATCTAAAAATTTCCACTATATTTAAAATTGTATATATAACGATTGGTTCGACACACAGTGTCTTTTTCAAATACAAACTATACTGAACTAATAGTGAGAAGAGTAATTACAACCTAAAGTGTCCATCGACCTAATAATACTATAAAATATGATAGTGGGGAAATTCTTTTTTTTTTTGTCAACGTCTAGGAGGACAATATAAGTTTAATAAGGGTAAACCATTCAAGCCTAGCGGGTATTTTTCTTTTATTAATTTCTAGGCTCTCTAAAAGATTGAATTTTTTGGACTTATTCTCATTATGTAACATTATAAAATTATAACTGAAAGTATGCTTTTCTAACATTAAGTGGTTAGCATAATGAGAATTATTTTGTTGTTTAGTATAACTTCTTTTATGTTCGTTAAGCCTAATAGAGAAAGATCTACCTGTTTTTCCAACATAGACTTTTGGACACGACCCGCGCTCAATTAAATAAACTCTTGATTTATACAGTGTGTTTGTTTGATTTTTATTGTTTTTGATGAGGCGTTCTAGACTATTGTTTGTTTTAAAAGCAATATTTATATTGTGTGTTTTGGATAAACATTTTGACATTGATTTTGGCCGGTTAATTTGCCGATATTCTTCAGTAATTTTATTTCTCAATTCGGAAATATTCTCAGGTGGAGTTTTATAAACTAGGATCTTCAAATATCCCCAAAGAAAAAATCAAGAGGTGTGAGGTCTGGGGGTCTTGCCGGCCATTCCACAATACCTCTCCTATCTATACATTTTCAAGAAAATCTTTCATTGAACCATGTCCTAACAGGTAGCGCATATTGAGGCGGTGCTCCATCGTGCTGGAAATACAAATTTTGTTCATCGAGTTCCATATCCTCTTATCGATTAAATTGATTTTCCAAAGATTGAGTAATAAAGAGATTTATGAGATTTTCCAATATATTCAAGTATATTTTACCTATCAAGTTTTTTTTCGATGAAAATGGCCCAATGATCTCATCTCCAAGAATACCGGCCCACACATTAATCTTCTGAGGATATTGGGTATTACCTTCTCTAAACACATGTGGATTTTTATTGTCCCAGTATCTGCTATTATTTTTATTCACAAATCCATTTAAGAAGAAAGTTGATTCGTCACTGAAACATACAACTTTAACAAAATTTCGGTCGGCTTGTATCAACTAAGACATTGTTTTGCAAAATTCAATTCTTCTATCATAATCGTCATCTCCGAGTTGTTTGTATTTTATAAGGAAAAAATGTATTCAGTTTAAAAATTTTTTGAATCGAACCTACTAAAACGTGTGTCAATTGAGATACTTTTGACATTAACTTAGAGGAATTCATAGCGAAATGACCTAATATTTCAATTTGAGTAACTTCATCTAGAACCCTTGCTTGCTTATTTACTCTAGTGCATACGGTTTCTTCAAACTGTTTTACCAGCTCTATCGCATACCTGTAGCGTACGTTTCTGTTAGGGTGTATGTCGTTAAATCTTCACGTGAGCTGTTCTATGTGCACAACGATTTTCAGTACCGTACATGAAAATTATTTCTGTCCTTTCTTGGAGAGTATAGACCATTTTAAATTGAATATTAAGCCAATTTTTTGTTAAACAGTAAACAATTTGCTTGTCTCTGTTAGGTGAAAAGTCACTTTTAGAAATAAACTTGACTGGTTCGTTTCTATGACGGTTTAGTCTGCATAGGAATGTCAAAGTCTGTTACCTTTTTGAATAAAATAACAAAAGATAAGTGAGGCAATCCACCGAGCACATTCTTCGCTCGATTATATGGTGATTCTGTAGGCAAATTAACCGGCAGACTTTTGGAAGTGTTCGTGAAGAGTTCGAAAATAGGCTCTATAAATTTGAAAATTTAATAAAGTGAACGTTGAACATGAAGTCATATTTTTTCATTTATCTAGTAAAATGTTAAAATGTGTTGATATTTTAGAAACCGTTAGATTTGGCCATAGATATGTAAGAGAAAAAGTGTTTATTATTTGAAGTGATTATTATCTGAATCATCCTATATAACTAAAAATATAATTAAAATGCCAAAAATGCCCCCCCAAAAGCAAAAGTTGACGTGTTTCGTATGAATATTATTAGTTCTACCGGAAACTGGGGTGACTACTTTTAAAATCACTATATATATATATATATATATATATATATATATATATATATATATATATATATATATATATATATATATATATATATATATATATATATATATTATATATACAATTAGGACAATTAGCTCTAAATAACCAAGACAATTGCAAAGAACTTGCGAAATATTTTGAACAAATACTAAACTGTCCTGAGCCCTTAAACAAATTAGCAACACTAAAACCTAAACAAACAAACCCAGATTCATTACCACCGAATGAAGATGAAATAATTAGGCAAATCAAGCGGCTTAAAAATAACAAAGCTTCTGGTGAAGATGGAATCACTGCGGAACTTTTGAAAAAATTCTACAAGAAGTTTGGCGAACCGAACGGATTCCGGAAGATTGGAAAGATGCTCTAATCCATCCACTACATAAGAAAGGAGATAGAACGGATGTAAACAACTATAGAGGGATATCTCTTCTCTCAGTTTGTTACAAGATTCTATCTCAATGTCTACTAGACAGAGCACAGGGACAGTTAGAACCTAACATTGGTGAATATCAAGCAGGTTTTCGACCGGGCAGATCCTGCCCTGAACAGATCCTAAATCTGAAGTTGATTCTAAGACATCAAAAACTGTACAATAAAAATCTCGTCTGTACATTTGTAGATTTCAAAAAAGCATATGATTCTATTGACCGCGAATCTTTATTCCGAATCTTGAAAGAACAAGGACTAGATCTGAAAACGCTGGCAATTATTAAAGCAACGTTAACTAACACAAGGTCAAAAGTTAAATTCATGGGTGAGATCTCAGAGCCGTTCGAAATTAAAACTGGAGTGAGACAAGGGGATGGACTCTCGCCACTTTTATTTAACTGTGTTCTAGAAAAAGTAATACAGGAGTGGCGTGAAAAAAAGTCGGCCGTGAATATTGACCAGCCCATTAAACTGGGGAGAACCAACATCCAAATTGATTGTCTGGCATTTGCTGATGATCTAGCAATTTTAGCTCAAGATGTATTAACAGCACAGAAACAGATTGAAATCCTAAAAGAAACAGCAGAAAATGTAGGACTCCAAATTTCCTTTGAAAAGACACAATACATGACCTGCAACAGACTAAGAACGCCATTTCTAAAAACAAAATATGGTAACATCAGACGAATCTCTCAATTCAAATATATGGGTGAAATAATCATGGAAAATGGGTTGGAAAAAGCGGCCAATAAGGGTAGATGTCAAACAATGGAAACGGCATTGAGACTTACACAAAATATTTACAACAAAAAATGCCTATCTAAAAACACAAAACTGAGACATTACAACACAGTTATTAAGCCAGAATGTCTATATGCTGCGGAAACGCTCATTTTGAATAGAAAGAGGGACATCGAGGACATTGAAAAGAAGGAAAGAAAAATCATAAGTGTATCGATTCAGAATTAGTATATATATATATATATATATATATATATATATATATATATATATATATATATATATATATATTTATATATATATAACTATATATATATATATATATATATATATATATATATATATATATATATATATATATATATATATATGTATATATTTATATATATATATATATATATATATATATATATATAATGTAATACAATTAATTAAAATCATATTATAATATTATAAAACAATTGACCTAGATGATCTTAGATCTTGGTACCTCCTAACATCTTGCTGAGAAGCTATCTCAAAGATAAGATACTCTAAGCCAAACACAATCAAGTAGATAAAAATTCAATTATTTTATTGGAATACTAAACTCGAAAGAGATTTACGACTAAATATCAAATCACTATTTAAGTTCTCGTCGCGCGTTTCGTTAACTATGTTAGCATCATCAGATGACTTAATCTAATTTTAAAAGTAAATTATGTTCTATTTATATGACAACTGTGCCTAATGAAACGCGTAAAAATTATAAACCGTGATGTTAACCCAGCGTTGTATTAATAATTCAAAAAGTTGGATGAATGGAATAATCCCGGTTTATGGTTTTCTTTCATTTTGCTTTTAGCTTCAGTTACTAATATTTATATTCTCAGTTATTAGAAAAATTAACAAACATTTATTAGAGAAATATACATCAATTACATATTTCTGATTTCTCCCATATCTCATGTGGGCAACATGTTGTTTATATCTGGTTAATTTGGATGTTTTAGTTTGCCCCACATATCCTCGATCACAATCTGTACAACTAATTTCGTAAATCCTGAATTTTTCATGCTGGTCTAGTTTATCCTTTGGTTTACCCCTTAATTTATTCTATAGTTTGTAAATTGCTTAAAATACCCATATTAACCAGATATAAAGAACTTATTGGGAGAAATGAGAAATTTTGTGTTGGCCAACAGGCACTCGAGCATGACCGTAATATACAGGGTGTCCGGAAATAACGTCGAAATATTAATGAATTATTAAGATGCATTTCGATATCCATGTAATAGTGTATCGATTCAGAAAAAGCCCGTTTACTAGAAAACGGTCTATCCTAACGAGATGAAATAAGAGGACCTTTTTTACCTAAAAATCTTTACGATTTAAAAATTTCATTTTAAAAATTAAAAAATATAACAAACAAAAAAGTTATGGCAGCATTTACCAAGGAGACGCCCCTGACAAAATATTAAATTATCATCACAAAAACCAGTTAAAAGTGTTAATAATAATAGGGCTTTGGATGCATATGAAAGCATTCAAACAGAAATATGTAAGAAAATCATGAACCGAGATGAAGGGCCTATCCCGTTCACTCAACTTTTTCAATTATTAATGTATGGCTCAGTAAACGTCACGGTTCATGATTTTTACACGCTCCATTAGGTATGATTTTCATATAAATAGAACATAGTTTAGTTTTAGAATTAGATTAAATCATCTCCCGATGATGTTAACATGGTTAGCGAAACGTGGGTCGAGAAGTTCAAAAAAGTGATTTGGTGTTTAGCGTTAAATCTCTTCGAGTTTAATATAACACTTAGTTAACTTCACGGTTCATAATTTTTACACGCTTGATTAGGTAGAGTTGTCATATAAATAAAACATACAGTTGAACCGCTGAAAAATTAGCTGTACGTTATCAATTGATACCACATATACCATAGACATTATCTCAGTATATTATTTTTTTGACCGAAGAAGAGAGAAGGAGTTAAAAAATATAATAGTGTCTTCGTGTATGAATATATTCAAGCAGTACGTTACGATATCATTACAGCGTGGTAGAAAGAGAAACTAAGAAATAATTAAAAAGTGTTATTTCGTAATGCCGGTTAAAAGTTAGTCAGTATTCAGTTTAGTGGTCCTGTTTGGTTTGGTTGTTTTGTTATTATGTTTTAGTGAAATTTTGAGCTTTAAAATCCAGTTTTATTATAAAATAAGTTCTTATAAGAACTACTGTTGTCGGTAAGTATTGGTAAAGATTCATAAAGTTTTATTTCTTTCAATAATTCTAACCCAACCAAAGGCATTTTATTACAAATGTTTAATAAAAATGGAATTTATATTGGCTAATTCTAAAAACATACTGAAAGATAACCAACCGTTTTAAAATAATAACGCGAATATAGAAGTAGAACTCTTAAGATATCTATATTTGATTTAACATTTTGTGTGATTTCAGATAACGTCGGGAAAAACACTGCAATCGCTAATTCCAAGGAATGGGGAATCATTTAAAGCCTCTTTCATCTATTCAAGAGGTAAAAAATATTTAATTTGGTTATGTTTTACTTATTTTGCATTATCGCATTGTAATATATTTTTTGAGAGTTGCAGCAGCATTACAAATATGAAGAAAAACTGTGTATTCTATTAAGAAAAGAAAAGAACATAATCCAGTTATTTCTTCTCCTGGAACAAGCAGACCTTCAGGCAAAGACCAAAACAGCAGACTTAGCTACAGCAGAAGGAAAGACAGCAGAAGGAAATAAAATGGTACAATGGTACAAATGATATAACAAAGTACATAAAGTACCTTGTACAATATGTTTATACAATTATACGAAATATTTCAAATAATACTTGTAATAAATGTGTAAAATTTAGCGCTAACTCGAAATTGTCCGTACAATTTTAACAGTACAGAAAATACAAAATTTGCGTTCGATCTATGACATAAAACTTCACAATTTTCTGACACACTCGAAATTTTAGGTTAAAGTATTAGTTTTTACGTTTTATAATTTACTGTTATACATATATACAAATAAATGGATCTAAATCATAAACATAAATGTCTGCCTTTTGAAGTACCAACCACGTCTATTAGGAAAGTTAACACTAATTTGAGTAATATTTGTTGATTTGAATCATATGAATAAAATTGATGATGCACCGGTAATCTTTCAGCGGTTTAACTGTAGTTTAGTTTTAAAAAAGGATTAAATAGTCTCCTGATGATGCTAATATGGTTAGCGAAACGAGAAGTTAAAAAAAGTGATTTGGTGTTTAGCGATAAATCTGTCCAAGAGTTTTTAAAAATTAACAAATGGGAAACTAATAAGAATCTCTGGAAGCATGTAAAAAAGAATATTTCTTTTATTTTTTTAATAAAACAATAATGTAAAAATTATATTTTGACATTATTTCGTTATAAGTCTTAATTACTTAAAAATTAAAATCAACAATTTCTAAATTAATAGCGTAACCGTGTTGCATTTTTATTTGAACTTTGTTTATATATTTGTACATTGTTTGTATATTTCTATATATTTTCTGGAAAAGAGCCCCATTATAGACCACTCAACATTATAGCCATTATAGCCCATTATAGCCAAAGGTGTAAAAGATGTCGTATGAATGCAACAGGGCAGTACATACCTCCATTTGTTCTGTTTAAAGGTATGCGTAAACGAGACGATTTTCTTATAGGTATATCACCTGGTACTGAAGTTGTGATAGAAAATGTGATTGCAACAGTTTAATCAATCGATACCGCGCCCAGGGAAAAGTTATTCTAATTTTGCAAGGACACGAGTCTGACACAAGCTACTCAGTTGTAGACCTATGTGACTCTTTAGAAATTGCGCTTGTTCTTCTTCCTCCACACACGTCACATGCCCTACAACAGCTCGATGTGTCGTTTTTCAAACCGCTCAAAACATATCACCAACAAGCTATATCATGGCAACATTTACATCCAAAAGTCGCTTGCGAAGGACTTTTCAAACAGGGTTGGAACCAGGCTACCACTGTTGGGAATGCTGTAAAAGACTGCAATATTTCCATTAAATGCCAATGCAATACCTGACTACAAGTTTATCGATGATCAAGAGTTGGCCATTGCGGAGCCTTAAATTCAATCTACGAGTACACAACAGAACCAATCAAAAGTCCAAACCTCAAATACAGAACAAGTACAGTCACAAATACAGGAACAAGTCTAATCCTTAAATACACAACTGGTTGATGATACATTGACATCCACAAGTTCACAACAGTCTGAAACAGCCCAATCACCTAACACTGCTGGAATAATTTAAGAAATTCTTTCATCACCTTTTAAGACGCCAACCACATCTAATGGAATTCGTAAAACTTCAAAACCGGCCTGGCATTTAACCTCACGTCAGAGTAAGATTAATCTCTGAAGAAGAAGCAAAGAAAAAACTTAAGGCAGATAAAAAAGCTCTGGAAATTAAGAGAAAGACTGAGGGCAAAGAAAATATTAAGAAGAAAAATAATAAAGGAACGCCTGAGATAAAAATGAAGAATTCATCTGTAAAACGGATAGAGTGGCGCTGTATTAACTGTTCCAAAATATTCATTCATCCACCATCAGAGGATTGGATTCAGTGCCATGTATGCGAAGAATGGTGTCACGCAAAATGTGCTGATATGGGAGGGAAAAAAGGACAGTATATATGTTATTTATGCATCAATAACTAAAATTGATCACAAATATTTCAAATTTGTTAATGATTCTAAAGCTTTTGTGTTGAGAATGTATACATTTAGGAACATGTTATGTATGATCCGATTCACTCCGAAAATTGGGGCGATTCGGATATATTTGTTTTCTTACTTTTTAGTCACTAATTAAGAGAGAGTTTATGAATGATTTAAGTTTTGACCTAAAGACTAATTACTCTTTCGTCAATAAAAACTACTTATATTGCACTTTAGTATGATTCTCTTTAAAAAAAAGAAAAAGTGATCCGATTCACCTCAGTCTACACCTCGTATGCATATTGAATAATCTAACTAATTAATTGAAAATATAAAGAGGCATATTATTTATTAATCTCAATACCATAAGCATCTGTTCAAAGTTGATGAGTGGCAAAATTTTGATTTTTTCCTGAGATTTTTTAAAAATATTTTCATAGCTGTGGATAATTTAGAACATTGCTGTTACAGCAATCAATATTTATTAATCGAATTTGATATTAACATTTACCTATAAACTATACATTTGATTACTGTGAAAATACAGTAATCAAATAATATTTAGTACAATATTATTTTTTTCTTCAAATATTTTAATAATTGTCAATAAATTAAACTGTGATCTTTACATAACAATTAATGTCTTGTTAGTATAACCTAAAATTAAGCAGTTGAACCAGCTTTTGGGTAGATTAGACGGGTTGTTTAGCTTTTCGGGCTAGTTAATTTGAGAATTAAATACATCTTTACCCTGTGGAAGTAATTTAACTGGCAGCGGAGTCTGTGATATATATTTTTTTAATTACACTGATTCTTTAATGATCCTCACAATGATATTTAATGGGTTGTTCCATAAGTTCCCGAGATTTTTAAAATTAATTTGTTTTTCCTCCAATTTAAATTGTTTGGACAAATGTGTATATGCATTCGAAAGCCATTTTTTTTACTCTACAAAACTATTGGCATCATTTTTCTGAAATACTTAATTGTAATTAACTTTCAGGCTGTTGAAATGTTAATTCCAGGCGGCAAAAAAGTTCAATTTCGACACTTGCTATATTTCGCCTTTCTTCGTGGTCAAAAAACTACAGAAGCAATTTGAGACACTTGCACCGTATATGGAGAGGACACTATAGCCGATTGGACTGCTCAATATTGGTTAGCCAAGTTCAAAAATTACCATTTCAGCCTGGACAACACTGGCCCAGTTCTGGTTTGGTTAGGTT
This sequence comes from Cosmopolites sordidus, assembly GCA_031761425.1. NCBI lineage: Eukaryota > Metazoa > Arthropoda > Insecta > Coleoptera > Curculionidae > Cosmopolites > Cosmopolites sordidus. The sequence continues at coordinate 450,003 of JARFXV010000480.1, read as the reverse complement.
TGCAACAATCTCCCAACATTTTCAATTTTGGGATTTACCACTAAACACCAAATCACTTTTTGAAACTTCTCAACGCACGTTTTGCTAACCATGTTAGCATTATCAGGAGATGATTTAATCTAATACTAAAACTAAACTATGTTCTATTTATATGATTACCCTACCCCATTAAGCGGGTAAAAATCATGAACCGTGAAGTTTACTAAGTCTTACATTAATAATTCAAAATGTTGACTGAGCAAAATAGGTCCTTGATTTTCTTACATTTTTCTATTTGAATGCTTTCATATGCATCTAAAGTCCTATTGTTATTTACACTTTTTGCCAGTCTTAAATTTCTAATATCTATATTATGATCATGTTCGAGTGCATGTTGGGTAATGTGTTAATCAAATTTCGTTAATATTGATCTTTTTGTTTGCCCAATATTCCTTCGATAACAATCTTGACAAATAATTTCGTAAATTTCTTGTTGTTTTTGTTGTTGTTGTTTTCGTTCTACTTTATCCTTTGGATTATCCAGGATTAATTATTATTACTTAATTTATTATATGGTTTGTACACAACCTTAATGTCCACTTTTTTCAAAATTTTGTCTAGCCCTCGTGTTAATTGGGCATCAAACAGTATTACCATCAATTTATTTTTATTCTGATCCTTTTGAAAAGTCGAAGATTCTTTCAATACTTTTCTAAACTTATGTTTATGTTTTCTAATTAATTTATATACAATGTTCTTATTAAAACCATTTACTTTGGATACCTCCCTAATTAATTTTAATTATTTGTTATCATTATCTTTGTTTAAAGGAAAATTGATTAATCTATTTACCATAAAATATAAACTAGCTATCTTATTTTGGAAGCTATGATTCGAATCATTAGGAATATATCTAGAAGTGGTGGTGTTTTTTTCTAAAAATATCAATTTTATATTTATCAAATCTATTTTCATTATTTCTATTGACTAAACATCTAGAAATAGCAAACTATCATTGTTTTCGAGTTCATGCGTGAATACTATGTTTTGGGATTTACTAGTTCTTAATAGAATCAACTAAGTTTTAATTTTTTAAATTGAAAATTGCAAAAATGCGATCCACATATCTTAACCATACCTTCGGAAGGTAACTGAATTCATGTTTCGCTTCGGATTCAAATTTACTCATGAATAAGCTAAGAACGGTGACAGAGGATTGCCGTTTGCCATTGCCCATTGCCGTTTCTTGTTGTTGTTCGTAAAACCTGTTATTAAGCTGAAAACAACTTTACTTCATACATAATCTCGTTAAGGCGGTGTACTCAGAAACTTGTTATTAAAACCGTTTAACCCGAGTAACTCCCTCAAGTACTTTAAGATATATGGCATCGGGGCACTCCGAAACAACAATGATACGTCAAAGAAAACCAAGACCTCACCTTCCTGTAGATGTGTGTTTTTGATACTTTCTCTGAATTTTGTTAAATTTATCACAGAACAAGAAGGTAGTTGGTTTGATAGATTTTCAAATTTCTTTGTTAACCCTTTTGCCAAGTTGTATGTTGGAGAGTCAATGGCTGATACAATTGATCTCATTGATTTTCCGGGTTTATGCATTTTTGGTAGAGCATACAATCTGGGCACTTTGGAACTCGAAATATGTAATTTGTTTTTCAGAGAATAAGAAATAAGGCTGTTGAAAGATTTTAATGTATCTCTGACTTCGTTAACCATTTTTGACAAATAATTCCTAGGTAATCGTTTATATGGACCGTCTTGAATTAATTTTTCAACGCGTTCAAAGTAATCAGATTTGTCCATTACTACAACCTTATTTCCCTTATCAGCTTTTAAATAAAAACAATTCTTCTTTCACAAACGCTTGATAATCTTAGAAATATTTGGCATACTTTGATTTTTATTTCAAATATTTTTTGCAATTTTGTCTTTACATTACTCTCTGACGAAAGCTTTTGAAGACTCCGGTAAGTTTTTCAATACCGGCTACCATATTCTCCAAAGCGCTACGGGGTGCCAGCAAAGCAAAATTGAGGCCTTTATTTAAGAGATCTAGTTCTGGATTGTCGAACGTCTGTGTTGAAAGATTTTCTATCTTGATGCTGTTTTTTTGGCATATGTTCTTTCGACTGTTCCATTTTGAGTTTTTTGAATGTTTTATTTAAAGATGACATTTTTTAATGAATTTACTATTTACTGCTGTCACCATATTCCTTTGGAAAGTGCACTAAGATTTATGTTCTATATTATTTTCAATTTAATTTTAAGCAGCATTTTAATTTTTCTTTTACTGTACAAATGTTTGATTTCTAAGTCAAGCCATTTCTGTTTTGCAAAATTAATTATTTTATTATATATTTTGAAATTTTTTAAAATATTATCTTTAATAAAGTTGGGAAATATTTTATTAGTCTAACATGACTTAAGAAACCAAATATCTGCTCCAATAAGCCTAATTTTAGTAGTGCACTAACGATAAAGATTTAGTTCCGCTGACCGTGTAGCCATCGTAGATCAATTCTTCTATTCTTCGGTGTGAAACACTAAACTCGAAGAGATTTACCACTAAACACCAAATCACTTTTTGAAACTTCTAGTAGATCAACAAGAAAAGTCGGGAATTTACGAAATTAGTTGTCAAGATTGTGATCTAAGGCATATTGACCAAAGAAAAATATCAATATTAACGATAATTAAAGAACACATTGCCCACATTAGATATGGGAAAAATGAAAAATCTTGTGTTGCCCAACATGCACTCGAACATGACCACAATATACATATTAGAAATTTACGACCGGTAAAAAGTGTAAATGACAATAGGACTTTGGATGCATATGAAAGCATTCAAATAGAAAAATGTAAGAAAATCATGAAGGGGATAAAGGAACTATTCCGTTCAGTCAATTTTTTCAATTATTAATGTAAGGCTCAGTGAACTGCACGGTTCATGATTTTTATACGCTTGATTAGGTTAGGTTATCATATAAATAGAACATAGCTTAGTTTTAGAATTAGATTAGATCATCTCCTGATAATGTTACCATGGTTAGCGAAACATGCGTTGAGAAGTTTCAAAAAGAGATTTGGTGTTTAGTGGTAAATCTCTTCGAGTTTAGAGTTTCACACCGAAGGTTCCAATAGAAGAATTGATCTATGGGATTTACTCAAAATCTCAGAGCTTGGGTGCCACATAAACTAACTGATGACAACAAGGAACATTGCCGAAACAGCTGCTTCTCGCCCGACACCAATCCAGAAGCAGTGATTCTTTTACAGAATCGGCACGGGAGATGAGAAATGGTGTCAAAGCAACGGAAGGAGTTGGTGGCCGCAGGAGACTAGGAGGGTTTTGTGTAATGGGAAATGCTACAAAAAAGAACAAGATGCTCAACAACAAACGTTATTGAACTGGAACAACCTGGTCAATAAGGCCAAATCATCTTGCTCCCCGACAATGTAGGATATTACACTCCAGATTTTGTGCCAACCGATGATCACCTCTTCCGCTCGCTGTCCAACCAAATGAGGAATGTAACCTTCGTCAACGATGAAGACGTTAAATTGGCTTAACAACTTCTTCGAATCCAAGTCCGGCGATTTCTAACGAAGCGGATTAAGCTTCAATTAAAGAAGGATTAATTGACAAATTGTTAAAAAATAAACAAAGAAAGTTGAATTTATAAGAATTCTATAGCATTAAAAAGCAAAAAGGCACATTGTTTAAATGTATTCATTACACATCTAAACTTAGTAATACAGTGTGTAAAAGATTTAATAAATTAGGTTATAAGAATATTTGTGTAAATAAACTTAATGTAACTAGAATGTTAATTAATAATAAAGATGAAACGGATACATTAGATAAATCGGGTGTATATAAAATTAAATGTAACGATTGTGACGCGCCTTATATCGGTCAAAGTGGTAGAAGTAGAGGTTGTAGAATAAAAGAATACAAAAAAGATATCTTAAATAATATAAAAAGCACGAATACAAAAGCAGAAATGTCTACGCATTGTATTGAAAACAATCATTTTATAGATATAAACAATATTGAATTATTACACTCAAAAAAGAAAAGTAAGAAATTATACCTACTAGAAATAATGGAAATAAAAAAATCTTTAAGAAATAGTCATATAATAACCACGAATGAACAGCTAAATTTCCAAAAACACTCAGGTAATAGATAAAATCAAATTATAATTGAATAGCCCGGTTTTTACCAGCCGATATTTAGGATAATTAGACTAGAGGTTAAAAAACCGAATGAACGAATTGGCGAATTACGTTAAAAACTGTGAAATAATTTTACCTGTGGTGAAAAAGTGGTAAAAAGGTGTAAATATGCTCAGCGATTTTTAAAATCGATAAAAATATGGAATAAAGGATTTACCTTAAATTTTATGTAGTCCACGAAATTTCTTTTTCCAGATTATTAAAATTCTTGAAGTACAGTACAGTTTGAAGTAAGTTCTACAGTGAGTCAACTCAATTAAAAACATAATCATACAACTAAACTTGAAGATATCTAAACACCAAATCACTTTTTTTTAACTGCTCGACGCACGTTTCGCTAACAATGTTAGCATCATCAGGAGATGATTTAATCTAACTCTAATTTTAAAATCTGGAGATTAAATCATCTCCTGATGATACTAACATGGTTAGGGAAACGTGCGTCGAGCATTTAAAAAAAAGTGATTTGGTGTTTAGTAGTAAATCTCTTCAAGTTTAGTGTTTCACACCAAAGGTTCCAACAGAAGAATTGATAATTATACAAGTGATACAAAACATACAAAGGAGGCCGAGAAGTTGTTGAAGACCCGATGGCCCTTCAATGTCTTCGTTTGAAGAAAATATGAATTAAGTGGTGGAAATGATGATACAAAATCGTCATTCAAGCTTAATACAATATACTATTGGACACATTTATTTTCAAATTTGTTGGTATTTTAGAGTTTCTCAAAACTGTATTAAGCTTTCCGACGGCCGCCCACGTCACACGAATTCTTATGGTAATCTCAGCTGTTTGGTTTCCTTTGCCTAACTTGATCGAGTGGCCTAAGTATATATATTCGCCAGCTTTCTTCATAGCTGTATCATGTATTTGTATTGCTTTATTTTTGTCTGTTATCACTTCGGTTTCGATCAAGTTCATGAAAATCCTAGTATTGGTATCTACATATACTATATTTTAAATACATTCAGGGGATTCGCGGATTTCGGGGACAACATTATTGGTTAATCATCAACATTTGTTTTGTTGCATTCAATATACTAAACTCGAAAAGATTTATTACTAAATACCAAATCATTTTGTAGATGAAAGCATTCAATCACGCATATGAAAGAAATGTAAGAAAACCATGAATCAGGATATAGGACCTATTCTATTGAGTCAATGTTTTGAATTATTTCCGAATTAGTCACGTGGCAACCTTTGGTAGAAATGATAGAAATGTTGCATGGCGAGTTATATAAAAGACAAACAGAAGGAATCTTAGATAACCAAATTACCAGAGTTTTAAATTAAGGATCAGAGGACATTGTGATATCAGAGGACAGATATCACAATGGACGAAGTAAACTGAGCACTATATGAGATGAAGATCAACAACTCTATCGGAGATGATGAAATAGTCACAGAAGCTATCAGAATGGGAGGAAACAAACTATGACAAGTATTGAGAATTCTCTTTAATTGATGTCTTTCAAAGGGAACAACACCATCCCAATGGAACAATACAGTGATAATATTACTACATAAGAGAGGAGACATAACGAATATCGAAAACTACCGACCTATCAGTCTCCTATTACATATATACAAGTTGTTATCAGGATTATCAAAAATCGACTATGCTATAAGTCAGACTCATATTAGCCACGAGAATAAGCTGGCTTCAGGACATACTATGGTACTATTGATCACCTCCAAGCAATGAAAAGCCTCATAGGAAAATCGATGGGGTATAATAAACCTCTAGTGTTTATCTTTATAAATTGCGAGAAAGCGTTGGATACAGTGGACCAGTACACGATGTTAATAGTTATATCAGATTGCAGAATTGAACTGACACTGCAGACATCAAACACATTTATGAAAACGCCACCGCAAATATCCGGCTACATGACAACACAGACAAATTTGATATAGGAAGAGGTGTTTGACAAAGCGACATCATTTCACAAAACTTTTCAATATTTTACTTCAATACATGTGCAAACACAAATCCAAGGGACGGCTTAGGGGTGAACATAAATGGTGAAAACCTCAACCACTTGAGATTCACCGACGACCTAGTTTTAACAGCCGACCGTCTGGATGATGCTATTATAATGTTAAAAGATTTCAACGAAGTCTCCAAGAAAGGGGGACTCAAAATCAACTTCGCAAAAACCCAAATTATGACAAACCTGATACTTGGTGAGGGCGTCTGCATCGATGTCATCAGAGTAGAGAAAACTACATCATTGTACTACTACTACTTGGGACACGAGATTGGTATCAGCAGAGTTAACCAGACTCATAAAATTTCCAGAAGAATCGGACTTGCCTCAGTTGTTTTCAGAAATCTGAGATATATTAGTCAGAGTTGCGAGTTTGAGGAGAAAAATTTTCAACCAGTGTGTCCTTCCAGTTCTCACATATGATGCAAAGACTTCAACAATGGCAAAAGAGACAATTAGAACGATACAGGTGGCGCAACTAACTCTGGAACTGGCAATATCGGAAGTTTCTCTCAGAGATCGAATACCAAATACAGAAATACTCAAACGAACGAAAGTGATAGATGCCGTAGAAAGAATAGCGATGTTAACGTGGAACTGGGTTGGTTATGTTGCGAGAGCGGTTGATCATAACTGGGCAAAAGGAATCCTCGAATCGAGACCAAGATCGAAAGCCTTCAGAAGCAGAGAACGCCCCCCCACCACATGGACTGATGGCCTAAAATGCATCAAAACAAACTGGATGCACGACCGAACACGGTGGAAGCTTTTAAGGGAGGTCTACGTCTAGCAGTAGATTTTAATAGGCTGATAATGGATGAACGAACACTTGGTTAACTTCATGATTCATGATTTTTACACTCTTTATTAGGTACGGTTGTCATATGAGCGAAACCGCGTCGAAAAGTGTTTAGTGCTAAAGCTTTTTGAGTGTATTGTTTTACATTTAAATAGAAGAAATTCTTTCAATATAGGTAAAAAAATAATCCGAAATGATAAACTTATGCCAGTGGCATTTTCCATGATGACTTCAATGGACTCAACATGTATTCCACGTTGTAGTAATTTGAGTTTAAGGAACAGAAATGTGACATGGAGGTCATATCTGATGAGTATAGCGTTTGGTCCATTTTTTGGGTTTTTGGACAAAAATTCGAATACAAGGATCGATCTATGGGACAGCGCATTATCTTGGTGCAAAGTACAAGAATTATTCTTTCAAATATCTGGTCTAACGCGCTATGACATTCAGATAATATTATTTGTTGATTATTTGCCCTTTGAGAAATAACTTCGAACATTCTTATAGGTGGTAATATAAGTGAATTGCAAAAAATACTAGAAAACCTAAGAGCAGAATCAGAATAAGTCGGTCTCAAAGTAAACTTGGTCGAAATCGAGGTGATAACAGACAAAAATAAATCAATAAAAATAGATGGTCCAGATATGCAGAAAGTTGACGAATACATATACTTAGGTCACTCGATCAAGTTAAGCAAAGGAAACCAAACAGCTGATATTACCATAAGAATTCGTGTGACGTGGCCGTCCGTCGGAAAGCTTAATACAGTTTTGAGAAACTCTAACATACCAACAAATTTGAAAAGAAATGTGTCCAATAGCATATTGTCAGTTATTACATACAGTATGGAAACAGTGACACTTACTGTAGTTTCTGTGAATTGGCTGAGAACAACTCACATGGCTATTGAAATTGTTATGTTGGGTATATCTTTGCGACATTACATTCGAAATGATGAGTTCCGGAGAAGGACAAGCATGGAGGATGTGCTAAATAGCATTGCAAGGTTAAAATGGAATTGGATGGGTATCCAGCCAGACAGGAATGGCGAAATGTGACCAAAGCATATAGTACAGAGGAGATTTTTTAAAAATCGTTGAGCATCATATTTGTACCTTTTTTCCATAACATTATAATTATTCTGTTATCAAGTGGAAAAAGAGAATAAATACATACCTTAAATCGTTTCATGCTACCGGTGTTAATATTTAACAGACGCACTCTATATGATTTGAGTTAGTAGATTTTCATTTTTTAAGCTAATAGCCTCGATCAAATACTCCACAACAATGAGAAAAATATTACAAAAGAACCAGGTAATGTTTGATATTAAAAAATGTTTTGGTATTTTACATTAAAAATTGAGGCAACAAATTCTCCGTTTCAACTTTGTTAAAGACCTTTAGCTGATAAAGCAGTGTTTATATAATGAACGTCATAACCTGGTTGTTTCGTATTAACAAAAAATGTAGAGAAAGGTTGGTGTTCGAGCAAACCTTAGGCAATCTGGTAGACCCGACGATTTTTGTAGTCGCGAATAAGTCGAAAATAAATGACAGTCATTATGCAAATGACAGGCCCGGCGATGATATATCGCTCCTCAGATTTCGGGGTTTTTTCATTCGGGATTCGTGCAAAAATGGTAAAGGGTGCTGGAAACCGTAGGCGTACTTAAAGCATGAAATTATATCCTTAATAACTATCTTTCAAATTAGCGTTTTCTTTCGAGCTAATATTTCTTAATTTGAACGTTTTTTTTTGTTACGTGCTAACAAATGTCTAATACTAATTATGAATTAGAGGAATCTTCGTACTTGAAATGGTAGTCTAATCAATTTCGTATAATTACGAAGGTTGCTATTTATGAATCCAGAATTGGCAACAATGGTGTTGCTATGCTCCATCTGACATATATATCGTAAAGCCTGACACTGTTGACTGTATACGTATTCAGGACATTTTATTATACCCTATCATTACCCTATTTGTCTTGTTTAGTAACTTGAAGACTTGTGACTTTAGCATGACTCCTACGCAAGGATGACACGCAAAGAGAAAAAAAAGATGAAACCAGTTAATGTAGAAATATGTATATTTGCTGACGGTATAGTTCACATGGTAGAATCTGAGGAAAAATGAAAATTCAACATAAGAGTATGGAACGAAACAGCTGAAAAGTTTAAGACACACATCATGTCATTGACAAAATAACCAAAAACATTTCAAGGAGAGAACTATAACCTTAAACAACATGGAAATCAAACGCACTCAAAAGTATAACTACTTAGGTACAATTATTAATAATAGGGGAAACTAACACTAGGACGAACAACAGACTGACAAAAGCAGGAAGATTGCCCCAATCGCTTAGCAGAGGCTTCTTAAACAACAAATAAATGCCCAAAAAACCAAATTAACAATACAATAACACACACACACACACACACACACACATATATATATATATATATATATATATATATATATATATATATATATATATATATATATATATATATATATATATATATATATATATATATATATATATATATATTCATATACTCACATACTAACATATGGATTGCAAAATTGGGTCTGGAATGAACGGCAAAAGAGTAGAGTTCAAGCGGCAGAAATGACATACAAGTAAAGTACAGAGAATAAAAAGAATAGACAAGGTCAGGAATAACATAGTCAGGGACAACTTGGAAATATCAGTACTCATATCAAAAATTGAAGAGCAAAAACTGTGATGGTTCGGTCATCTAAACAGAATGGATTAAGACAGACAAACCAAGAAAGTTTGGAAAGCTAGAGCGATGGGAAAGAACAAAAGGCCGTGCAAGACATGGAATAAGGATATTACAAAAACAATCTAAAGATGAGCCAAAACATGGCAGGAAGCAGTTAACCAAAGACCGTAAATTATGGAGAAACTTTATTAACAGATGAAATGTAATTTTAACTCGACACCTCTGGATATTAAGAAGAAGGATTAAGTAAGTAAGTGACTTGAAAATTTCATCTCAGTCAAAAAATGGAATTAATTGGTGAGAATTTTCGTGCGATGATTTACTACGTCATTCGACGTGGATTATCTCAACAACAGTGCATCGATTAATTCACTTCCTTATAACCATAAGACAACGTTTACAACAGAAGAACCAATATAGTAGAGTAACCAGGAAAGTTCCGTTTCGCCAGCCTTTTTGAGCATCATCAGACTAAATCTAATTCTGTAATATATATTATATAATATAATAATAATAATATATAAAATTAATATTAAACTATATTCTATTTATAAAAAAACTCTACCCAATGAAGTACGTAAAAATCATGCATCTGATTGAATTATGATGATGTTAACATTGTTAGCAAAAATCGCATCGCGAAATTTAAAAAAGTATGCATAATATATTTGATGTTTGATAGTAGTAAATATCTAGATGTGTGAAAAACAGTGTCCACAAAATGGACATATGTTTCTGAAATGGAAAAGAAAGATGACTATTTCAATTTTCATGTAACCATCTTATTGAAGTTATTCATCACATGGCATGTTATTTTTGGGATGACTGAGATGAAATGAAATACAAGAACACTATTTAGTGATTTTTTTCAAAACAGATTCATTGTGAGCCAATACAACGCTGATAGTGATCTTAATTTTTTTTTGAAACGTTCATGATGTCCATAGTTAAGAATCATATCCAAAACCGAAGTTGAATTTTGCTGGTTATCCGAAATTGTTGAAACTGATGAGATTCGTATTGAAACTGTTTCATCGCTAGTTTCATTGTTGGGAATAGTCAGTTAGATGCACGGAGCCAAATCTGGTGAAGCGGTATTGATTGGCAGAACGAATATAAATTGCTACACTATACTTTGAAAATTGAAAAAGCATTATTTTCACTCAGCGTTTATTTGAGCGAATTTTTAACGATGAGATGTTCCTTCCAAGTGTATAATGCGCAAAGTCGTAGCCAAATTTTTGGAGATTGGATCTTTGAGTAACGCTAGACAAACAAATTATCAACAGTAAGATCAGCTGAATACATTCAATGTATAAAAGAAAGTGTTCAGGAAGCTCCAGAAACATTAACCAGGCGACGCTCTGAATATCGAATTCGTTCGAATTTCGTCATTCCTTCTTAAATCCTTCATATCTAAGAAAAATGTTAAATGTAAAAATGTTAAATTGTACATCTGAAGAGGTGCATTTTTATTTAAATTGATTTATTAATAAACAAAATTCACATTAGACGAATAAAGAAAACTTATAATTGATTTAGTTCAAACAAACTATCACAAACATTAAGAATTCTCTTTAATGAATGTCTTTCAAAGGGAACAACACAATCCCAATAAAAAAATGCAGTGATAATATTACTATATAAGAAGGGAAACACAACGAATATCGAAAACGACTGACCAATCAGTCTCCTATCACGCATATATAAATTGTTTACCAGAATCTTCACAAGTCGACTATGCAATAACCTAGACTCATACCAGCCGCGAGAATAACCTGGCTTCAGAACAGACTATGGCACTAATGCCCACCTCTAAGTATTGAAAAGCTTCATAGAAAAGCCGATGGAGTATAATAAACTTCTAGTGCTTATCTTTATAGATTCCGAGAAAGCATTCGACACAGTGGATCAGTACACGATGTTAACAACTCTATCAGATTGCAGAATTGACTACCGCTAAACTGCACTCATCAAACACATTTATGAAAACGCCACTGCAAATGTCTGACTCCACGATAATACAGACAAATTTGATATAGGAAGAAGTCAAGGCAACATCATTTCACCAAAACTTTTCAATACTTTACTTCAATACATGTGCAAACACACACACGAAGGGAAGGCTTAGGGGTGAACATAAACGGTGAAACCCACAACCACTTGAGATTCGCCGACGACCTAGTCTTAATAGCCAACCGTCTGGATGATGTTATTGTAATGTTAAAAGATTTCAACGAAGTCTCCAAAGTGGAACTCAAAATCAACTTCGCAATAACCCAAATTATGACAAACCTGGTACTTACACACAGACAGAGTAGAGGAAACTACATCTTTTAAGTAGTTGGGACACGAGATTAATATCAGTAGAGATAATCAGACTCATGAAATCTCCGGGATCAGACTCAAGAATCAGACTTGCCTGGGTTGCTGTCGGAAATTTTGTCTTTCCAGTTCCAGTTTGTCTTTCCAGTTCTCACATATGGTGCAGATACTTCAACAATCATAAAACAGACAAGTAGAAAGATACAGGTGACACAACTCGCTATGGATCAGATAATGCTGGGATTGTCTCTGCTCTGGTGTTTATCTCAGAGAATATCTTGAATACCAAAAACAGAAATACTTAAACGAACGAAAGTGATTGATGCTATAGAAATAATAAGTGATATTGAAGTGGAACTGGGCGGGTTATGTTGCAAGAGCAGTTGATGATAGGTGGATAAAACGAATACTCGAATGGAGACCAAGATAGGAAGCCTTTAGAAACAGAGGATCCCCCCCCCCCCAACCAGATGGTCTGATGACCAAAAACCGAACTGACCGACAGGACCGAATACAGTGCAAGCTCTTAAGTGAGGCCTAGGTCCAGCAGAAGACTTCAACAGGACGTCTGCTTCAACAGCAGGGCCTTCAAATTCACAACATTCACAAAAGTTCTTTCGACGGTGAGTTGGTTGATATAGAAAGATGGTGTGATATACACAGTGTGCAGTTACAGCATAAAAAAATATTGAACTTTTCTTTTTTGAAAATAAAAAAGGTAGCAGAATAGCTACAATAGCGCTTTTGAGGAACAATTTTATAATCACAAATATCTAAAAATGGAGATATGGGATGGCCCCCAAGGTCTCCGGATCTCAGAACCCGGAGTTCCTTCCTTGCGGTTACTTTAAAGAGAGAGTTTACTGTAATATGCGTAAAATGCTATATCAGCAAGACAATATTCCGGGAGAAATAGAGAGAATATGTCAAATAACATTAAGGTGGTGGAAGATCTAAAAATGGTATCAAGTTTTTCAGACATTATCATCATCAGATATTATTTTCCGAAAGTAAATGATTAAAAGCTCCAGAAATTGTGCGTTAATAATAAAAACGTTTCATAATAAGTACTTTAGTTTACTTATATTTATCTAAATTCTAAATGGAATATGAAAGAGCGGGGCTAGTTGATCATAGGGGCAACTTGAGCAATCAAAATATCTCGAAAACTAAGCAACCTACATGGAACTGGAATACATAGCGCGCCTGTCAACTGCTGTCCGGTGCTCCGATAAAATAAGAGAACGCTTTTTTATTCGACGTAAAAAAAATATTACAGGTCATCATAATTTTTCTACTATACTCGTACAAATACACTTAATAAGGACCACCTAAGTATTTAAATATTACTTAATTATTGTTCTTTTGATTAGAGATGGTTATTTATTTTTAACTCTTATGATTTTTTTTATAACCTAATTTTTATTTTATTGCCTCAACTGGGGTTAGTTGAGCAATACGCGTTCAATGCTTGCTCAACTAGCCCCACTAGATGTTCATTGTAGAAAATCAATTTTTTCTTTAATAAATTAATAACCATCAATTAATTTGTGCATGTAACAAAGTTTACTAATTAAAATTATTTATATTAATAATTGTATTAATGATTATTATTATATTTTAGGATGGACATTTTTCAATCAAATTCAGAAGAGGATGAGTACGCTTGTCTGGTTTGTTATGAGCAATTTTCTGAGTGCATACCTGGAGAAAACTGGATTCAGTATCAGATTTGCAAACAATGGTCCCATATTAAATGTGTGTCGAACGTTGGTCTAACCTATCTTTGTATTAATTGTGATTGAGACAAAGATGATTAATTATTTGGGATTATCTATCATCTAGCAATATTCTTGATCTCATAATTAGTGACTAGTTTAATTTAATATTTGTTTGCGTTATAATTAATTTTAAATATATAATTTTAAATATAAAAAGTCTAATAATAATCCAAAGATTGGAAAGATTTCATTTTGTTTGATGTTAATTTTATTTTTCCAGGGATATAATAACAATCATAATAAATAAATATTTGCTTGTTGAAAATCGGTAATTGTGATAAAAGATATGTAATTTACTCAAACTAAAATCTAAACTACTTAAAAATACTCAAAATTTGAAAATTATTCACCGTCTTGTTTTTTAGAAAAATTAGATTTTCAAACCGTTCTTATACACAGTCTCTTATGGTGGAATGTTTTTCGCAACGGATTTTTCTATTTTTTCACTATTAATATGTCAACTTTATAAAATAAAAAATATCACATGATAAAGTTTAATATTTGCAGAATGTTATTGTGTATGAATAATATCGGGTTACCGATACGAGTATAATTATTTAAATAATTGAAGTCAAACTTTTTTTTCAACTTTCAATTACTAATACTTTTCTAGAAAATTCTGGAATATTCTATAAAATCCTATTAGAAGAATTACATGGAACATTCTAGAATATTCAGAAGGAGCCTCACTTCCGCTGTGACGCCAGTTTAATTTTTGACAGTGAAGAAGTGAAAATAAAAAAACAATAACCAAAGAAAAGAAAGGATTAAAACAAAAAGTGTAAGAAAAAGTAGAAAAGTGGTAAAACAAATTAAAAGTGAAAGGTAGTTATTCAAAAGAGCAATAAGCTTTTCTTAAATTTTCAACAAACAGAGCGTAAAAAATGGCAAGCCATAAAGCAAGAACAACTAATCGTGGTGTTTCTGATTTTGACTCATTTCGAGCGCTGAAAGATATCAACATCGAAAAGAAGAGTATCAGACTAATCTGTTTCAGAAATCTAGTTTGTCGCGCTATATCGCAAAATTGGATACAAAAGTTTCAGACATTTCAAATATGTCTTATAAAGAGTTCATACTTATCGTTCCCCGTATTGCATCGTATTCGACGCCAAAGATAGTACGAAATTTTTTTATTAATCACACATTTTTAATATTTTTCTTCTTTGATTTCATAGGTATTCAATGATGAACAAGAAGAAGCTTTGGTAGAATATTTTGTGCAATACTGTCATATCTACCACGCCTTAAGCATAACCGAATTGAAACAATAAGCCTACGAATTAGCGCGCAAACTGAATATCGAATATCATGGGGTACTGATGAAATGACGTAGCTTGGTACTCCGGCTTCATGCTGCGTCACAAAAAACTTTCCTTGCGCACGCCCGAACAAACAAGTCTCGACCGGATCAAGGCCAATAGCATCAAGTGCAATACAATAGTCACTGTCATGTTCGTCAAGTCTTTTCTCAGTTTTGTTTAGAGTTGGACCAGTTAGATCAGCAACACCTTTGAAAAAGTCCGACCGCGAGGGTAAGCCAATGAAAACCACCGTTCTCACTTCACCAGAAAATGTTGCCGTGCCCAAAGAAAAGCGAAAGAAGGAAGCCAAACCAATGCGAAGACTGCCAGTGCAAAATTCATCGTCGTCGTCGGATGTTGATTTTTGTATGATTTGCATGAGCAATTTTCCAGCCAAATTAACTCGCGATAATTCCGTTGAATGTAACAAATGCCAGCGAACATTTCATATGAAGTGTGTAAATATGACTCGCAGCTACTATTCCTGCCAAAATTGCGACTTTGACGAAGACTAGCATGTATTTGATTTTCTTTATTCTGTTTTTCATACCTCTTAAATAAATAAATCGACTATAAATGTTGAAAAATCTTGCGTTATTATTTGACTTTTTGAACCCTTTTGTGCACTTCTATAACTGTACCAACCTACGGACCAAAAATGTTTTTGGGCAAAATTCACGTGTTCAAAAAAATTGACAATAACTTTTTTATTTTTGAAGCTATGAAATAATTTTCTTTGGCAAAAGTGTAGCCAAAACATTACCTTATATAGAAGTCAGAGGAAAATGTATGTAGTCGAATACTGTCGCCAACAAACAAAACCTGTCCCAACCTACGGACGCCATGTCCTACGCCCGGACATTAAAGCTATTGCTACATTTTTTTTGTCGAACCGCGTGGATTAGTAATAACGATGTCAATTCGTTACTTGTATATATAAATAATAATTTATTAATAATTATACACTTTCTTTTAATATTATAAATAAAAATTGTGAAGTTGTACTTCCGTTAATAGACAGGAGAAATATCGACGAAGAATATATGGGGAAAAATAGGTCAGATTTTTAAGTAGGCCTTTGCTTATTTTGATAGATTATTCCGGAATCGGAACTGTAATTCAAGAGAACTAAGAGTTTTCTAGTTCACCCGGTAATTTACCAGTCTTTTACCCCTGTACCAGAATAAGAAGACTAGTATTTGTTTGATTAATGGATTTTCAATCAGCGAAAGAGTTTGTTTTGGAATTGCTCATGTAACATGTAAAATTACAAATTGCAAAATTACAAATTGAACATGTAAAATCAAGGTGGCTGAGATAAATTTAAACCAAAACTGTGACTCATATAATGTTTCGGCTAGTAATCGAATTTGATAGATCAGCATAGTAATTATATTTTTTGATAATATGCTGGATTTCCATGCTTAGTACAAGCCATTGTAGAACAAGCCGAAGAGACATTCAACGTAATACTGCTATACATCAAAGGAACAACGGACCGTATCGGAAGACTTTTAAGAAAACACTAAATCCTTATTTAGTGTTTTCTTAAATAAGGACAACATACAAACCTCACCGAACAATAGGCGCATCCTTGAGAAACCCGAAAGACAAAGTCAGATTAAAAAAGCAAGGAGTTTATCGCATCCCATGCTCAGCATATGACCAAAACAAGCATACGGAATGAGCAAACAATATCGGCATTATGCCAACTAAAAACAGGCCACAAAATTAACTTTGATGATTGCAACGAGATAGCCAACATAAACCATTTTCGGACACGCCTGATCAGAGAAGCTATAGAGATCGAAAAGCAAGGAAGTCTAAACAAGAAGCGTCCTTAGACCAGCAGACCCAGACAACAAGACATCCAGACAACGACTGTAAACAAAGACGTCGCAAGCGGCTCAGGGGGCGGAGCTAGCGCCAGTGCCAGCCAATCGCTACCGACTAAGATCGAGGCCAGAAGAGATAAATGTCAAACGGCAAATCGATCTCTCTCGGCCGATTAGCTTACTTAGCGCACTTGACAAGATCGCAAGCAATACTACATGCTCTGAACGGTGTTCTTGCCGATAAGAACGTTCTGCCGGACGAGCAGTTTGGTTTCCGGAGGGGGCACGCAGCCATCCATCAGGCGGCGCGTCTCTCGACGGAGATCAGGCAGGGGTTCGACAGAAGGCGTCATACGGGAGCCGTCTTTCTAGACCTCTCGCAAGCATTCAACCGAGTCTGGCATCTCGGACATAAGTCTGATCATCTTGACTATAAAGTCAAGATGGTCAGACTCGGCATACCAACTGACCTAGTCAAGCTGTTGGCATTATTTCTGACTGGACGCACTTTCCTGGTTTGTAAGGAACGCGCAGATCCACCGGGAGACAGATATTCCAGAGCTTTAGACGTTCCTGTCCAGAATACTGGACAAATTCCTAGCGACGGCGTCCCTTTCGGACACTCCGCTAATCAGAGCCACGGCAGCTTCATTGCCGGCTGTTGCCCCAGAGTGACCACTCACGTCGGTCATCACAATCTTGCCTAAAGAACGGCAAATAAACCTTCCGAATAAACGACATTGTCGCGACATCCGGAAAAAAATCAGAGAATACAAGTCAGGGCCTTCGGGTCAACTTACCATCCAGGAAGAATAAGTAATCGATCTCTCTCAGAAAATCACGAACCTCGCGACAGTAAGCACCGAAGATGCCAAAAAGATTTTGGCGAAATGTCTGCAAGTTCCCGACAGGGACCAACTCGACAACCGGATGTACCCCCGGTACATCCATATATATATATATATATATGTATATATATATATATATATATATATATATATATATATATATATATATATGTATATATATATATATATATATATATATATATATATATATATATATATATATATATATATATATATATATATATATATATATATATATATATATGTATATTTATATAACTTTATATAAACATTATATAAAGAAAATACATTATTCAAATCACATCTGAGTAATGCACGAGTAAATTTCATTTCAATTAATACTACTCTAGAAACGTTTTTGGAAAAATTTCATGATGGTGGATAAAACCTGTGTCCATCGCATTAGACCAATGTTAAAAGTATAAAATAGCGATATAAAGGGCTCACCCTTTCCACCAAAATTTTAGATTATTTTTCCTGTCGACAAGTCCACGGTGACGATGTTTTGGGTTCTTCAAGTGGTTCTTTTTGTAGATTATTTACCACGTGGACGCACCATCATAAACTTGTACTAGGCGAAAAAAAAAAGAAAATAGGGAAAATAGAGCCCCGTTCGGTTTCACTAGAATGGACTATAATTGCGTATTATTACTATCTTTGAATTGAATATTGAATCTACTATGTTGAAAATGTATGAAGATTATGAGTACTCAGTTTGCAAGAAAATACATTTTCAAGGGTGGATTTCATCAGATGGAAACTATACAAATTCAATAGATCAACTCAAAAAAAAATCATGGAAGAAAACAACACCATATACTAATAGAAAATGTGAAATCATATAGAGGTACCAACGCAAATTCAGACCACTTCCATGTGAAAATAAATGTAAAAATTGATAAAGCAATAAAAAAGAAAAACAGACCGTTGAAGAAGAAACAAGTTTAACATAGAGGAACTAAAAAAGATATGAAAAAGAAATAGCAAATAGATTCCAAAGAGATATGAAAAAGAAATAGCCTAATGTTTTAGAGAAAATAAAGAGGAATAATTACAAAGCTTGGAAGGGGATTGGAAAATGATGGAAACAGTTATTCAAAAAGCAACAGAAAATGTCATACCCACAAAGGAACAACAACAGATAGAGAATTGATACGATAAATAATGCCTTACCAAAATAAAGATAAGGAATCAGTAAGAATGAAGGCGCTTCAAGCAAAAAAGGACAGACAAGCATATATGAGAGCTAAGAATACAATAAAATAAAAAATGTGTTAGAAACGAGAACATTTTACAACATACAGAAAATTACTATAATCAGAAATTACTATATATAACCGGAATTACTATCAGAAATATAATAAAAATTTTACAGAGATGTGAAGAAAGGAACAGGAAAACGAGATCAACGCATCATTCATTAGATATGAGAAAGAACGAAAGAAAGATGAAAGTAATATTTTGAGGAAATGCTAAATGGGGATATTTAATAGGAAAATGAAGAGGTATTAATAGATACGGAAGAAGGCACTCAAAGAGCAGAACTTACAAAAGTAGAAGTAGAAGAGATTGAAATACAACTTAAAAACAATAAAAGTCTAGAAAGGAATGGTATAGAGGTATAAAACATATGTAGGAAATGGGCTCAAACAAAAGCTATTCGAACTAATCATTACAATCTGGAGAGAAGAAAGGACACCAGCAAGTTGGGAGAATATCACTTATACCTATTCTAAAAAAACGGAGAGCACGCAGACTATAGTAATTATAGAGAGATTTCACAAATATCGAACAATTTGTTATAAGATAGTAGCGATATTAATCAAACGAGGTTAGAAAGAATAATTGATCCACTGATAAGAGAATACCAAGTAGGTTTAGGAAGGGTAGAGGAACCGATCAAGTTTTTATTATGAAAGACGCACTAACAACGTGGTACGAGTATCAAATCCCAGCAATGGCACTGTTTATAGATTTTGCTAAGATCTATGATTCAGTAAAGAGATCCAGAATAATAAAATCCATGGAAGAATTTAAAATACCCTTTAAAATAATGAGATTAGTGAGCATGACGGTGGAGATAAGATTTTCTGATCAATGCAGACCTAAGGCAAGGGGATTTACTATGGACACTATTCTTCAACATGATTTTGAAAATTATTATTATGAAGGGTCAGTTGAACACAGAAGGATATACTTTAGAGAAGTCATCAAGTAATGGGGTATGCCGATGTTATGACAATAATTGCGAGAAGTGAGAAAGAATTGAAAGAAGTAACAAGTAGGCTAGTGGAGGCACTACACAGGTTTCTTTTAAAAATCAATCAGAAGAAAATCACATTAATGATGGTTGAACAGGACACAAGAAAAGAAGAGTAAATAAGGAAAAGTGCTGAAAGTGAAAGTTGACACAGAACTTTACTTTTGACTTTTGAAAGCGTGAACAAATTTATCTGTTTATGAGTTACGCATGAGTTATGTTAATCTATTTATGAGAACAAGTGTGAATAAGAGAAGGAGATGTATCAAAATTCATCAAAGCTAACAAATGTGCAGTAGCCTTGAATCACTTAATTAGATCGAAACTCATATCGAGAAATATCAAATTTATCTCAAATTTAGATATATCAAATTTAGATTATATAAGACCGTAATAAAACCAACTGCATTGTAAGAATGTGTAACGTGGATAGTAAACAAGAAAGAAGAAGATAAACTGTTAAGATGGGAAAATAAAATAACCAGAAGCATACCAGTAGGAAATAAAGTTGATGGTTTGTATATGAGAAGAACGAATGAAGAAATGTACAATATTTTCAAAAATATTGTGACCTATTATTTTCTCTTTTGAAACAAAATAAAAAATATATAGATCACAGCGACGGCCGCTGCTCGCCGGGAGCACCGGGAAGAAGGTCCAGGACAGAATGAAGCAACGACAAAAGTTGAGCGCCACCCGGTTACTTCATATATCGGAAAAGACCCTGGAATCGGGAAGGGGTCTATCTTAAATAAAACGGTTTACTAGAATTTTATACATATATATTATAAAAGCACACTCAAAAAAGAACGACACAAAGCACACAAAGAAGGAACAACTAAAACTATCAAACAAAAGACACGGGAAGGTTTAGGGAAGGTGGTTCTCCAAACCTTACCGTGAAAGAAATCAAAAATCAAATACACAGCTCTGAATTACACCAGCTGGTCTCTATGTCCCTATACTTACAAATTAGAGGTTATTTCCTCTATTCTGACAATAGTAAAAAGATAGATATATAACGCTAGGGTAACCAAGAATGGTCAGACGGCAAATAGGTACAAAATATAAGATGATAACGTGATCATTATCAGTATAAGAAATTATGGTAATAAGGTATTTGTGAAAAATAACTAGTAATTGCCATCCTTAACGGTACATGAAAATATAATAAATGTGTAAGAAAATATAATAAATGTGGAAAAAGGTGTAAGGTTTCCACGATGGTCGGGCTCTGTAATAGGTGGTCGTTCAATGGCCTGGTGCCTGTTGATCGGATTCTCTGCTGCCGGGTCGTAAAACTCTCTATAAGAATATCAGAAAAATCAAACCAAGCGTGACTTGGCCAGCAAACCTACGTACCTCGGTCGGAAGGGTAAGGCGCGAAAACGTCCGCTCACCTGGAGATTTGGAGTTGGACTGTCTTGCCTTGTCCAAAACGATACCGGAGCTCTTTCAGTTAAGAATTTGTCCGAAATAAACCTACCAGTGGTGATTAACAATTTACGAATGCTACCTGTAGCGATCAAGAATTTGTGAACGCTACAATATGAGAGTGAAATCGAGAAAATTTCAGTGGCTGGGTCACACAGAGACAATGGGAGAAAATAGAGCAGTGAGGAAGATTTCATGGCGCAGACTACAAAGTAAAAGAAAGGCCAAGGGAGCGATGGAGAGGCGCATGAGATGTGATGGAGATGATCTGATCATCATAAGAGACTGGAAGACAATGACTAGAGATAAGAAAACATGGAGAATAATTACAAAGTTGTGGGCCTCAAGGTCTGTATTACAGCTATATCTAATCTAATATGAAAAATAAAATTGTTTCAAAGCTGTCAGATATTCTTTTCTATATTAAGGATAATCCTGTGTAAAGTTTCCTCGCCCTGGCGTCACCTCGTATGTATTTTTGGAGATAGTCCAAATGATATCCAATCTAATCATAGAGTTAATTAATCAGTACTAAATTCCTAAATGTATTGACACGCACATGTTATATGAGGATGCTTAAAAGATAATCTTGATACATATTAATTTAATGGTTTGATACTCTTAATCCATTTTCCTAACGACATATCGAATAAATTAAAATTGAATTCAATTAAATTTCAAATTAATACTACATCTTAATGAACCTCGCAAATAACCCCTATCCCAGCCTAATTTACAGCTCAGATAAATCCAGTGTCCTCGAATTGTCGTCTCTTTAAATGAAATACGTGGTCACACCAAAACCAACACTCCTATTATCAAGGAAATTACTATATCTAGAGAGAATCAATAACTTTTATCTGTTAATGAAAGCTCCCTTAGTAATCCAGTGGATTAGAGATCTATTATTAATGAAGCCATACTTCATACATGGAATAAGAACTCCTTTCAGGATTTATCCCATTCACATCGATTTTAAAGTTATAGTTTCCCATAATTCTTCTACAATTACAAATTTCTAGTTTAATAAAGAAATAGCTATAATTAAGAAGTATTTTTATTTCGCAGTTTATGAGAAATTCATTGAGTGAGAAATAAATATTACGAATAAAATTTGTGCTGAAAAAAAAAAAGAATTTTTTGGTGGATAAACATCAATTCCTCTATTAAAATCTTTGGTGTGAAACGCTAAAATCGAAGAGATTTACCACTAAATGCCAAATTACTTTTTTTAAACTTAAACATAACACATGGGTCAATATGTCCCCCATCTGAAGAATAAAACACACTTTTTGCAAATTTCGATTTTATTCATCAATATATTCTCCTCGAAGAGCAATAGAATCATTTCAATGCAATTCTAACATTTCTACATCTTTTTTACGATATGTCTTTGTCTTCAAAATATCTTTCCGTTTCGGCTATTATGTCTTCATTAGAGCGAAATTTCTTTCCAGCGAGCATATTTTGAGGTCTGAGAACAGGAAATAGTCGCTGGGTACCAGATCTGAAGAATACGGTGGATGAGGAAGCAATTCGAAGTGCAGTTCATGCAATTTAGCCATCGTTGCCAACGATTTGTGACACACACATTTGAAGCCTTTTTTGCTATTTCGTCCTTCAAACGCATCAATAACGCAATGTAATATTCATTATTAATGACTTTACCTTTCTGGAGATAATCGATGAACAATATCCCATGCGTATCTCAAAATACAGAGGTCATAACCTTGCCTGCCTAAGTTTATGTTTTTGGTCGCTTTGGACGACGTTCACCGGGTGCTGCCAACTTAGCTGACGGCGGATGTACTGTTGCTGTGTAGTGATATATCTAAGTTTCACACAGAGTCACATATCGCATGAAAACAATACTTTTTATTTCGATTAAACAGCTCCAAACATTGGCCAGAATCATCTATACGTAGTTTTTGAAGAGATTTGCCATTAAACACCAAATCACTTTTTTTTGAACTGCTCGACGCACGCTTTGCTAACCATGTTAGCATCATCAGGAGATCATTTAAACCAGAGATTATTATCCTAGAGATTAAATCATCTCCTGATGATGCTAACATGGTTAGCGAAACGTGTGTCGAGCAGTTCAAAAAAAGTGATTTGGTGTTTAGTGGTAAATCTCTAAAAGGTTTAAAAAAGGTTAAAATCTTCTAAAAGGTTCCAATAGAAGAATTGATATATGTAGTTGTTTTTGGTCCGCTGTGAGCAAACGCGGTCGGTACCCATTTCGATAGCAGTTTACGCATTCCCAAATGTTCATGCAAAATGGTATAAACACTTCCTTTCGATATCTTCATGATATCAGCTTATCATCATCTTCTGCATATCATCTCCTGAAGCTTTACTTTCGTTTCAATTCATTTTGCGAATTCATTTTGTGAATTCTTCTGATGTTGTCACCTCATTTGGACGTCCAGAACGTTCAGCATCATCGGTGCATGTATGGCCACGTTTGAATTCTGGATACCAATCAATTATGGTTGATTTTCCTGGGGCAGAGTTCGGGTAAAGTTTATCAAGCCATTGTTTTGCTTCAACGGTATTTTTCTTCATCAAAAGGCAATGCTTAATCAACACACGAAATCCTGTTTTCCCCATTGTTTTGAAAATAATAAAGGTAGTGTCACTTAAAGCACAACAACTCAGAAACTAGTAGACAGATTGGCATGAAATTTTGACAAGTGACGCTTGAAGGTTGGTACAAAAGTGTACAGCTGGTCTTGATTTGTCGTAAGTGATGCCTTTTATATGTGAGACCGGGGATTTATTGACCGATGTGTCACAACTTGGTAAAATGGTTAGCAAAGGAATTTTAAAATCTACTAAACCAACCAACACCCTGTTCTGTGATAAACTCAACAAAATCCATAAAGAAACTTTTAGATTTGTTAGTTTCTACTTGATGGAAATTCGTTATATATGACTAATAATTTTTCTACCAGCGTTATAGTGTTAAGGTAAGGGGGGATGCTGGGGAATAAATTCTGAACATTACATGATATTTGATGAACATCAAATGGTGATATAAATCCCCTAGGAAGGAAACTTAAATATAATATACTCTAAAAATTTAGATTTAAACAATATGAAATGTTAGAGGCAGAAATAGAGGGAATTTTAGGTAGTACACCATTAAAATACCAAGCACCAAAAATTATTAAAAAAGATATTATATTTAACAGAAATGTACGAAAAATTCACAATAGCTAGAGCAATATATAAAAAAAAAACAAGGAATTTTTGAAAACAGAAAACAGACAATTTAAAGATGAAGGCGGAAATACTCAGGAGATCAGAAGGAGATGCAAAATGGCATAAAATGTAATGCGAAAATTTTAGAAGATCTGGAGGGATAGAGATATAGTTTATATAGTTTAGATTAGTTTAAGCCAGTTTAGATTATTTTTTGGTCAGCATTGCTATATCTCGCTGAAACATGGACCATTAAAAAACAAGACCTCAAGCGCATTGATTCTTTTGAACTTTGGTGCTAGAGGTGCTCTCCGCATTCCTTGGACTGTCAATCGAACAAACCCATCCGCATTATTTAAGAAATTAATGAATCCACAAGGCTATTCCAAATTATTCATGAACGAATACTAAGATTATTCGGTCACGTTGAACCTAGAGAAGGCAATCACCTAGAAAGACTGATGGTACATTGATGGATGGAGGGTTCCACATCATGCGGCGAACCCCCGAAAAGATGGACAAATCAAATTAAAGACCGAACTGGTACATTTCTTCACCATGCAACCAAGGACGGCAGATATATCCCGAAAAGTACGCAAACGGAATGAGTTTCCATTGGTCACGACTCTTCTGTAAAAAAGAATACGAAGAAGAAGAAGGTATCTCTGCTAACTAATTTTTATATTCTTATGGCAAGGGATCCAAAGCGCATTACACACGTCCTTCGAGTTCGTTTAAAGCTACTGGTCGACGGGGGAATTGCCCAAGAGTTTTACCGATACTATCCGATGATTTTGCTGGCTAGTTGAGTGTTCCTATCGCAAAGTTTTCTCTACTGTTTTATGAGATGTATGTGGTAATGTGTTATCATATGGAAAGATGGGATTTGAGCGAATTTGCAAATATAGCCTAACGACAGAGTGCAATATCTACATAATGGGGTGCATTTAAATTCATGGTTACTAGGGGTGACTTACTTATTGAGTTATACATGATTCTCATATGAAAGTTTAATTTGCTTTTCATCTCCAAAAGGTCTGATCCTTCTCCCTCTATCGTAATATAGGATTCCATTTCAGATTCCATTCCAGTTTTGTGGTTGAGTTGAAAAAGTTGAGTGTATACAGAATATTTTTGTTATTTTCAATGTTCTTTTGTAGCCAATTTTAAGTTGATATTTCAAAACATGTGGATAATTATCGTGTATTGCATCTATTTATGTATATAGAACAATGGAACTTATGAAGAATATAAACTTCTAGATAATTGGAAAAACTATTTTATATTCGGTATAGATTGTATTGGTTACAGGCAAATATGGCGTTTATTAAAATTTTTATTAAAATTTGGAAACAAACGAAAGTTTAATTAAAAGATATGTTTATGATGTTCTGCTACATATTTACCAAATATGAATTACAGAGTGGTAAATCCTTCACTATATTGATATGCTAGACCTTCTATAATACACACATTTAATAATGGCCCATTAAAAGGTCATTTAAAATAACTAATTTTGATTCATATTAATTTTTAGTAAACACATATTAAATATTCATAATGCATTTTCCATTCTATTATTTCCTATAAATAAAAATTGAATTCTTCTCCTCCATATTGCTGATGCTCTGTTTGGCGACAGATATTGTAGACCTTTTTCAGATTCCATTTTATCTCATGTTTCGATCCTGTGCCATTATTCTCATCTCTTGCATTGTTTTCCTTCTATTTAATCCAATTTTTTGAATTCTTCTCAATCAGGTTTTTCTTGATCTCTCCTTCATTCTTTTTCTACTCTTTTCTGTTTTAATCACAGTTTTGACTCAAGTGTTTCTGAGTTCATTCGAATGCCATAACCGTACCAGTTTGGGATTCTATTTGATCTGTTTTGTCATATAATTAAACACAGACGTGGCGCCGTACCTCATCAGTTTAGCTCTTGGGATCGAAAAAGTGGATAAAAAACAAAAAGGAATCAACGAAATATCTCGAATTTACGGAATATCCTGTCGAACGTTACGAAGGACGCTACGAAAAGAAAAACCAGTAACTGTTAACCCAAGGTATGCCTTCGATTTAAAGTTGTATACTTAACAGTATAAATAAAAAAATCTCTCTACATACCTACTTATCTGATCTAATTGATTTTTTTGTCACTTCTAGGAAAATACCCTATCCTTAGCTCTAAAAATGAAAAAAGACTGGTAGCTCTTATATTAAAGCTCGGAGACGCAGGATTTCCTCCTGAATGAAGTACAATTCGCCAATTAGCTTACCAGTTTGCCGAAAAGATGGGGTTGAAGCACAAATTTAACAATGAAAACAAAACGGCTAGACCGCAATGGTTAAAAAGGTTTCTTGAAAGAAATCCTGAAATAGTTTTAAGACAAGCTGAGGGTTTATCAATTGGAAATTTCCAGTTCAGGAAAATTAGGACAGCAAAAAAAAAGAAGATTTTAAGACAGTAAAAAACAAACCATCTGCTAGCAAGAAAAGCATAGCGACGAAAGGAGGGCAATCGCAAAAAAAGAAAAAGACCAAAAGATACCATATTACCAGCACTGAAACTGAATTCGATAACACAGATTTTATTGGACTGAATAAAGGAAGAGCTTTAAGGAAAAGAAGAATACAAATTTACAATTCTGAGAGTGAAATTACAGAAAATGTTATAATTTTTAAAACATCTAAAGGAAAAGCCACTGCAGGTCTACCAATCAAAACGAAAAAGGATAAAAAATCGATAACAGGCACTGAAAAAATTGTAGCGTTCACAAATTCTTGATTGCTACAGGTAGCATTCGTAAATTGTTGATCACCAGTGGTAGGTTTATTTCGGACAAATTCTTAACTGAAAGAGCTTCGGTATCGTTTTGGACAAGGCAAGACAGTCTAACTCCAAATCTCCAGGTGAGCGGACGTTTTCGCGCCTTACCCTTCCGACCGAGGTACGTAGGTTTGCTGGCCAAGTCACGCTTGGGTTGATTTTTCTGATATTCTTAGGATTTTACGACCCGGCAGCAGAGAATCCGATCAACAGACATCAGGCCATTGAACGACCACCTATTACAGAGCCCGACCATCGTGGAAACTTTACACCTTTTTGGGGCCAGATGGCACAATAACCGGTTGGTCAGATCGAGATTATTTCGGGACCCCCGCATAGGGATACCGGACTGCCCGCAGTCGTACTCCGTGTTTTTGGACACCCAGTACCTTGACAGGCAAGGATAGACAACATCAGGAAATAAGGACAGATAAACACTTTTTTTTATTATATTTTCATGTACCGTTAAGGATTGCAATTACCAGTTATTTTTCACAAATACATTATTACCATAATTTCTTATACCGGCAGCAGAGAATCCGATCAACAGGCACCAGGCCATTGAACGACCACCTATTACAGAGCCCGACCATCGTGGAAACCTTACACCTTTTTCCACATTTATTATATTTTCTTACACATTTATTATATTTTCATGTACCGTTAAGGATCGCAATTACTAGTTATTTTTCACAAATACCTTATTACCATAATTTCTTATACTGATAATGATCACGTTATCATCTTATATTTTGTATCTATTTGCCGTCTGACCATTCTTGGTTACCCTAGCGTTATATATTTATCTTTTTACTATTGTCAGAATAGAGGAAATAACCTCTAAATTGTAAGTATAGGGATATAGAAACCAGATGGTGTAATTCAGAGCTGTTCATTTGATTTTTTGATTTCTTTCACGGTAAGGTTTGGAGAACCACCTTCCCTAAACCTTCCCGTGTCTTTTGTTTGATAGTTTTAGTTATTCCCTTTTTTTGTGTGCTTTGTGTCGTTCTTTTTTGAGTCTGTTTTTATAATATATATGTATAAAATTCTAGTAAACCGTTTTATTTAAGATAGACCCCTTCCCGGTTCCAGGGTCTTTTCCGATATATGAAGTAACCGAGTGACGCTCAACTTTTGTCGTGGCTTCATTCTGTCCTGGACCTTCTTCCCGGTGCTCCTGGTGAACAGCTGCCGTCGCTGTGATCTATATATTTTTTATTTTGTTTCAAAAGAGAAAATATTAGGTCACAAAATATTAAAAGTGAAAAACGCTAATTCAAAAATAGAAAATACGAATAAAAAAGTTTCAGTTAATGATTATTGCGTAGAATCTTCTGAGAATTACAATTTTACTAAATCGAAATTAGATTGGATTCAATGTGCGATGTGTCGAATGCTGATGCATGAAACTTGTACAACATTCAAAAACCATTGCATGAGATGTGGAAGGTTTAAAATCCTGGCTTTTGATGATAATTAATACTAATGCCAAAGTGGATTGCCATATTGTTCTATCTTTAAGTTAAATTATAATATTTTACTAATAACTTACCTAACTTAAAGTTTAGATGCTATTTTTGTTGTATTTTTATAGTTAAAAAGGTTAAACCTTCATATTTTGATTAGTACTTAATAAATGATCTCAGTAAATAATAAAGACTGATTATATAAATTGATATAAATTTGTTTCTATCTAAAAAAATCATAGTGGGGCGTCTATCCCCGCACTAGGCAAGTATACCCCGAAGTATTTTTAACGTTAGGCTACTATGCGCTACAGTAGGCAACTATCCCTTTTTTGAGAGGACAAATAAAACAGGATTTACTCAAAACCAATATTAATTATATTTACAAAAACAGGCTACTATAAGAGATCAAAGACCTATTTTTTGATATACATGTTGCATTATTCTTAGTAAAGCCATCTATCCGGCTTTTACCCTATCTTTTTATTGT
Source organism: Cosmopolites sordidus (assembly GCA_031761425.1). Taxonomy (NCBI): domain Eukaryota; kingdom Metazoa; phylum Arthropoda; class Insecta; order Coleoptera; family Curculionidae; genus Cosmopolites; species Cosmopolites sordidus. Next base: position 420,410 of record JARFXV010000480.1, on the reverse strand, counting down.
AGATGTGCAGTTGATGGCATCATTTAGGTTTATAGATTTTTGTCTGCATTTTGCAATTTTCAGGACCAAACTTCCATTATTTGATATTGTGGTATACATATATATATATATATATATATATATATATATATATATATATATATATATATATATATATATATATATATATATATATATATATACAACATACATTGGGATATTATTGGGCTCTGTGAAACACGAAGGAAGGGTGAAGAGTTAATCAAACTGGAACCAACTGGACACGTACTCTACACTCGAGGTACGGAAAATGGCCGATGTGGCGGAATAGGATTCCTCATCAATCGAAAGCTGAAGGACAGTGTGGTAAAATTTGAAAGTACATCCGACCGATTAGCCCAATGCGTCATTCAGCTGAATAAAAAGTTTAGGCTTCAAATCGTCCAAGCTTATGCACCAACTATAAGCCATAAAGATGAGGAAATTGAGGAATTTTATGATGATGTAGCCCAGCTTTTATACAAGGAGAAATGTAGGTACAAAATCCTGATGGGTGATTTTAATGCCAGAATTGGAACAACAAGAACAGACGAAAATGCAACTGGCCCATATGGAACTGGTGAGCGAGACAATAGAGGTGACAAATTAGTTGATTTTGCTGAAGGACAAGAACTATATATTATGAATTCATTCTATAAGAAAAATATCAGCAGAAAATGGACATGGAAAAGTCCATCTGGGCTCACAAGCGAAATTGACTACATCATGACCAACGATAAAACAATATTTACCAATTGTACTGTCCTTAACAATTTTAATGTTGGAAGTGACCACCGAATTGTACGAGCAAGGGTTCGGATTGACTGTCGAAAAGAGCGCGAAAAAATGGTAAGATCAAAGAAGGGCAAGGTGGATTCTGGAAAACTGCTGGAGGGAGGAAGCGATTTTGAGATTGCTTTGTCAAACCGGTTTGCTGCGTTACAAGATCCAGAGGAGGTGGAAATATCAGTTCAATATGAAGAAATCGCCAACAATGTACTTCAAACGGCTGCTTCAGTAGCACCAGAGGAAAAATGTCTCAAACAAACAAAAATCTCCAGTGAGACCATTGATTTAATGAAGAAACGGCGAGCAATGAGAAATGCAGGTAGTCCTTTTGGCAGGGTCGAGTACACTGAGCTCTGCAAAACTATAAGAAAACGTATCAGAGAGGACACGCGCCGATTCAATATGCAGCTAGTGCAAAAAACCCTGGAAGAAAACAAAGGAATTAACAAAGCTAAACAGAAGCTGAGAAACAAAAGAACGCAAATATATGCTTTAAAGCGTGAGGATGGCATAGTGTGCAGGACGCGTACCCAAATGTTAGAGATTGTCAGAAGGTTTTATTCCCAGTTATATGAAGATCAGAGCCAGTCAGGGACAGCAATACCCACGGAAGAACAATATATAATACCAGATATCCTAGTGGAGGAAGTAACAAATGCTATAGAATTGATGAAGAACGGCAAGACTCCAGGAAAGGATAGTGTAACTGTCGAAATGCTAAAAGCTGGTGGTCGGACGTTACATAAAACACTGGCAAAATTATACTCAAAATGCCTCAAAGAACAAAAAGTACCTGACTTATGGAAAAATGCAGAAGTGATCCTTTTACATAAAAAAGGAGCACAGGAAGATTTAAAGAACTACCGTCCAATAAGCCTCCTATCAGTGATGTACAAAGTTTTCACTAAGATAATTTCTAAAAGAATATTAAAAAAACTGAATGACGCACAACCAAGAGAACAAGCAGGATTCAGAAGTGGATTCAGTACAATGGATCACATCCAGGTTGTACAGCAGGTCATAGAAAGGCACAACGAATACACCATGCCACTGTGCTTGGCTTTTATCGACTACGAAAAAGCATTTGATTCCATCTCAAAGCATGCGATAATGGATGCACTGCTTAGCCAAGGTGTAGAGAGAGCCTATGTAAACCTATTAGAATCGATATATGATGGAGCTACAGCCACAATTCACCTTGATGATCTTGAAGTGGGAATTAATATAGAACGAGGTGTACGGCAGGGTGACGCAATATCGCCTATTCTTTTCTCGGCTGGCCTTGAAGAAGTATTCCGTAAACTGGATTGGGAACAGGATGGGGTAAAGATCAATGGTGCAAACTTACACCATCTTAGATTTGCAGATGATATTATTCTCATTTCACAAGACCCAGAGGAGCTGCAAAGACGCATACAAGAACTGCAAAGGGCTGGCGAACCATTTGGCTTGAAAATAAACCTGAAAAAGAGTCAGGTTATGTTCAATAACTTCGCTCAGGACAGAAGAATTTCAGTTTTAGGAAGGGATTTAGAGATTGTGGACAGCTTTGTATATCTTGGACAGAGGATTTCCATGGAGGGGAATACCGCCCGGGAGGTGGAACGGCGTGTTAAATGTGGCTGGCAGGCATTTGGTAGGCTCAACATAGTGTTTAAGAGCAGACTCCCACTTTGCCTGAAAAGAAAAGTATTCGATCAGTGCGTTCTACCCGTTATGACATACGGAAGTGAAACCTGGACACTCACATCGCAATCAATTCAAAAACTTCGGGTGGCACAGAGGGGAATGGAAAGATGTATGCTTGGCATTACAAGACGAGACAGAAAGTCCTGCGCATGGATCAGGGAACAAACAAAAGTCTGTGACATCATTGGAAGAGTAAAACAGTTGAAAAGATGGGCAGGCCATATAGCGAGGCGATGGGACGACAGATGGACCAAGGCAATCCTGGAGTGGATACCGCTTGATCGCAAACGTCCGCGAAGAAGACCAAAAGCACGATGGACTGATGACATCGTTAAGTATATTGGACCCGAGTGGCAGAGGAAAGCCCAGGACCGTGAAGGTTGGGAGCATGCTGAAGAGGCCTTCATCCTGCAGTGGATCGATACGGGCTGATGATGATGATGATGATGATGATGATATATATATATATATATATATATATATACCCAGTCCGTGTCGATCCACTGCAGGATGAAGGCCTCTTCAGCATGCTTCCAACTTTCACGGTCCTGAGCTTTCCTCTGCCACTCGGGTCCAATATACTTAACGATGTCATCAGTCCATCGTGCTTTCGGTCTTCTTCGCGGACGTTTGCAATGAAGTGGTATCCATTCCAGGATTGCCTTGGTCCATCTGTAGTCCCATCGCCTCGCCATATGGCCTGCCCATCTAATTTTAATTGTTTTACTATCCCAATGACGTCATAGACTTTCGTTTGTTCCCTGATCCATGCGCAGGGTTTTCTGTCTCGTCTTGTAATGCCAAGCATACATCTTTCCATTCCTCTCTGTGCAACCCGAAGTTTTTGAATTGATTGCGATGTGAGTGTCCCGGTTTCACTTCAGTATGTCATAATGGGTAGGACGCACTGATCGAAGCCTTTTCTTTTCAGGCAAAGTGGGAGTCTCTGCTCTTAAACACTATATTGAGCCTGGCAAATGCGTGCCAGCCACATTCCACCACCACATATTCACGTCAGCCATATTCCACCACATATTCACGTCAGCCACATTCCACGTCGTTCCACCTTCCAGCTGGTAACCTCTTCCATTGAAATCCTCTGCCCAAGATATATAAAGCTGTCCACGATCTCCAAATCCCTTCCTAACACTGAAATTCTTTTATCTTAAGCGAATTAAACATAACCTGACTTTTTTTCAGGTTACTTTTAAGCCAAATTGTTCGTCAGCCCTTTGCAGCTCTTTTATGCATCTTTACAGCTCCTCTGGGTCTTGTGAAAGGAGAACGATATCATCTGCAAATCTGAGATGTTATAAGTTTGCACCATTGATCTTTACACCATCCTGTTCTCAATCCAGTTTACGGAATATTTTTTCAAGGCCAGCAGAGAAAAGAATAGGCGATATTGCTTCGGCTTGCCATACACCTCGTTCTACATTAATTCCCATTTCAAGATCATCAAGGTGATAATATATTTACATATGCTTTATCAACCCCCTGGCTAAGTAGTGCATCCATTATGGCATGCTTTGAGATGGAATCAAATGCTTTTTTATAGTGAATAAAAGCCAAGCACAATGGCATGGTGTATTCGTTGTGCCTTTCTATGGCTTGCTGTACAACCTGAATGTGATCCATAGTACTGAATCCATTTCTGAATCCTGCTTGTTCTCTTGGTTGTGCGTCATTCAGTTTTTTTAATATTCTTTTAGATATTATCTTAATGAAAACTTTGTACATTACTGATAGGGGGCTTATTGGACGGCAGTTCTTTAAATCTTCCTGTGCTCCTTTTTTATGTAAAAGGGTATATATATATATATATATATATATATATATATATATATATATATATATATATATATATATATATATATATATATATATATATATATATATATACGATACGATACGGGAACGTGCAGACGTTTCGCCAATGTCAGACTTGGCATTTTCAATGCTTGTCTGGAGTTTTCAATATTTAATATGTAATTAAGTAACATATGTAATTAGTACTAGAAAGTATTATTTACATGTATCATCTATACTCATAATTTTTTTTTATTTGTATTAATTTCCATCAAAAATATTTTGACTATATATTTAAGATTTGCGATTGTATATTTATTTTATTTGATATAAACGCGATATCGTCTGAATATAAAAGGCTTTGCACTATTGTTTTTTCGTAATGTTTTTCCTGTCGAGCTTTTATTTAGTTTACACATTACAATAGTGAACAAATTAAATTCAATTAAATTTAATACTACACTCTGATTAACCACGCAATAATTCCCAATCCAATTTAATTTATGCTTAGATAAATCCAGTGTTATCATATTGTTGTCTCTTTAAATTAAATACGTTGTCACACCAAAACCAACGCTTCCATTATCCAGCAAATTACTAGATCTGACATGAATCAATAATTTTTTTCTTCTTTTTTGGGTTTTTCGCCACGATCTAAACCCCAAAAAATATAAAAAATATTTGTTCTTATGCAAATAAAGAATCAATGGATAAAAACAAAAAACCAAACGGAGAATTGAAACGGAATTGAATCATTGAGAAACGAGAAATTTCTCAATGATTCTTTTTCTGTAATAAATTTGCCTAACGCATGGGAATCGGGACATAAAATCAATTGGAATAATTCCAAAACGGTATTAAAACAATCGGTAACAAAATATAGAAGACTATAAGAAACCGCTCTAATTAATTTAAATAAAAATAACTGTATTGCTATGCCTTCGGTAGATTTAAATTCAATATGGTTCTCGATTCTAAAGAATACAATTAAAAACGTTTAAGTATTTCAATACACATTAATCACACAGTAAACCTCAGTACTCAGTAGTATGTCACTGTCGCTAAAAACTATTATTGTCAATGTAAGTATCATTGACCTATACACAAAATATATTTACTTCCTACCTTTTCATTATATATAGAACTTAATATAATTTATTTTTTTAGATTCGTTTTGAAAACGGGAGGTGAAGACCTCCCGAAACGTTAACGTTCAAAAGTTTGTATTTATTTTAGAAAATTTTTGTATTTTTTAAAATTTTGTTTATTAGGCAAATTTATTATAGAAAAACGATCACTGAGAAATTTGTATCCGTTTGGTTTTTTGTTTTTACCCAGTGAGTCTTTATTTGCATACGAACAAATATTTTTGATATTTTTTGAGTTTTACATCATGGCGGAAAATCCAAAAATAATTCACGCCACGACCATTCAGACAATACTTAGAAATCAAGAAGTTTTATCTGTAAATGGAAACTCCTTTAGTAATTCAGTGGATCAAGCTATCTAATTAATGAAACCACGCTTCATAGAAAGAATAAGGAAAAAAAAGGTAAAGTGTTAGGGTTAGAGGCGCATCAGCAGCTAGGCTATTTAGCGACTGGAGCTACAGCTTAACGTGGGTTCCGAACCACGGTCATCAGCTTCCGACAAACTCAGACCAGCACCCCCCTCGGGCTATCGACCCTTGGTTATCTGCCTACCCATAAGTCTATCAGGAAACCTACCGACTGGCGAGTGACCAACGTAGAACACTTCTCAGAAGGCATCCGGCCTTACCCAGCCTTTAACTGGCGTGACTGAGGGGTAATTCGTTGTCGGATTTTACACTCTTGCCTAGAAACAATCACAAACATTTAGGAAGTAAACAGCCAGAAGAAAGAAAGACAAACAACCATCCGAGCGCTGGAATCGAACCAACTACCGCTCCAGGGCGGTTTCAGCACAGCAGCGGCAGGCCGCTGCTCTTACCATCCGCACCAACGCGACCGGCAAAAAAAAAAGAAAAAAAAACGAATAAGAATCTGAATTGAATGAATAAGAAAAGATCTGAATCACATCGATTTTAAACTTGTGGTCGGCAAATTTCTGGTATTATAAAGAAAAAAAGTTTAATTAAAAAGAACCTCTTACACTTTTCCATTTGCAGTGATTTTTTATGAAAAATATCTTAACTTGTATCATTGAAATTAGCGCAGATATTTTTTTTGATCCGAATAAGTGTATTTAGGTGAAGTGTGATACTGTGATTTTTAAGATTAAAAATATTTTATTTTGATCTGCATTTAACATCCAGCTGTTTATAAAACTAAAAATATATTACACAAAGAGTCTATTTCAAACACGAAGTATGTTAAACTAACAGTAGAAAAAGTAGTAAAAATCTAAACCGTCCATCGACATAATAATATTACAAATGATGATAGTGAGAAAATCCATTTTATATAGTTTTGTTTAGTTATACATAACAAATCTTTCCTTATTTACAAAAGATGACAGTATTTAATTAATTTATAAAAAAGACTATTAAATATCCCAATTTCCATTGATAATTATAACAAAGAATTGAATATCATCAAACAGATCACAGAACACATTAATTTAATAACATCAAAAATACCGCGAACATAATAATTATATATACATGAAAAGTTACCAAATTAGTTTCTAAACATTTATCAATAATGGTCTAGGGTGCCTTATTAAAAATAATAAAAGCCAAACGAATAAACTCTATAAATCAGGATTTTATTTAATTGAGTGTGGTTCGTGTCCAAAAGTATATGTCGGACAAACAAGAAGATATTTCTCTAGTAAGCTCAATGAACATAAAATAAGTTATATGAAGGAACAAAACAATTCTCATTATGCTAATCACTTAATGTAAGAAAATTACATTTTCAACAATAATATTAAAATGTTACGTAAAGGAAATAAATCTAAGAAATTAAATTTCTTAGAGAGCCTAGACAATGAAAAAAATGAATTTCCCTACTATGATCATTTATGGTATTATTATGTCGATGGACAGTTTAGATTGTAACTACTTTCCTTTTTTTCTTTTTTTGGGTTTTTCGCCACGATCTAAAACTCAAAAAATATCAAAAATATCTGTTCTTATGTAAATAAAGAACCACTGGGTAAAACACAACCAAACGGAAACAAATTTTTTAGTGATTCTTTTCTGTAATAAATTTGTAATAAATTTTATATGTTTTTAATTATATTTTTTAGAATCGGGAACCATATTGAATTAAAATCTATCGAAGGCATACCAATACAGTTATTTTTATTTAAATTAATTATACTGATTTCTTTTAATCTTCTGTATTTTGTTACCGATTCTTTTAATACCGTTTTGGAATTATTCCAATTGATTTTATGACCCGATTCCCATGATTCCCGAATCGCCCTTTCTAAGGTTTTTTTCTTTTATCTCTTTTATTCTCTAATTTTATCTCTTTTATTTCAACATCTAACGGTGTAGATGTCTCACCTATATAAAATTGGCCACATTCGCAGGGAATTTTATAAACCACATTTTTGGTATTCTGTTATGTGTTGTTTGGTTTAGTTTTTGTTAATATAGATCTAAGAGTAATTTTTGTTTGAAATGCCATCCTTATGTTGTATTTGTTTCCTACTCTTTTAATTGTGGTAGAAATAACGCGGATGTAAGGAATTGTGAAGTTAATTGTATGTTTTTTCTGGTATCATAAATTTTAAACGATTTATCTATGACATTTTTTGGGTAATTGTTTTTTATTAAAATGTCTTTGATGTGACTTGTTTCTTTTTGTAGTGTATCACTGTCGGTACAAACAAGTTTTGCTCTGTCATATAAACTTTTAATTACTCCTATTTTGACTAATTTTGAGTGATTGGAAAATAAATTAAGATACCTATCTGTGTTTGTCGGTTTTCTGTAAATTGTAATTTTTAATGTGTTGTTTTGTTTTAATATTAAAGTTTCGAGGAATGGCAATTTATTATCCCTCTCCATCTCTAAAGGAAACTTAATTGTAAGCTCTTGAGAATTTATATCTTGTAAAAATATTTAGATCAACAATGCTACGTTACCATATACCAAAAATATCATCAACATATTTTGGCCATATTATTGGTTTTTTAAGAGATTTACTTAATATGTCATTCTCAAGCTCCCCCATAAAGATGTTACCCATCAAAGGAGAAAAAGAAAAACCTATTGCCATTCCAAAATTTCGTTGATCATAATCATTTTCTAATTGAAAATATGTGGTTTAAGCACAAAGTTAATAATTTCAAAAATGTCTTTATGTTTAGAGTAGTGCGGTCTTTTCATGTTGTGTTATGTTCTAATCTTTTTCTAATAATTAAAATTTATTAAATTAATATTAATTAATTAATATTAAAATTAGGTCGTGGCGAAAAACCCAAAAAAAGAAAAAAAATATATGAACACGCCACAATCATTCAAACATTACTTACTTTTCTTTTTGTTAGTTTAATATAGTTCGTTTTTGAAAAAGGAATTGTGTGTTGAAACAATTGTAATAGATACAAGTTTTAATATAGATGAAATTTAGATATGTCTTAGTTTGTTTATCTTAAAATTTCAATTAAACAAACTTAAGGACACAGTTTAAAAAAAAATAAGACCCTCGCTAAGACAACAACAAAATAATTTAAAGTTTTTTTTTTGAAACTGTGTTTATGTTTAATTAAGTGACGTAAATTATATTATATTATCACGAATTTTTACTGCGCGGCACGGAAAGCGACTATATAACATCTGTCACTCAGGAGAATTGACCCACGATTACTTTATGGATGTTGTAACTCTAAAATCGATTATGAGGGTTGGCTAATTCCCCCTAGTCACCAACCAGATCATATATACATTTGAGCAACCATGCATGCAATACTGGTGAGTACGAACCGAATTCTATTATAAATAAAGATATTTTCCAATTAAGTTAAACTTACAATAAAGCACATTAATTACGCGAAATTTTCATAAAATGGTTTGTAAAAAACGAACAATATTCCACCGTAAAAAAATACATAAACCATGCATCATAATAGTATTTCTTTTTCTTTTCCTTGTCCAGAATTTATCATCAACATGTTTAAGGACTAATACTTAACTAAGGTAGCCGATACTTGATCGAAATTCATTTTAAATAAATAAGCAAAGATTAATATTTAAAAAATTCCACTATATTTAAAATTGAAAAGAGTGAGAAAAGTAATTACAACCTAAAGGGTCCATCGACCTAATAATATCATAAAACATGATAGTGGGGAAATCAATTTTTTTTTGTCAACGTCCAGGAGGACAATTTAAATTTAATAACGGAGAGTCATTCAAATCTAGCTGGTCATTTTCCAAAATATCCAATTTTTTTCTTTTATTAATTTCTAGGCTCTCTAAAAAATTTAATTTTTTGGATTTATTCTCATTATATAACATTATAAAATTATCATTGAAAGTATGCTTTTCTAACATTAAGGGGTTAGCATAATGAGAATTATTTTGTTGTTTAGTACAACTTCTTTTATGTTCATTGAGCCTAGTTGAAAAAAATCTTCCTGTTTGTCCAACATATACTTTTGGACACGATTTGCATTCAATTAAATAAACTCCCGATTTATACAGTTTATTTGATTGATATTTATTGTTTTTAATGAAGCGTCCTAGACTTTTCTTTATTTTAAAAGCAATATTTATATTGTTTGTTTTGGATAAATATCTTGACACTAATTTGGTAACTTTTTCAATTATTAATGTAAGGTTTTGTTAACTTCACTATTCATGATTTTTACACTGTATCATTGTGGTATAAAGAAAACCTAGTTTAATTTTAGAATTCGATTTTCTGATGATCCTAACTTGGTTAACGAAACGTTGGTCGAGAATTAAAAAAACTGATTTGGTGGTTAATAGTAGATCTGTTCGAGTCTATTATTGTGGCCAAATTATTTATATGATTAGCCTGTTCCAATCTTTTGGCATCTAATTTTATTTGATGGTAAATTACTTCCATATTTTTCTTCTTTATTTTAGGTCTTTATGATTATTGTTTTCATTTTCCACTTTCCTATTATTATTTTTGTACATTTTTAAGATTCTATAACCATAAGAACTGGAAACAATATGGGCGTTCAGCACATATCCTTGTATCAAGTCTATTTTGTACTGAATTCAGATAGTTCTTCGTTATATATTTTTATCTTACTTGTTTTATTTGTATATATGGATTTAATGGCTTGTATCATTCCCCTTTCTGTTCCTTTCCTTTCCAAATTTTCCGAAATATCATTTCGTTTTACTTTATTAAAACTTTTTACAGGCACAAATGACCATTTGTCTGATGATAAATATTATGTCAACTGTCCTTCTTCCCCGTCTAAATCCATGTTACGTTTGTTCCGATGAAGTTTTCAATTTATCTCAGTAAACCAAATTTTTTAAAAGTAATCGAAAACCTTCATTATAAAAGAAAATATGCATTCTATTTTTAAAAGATAACGTCTGAATGGGTGAAGGGGAAATGGGAAATATGACATCCGCCTCTTAGTAAACACTCTTCGAATTTCAACCGGCTATTATCCATTTTACAGCGCAATATTTTTACTGCAATTTAGGTTGTTTGTTGAAGGCTGAGTTTCGCCTTCGCAAAATTTTATGAAGGATCAACAAAAACCTTGCTCTTCATATAACAACCCAATTAAAAATTATACAAATATGTACACATAAAAAAATAAAAGTCATTCGAACTACGAACGAAAAAGTCCGGCCGGTCAAGGAAAAATACCCATATGTGGATATGACATGGTTGGGAAACAACAGTAAAACTTTCATTTTCATCTAAACGAACGGAGACTTATCGTAAAGAATGCCGGAGATTCATCTGGCTTTTCAATTTTTGCAGGTATACATACCTGTATATATGCCTTCTGCATTTTTTTTCAGCACAGAACTAGTTTATTTAAAGTATAACCAGACGGTATGGGATCATTAAAGATAATATTGAATTGATGACGAAATAATGGTTCAGCTGTCATAATACAAACATTAGTTTATTTAATATGTCTTAACGGCGAACGCTCATTATACTCCATTTCATTGATTCATGGCTACTAATGCTATGCTGCTGCAAATACATTAAATGTAATTTGGCAGTCAGGCCGAGAAACTCACGAAAAATGTCATATTGAAAGTGAAAAGAAAAATCCAATTACCTTGCCCTTTAAGATTTCACAAAAAAAAACATTAACTTCTTGCAAATATTACCTTGTGCAATTCACTAAAAATTTAGGATTGTTACTCTCATTACGTCGTAAAGGGTATCGGAATAGGTACTTCGGGATATCCTCTTTAAATAAAGCAACATTTTTTAAAATTTTATTAAAAATAGATAAAAGGTAGTTATGTTTTAAAAATATTATTCTCCAAATGTCGCCTTGGGTTACTGTTACAGTTGGCTATTTTTTGTGTAAAATTGTCAATAATAATTTGCCACAATCGCGATTCAATTTCACCAATAACTTGCTTCAGGTCATTAATCGTCTGTGGAGGGATTGTTAGAATACACTTTATTCTTGTGGATGTCCCACAGAAAAAAGTCGAGGGGGAGAGTTAGATCGTATGATCTTGCACGCCACTGAATATCGCCATTTTGAGACACGACGCGACCAGAAAAACGTGTCCATTACAAATCCAAAGTTTCCCTCGGCCTATGACATGTGGCGTCATCTTGTTGAAAGAACATACTATTAAGGTGTATATTTTCCAATTGGAGCCATAAAAAGTTTCTTAAAAAGGTCCTTTTGCAATCACTGGAGGATTTTCACTTTGCCAAATCCTAAAATTTTGCTTGTTCACATAACTTGGAAGTGAACGTCGGACAACACAATTTGGTTGCAAAATTCTACACTATTTCTAACTTGTAATGTTCTATCCGTCTATTCTAACACGTTTTTCCGTCATAAAACGATCCATAATTAAATTGTCGAGTTTCTGGATGACACATTAAAATTTCTTGGTTAAGTTGCTGAAAAACGGCGTTAAATTTAATCCCCGAAGTACATATTCGAATACCCTTTATTTTTAGATGATACCATACCATTTATTGTGAATCTAACTTTAACTCTATAAATATTATTTTTAAAGAAACTCTTGTTTTCAATACAATATCATTAAGCCCACATACAAACAACGATGTATGTTTTTATTGGATCGATTCCAAAGTTTATCCTGTTTTTGGCGCTAAATAGCCGAAATGTTTGCTGGTTGATAGTGTTGCTGTTTTGAACGTGTAAAATTTTGATGTTTGATAGAAAGAATTTCAGCGAGTACTTGAGAAAAAAGTGTGTTATTTGGTGGTGTTTTTAAAGTTTTATTAATCATTAAAAATAGCGAAAAATAATGAGCATTTTTGACACGTCATACCTATTTATTTCCGAAAAGACAAGAATGCTTCGCACACACAATGCACAATACGTGCTGCGTATAGTGAGGTTGCCAGTTGACGATTTGTGGCTTAGAAAATTTCTTAAAAACAACTTTAATTTTAGCTATGCACTACGTTCTGAGCAACCGGCCAAGGCTGATAGTAACGAAATATTAACGCTATTGACAGAGCTCGGCCCAGTACAATTCGAGAGATCAAAGAAATTTTTGGATTTAACTAATAACAGTCACAAGACTGATGTATGGGTGCCGCATGAATTAACGGAGAAAAATTTGACCGCCGCGATTCTCTATTGAAGCGCAACGAATTCGATTCATTTTAAAAGTGGATGGTTACCTGTTAAGCATATGGATTATGTATAATAATCCTAAGCGTAAGAGTAAAGATCATTGTGTAAACGCGCAGATGATCCTTCAACCAGCGCAAAAACTAGTTGATATCCTAAGAAGGTTATGCAATTGGTGAGACTGAAAGAAAAGCGTTTATTATAAGCAGCTACCTGAAAACTAAGTAGATTAATCTGTAGAAATACTGTTCATAACTCTATAAATTAAGGAAAGTAATCGACCAGAAATAAATTAAATTAAAGAGAGTAATCGACCAGAAACGGACTGAATTGGTTAAAAGAAGGGGCATTGCGCTCCATCAAGTCAATGCTAGATGATAAGTGTCTTTGGTCATTCGACAGAAACTCTTACCACTTGACTTGGACTAACATTTGAAAAATGATCTGGATCTGTTATTTAGCCAGAAACCACAAAAATTCTATGAACGCAAGATGATGCAGCTTCTAGAGAGGTTGAGAAAAGTCATCGAATAAAACTGTGCACTACTGTAAATATATTTTCTCTCAAAAAAAAATAGTGGCGACTCGTGAGGAAGGGCGTTCCATCATTTATCACAATAAACAATTTTTCAGAGCAAAACACCATATTTTATTTCCGTTCAGATTATTTCCTTTAACTCATTTTCGTGGTTCACCTCCTATATAGGGTTTCAATAGCACGAAAAGTAAATCTTCAGCAGCATTATTTTCTTCAACGCTCTCCCACTTTATAAACCCTCGAGCGGCCACTGCAAAAAAAATTAATACGAACTTTTGCATCAACTCAATAGTAACTTTACATACAGATATAATTAAATCGTTAGGTTTATTGTACAAAATTAGATTTAAAAATATATAATATTTGAAACGTGATGCACTTTATTCTGTTACATAGTATATTAGAAATTTTAATAAGTGTCCGATATTTACAAACACTCACATACCCGGGGATTTATGTATTCAAAACAAAAATTTGACGAGAAAAACTGCATTTTTCATTAAAATGCAATACTACGAAAGCAAATGAACAGAGTCTAATTTAAATGAAATAACAGGGAGCTATGCCCGAGGTATCTTCCTAAGTTAAAACTCATAAATATGCAGTTATTTTAATATAGAAATGTGACAGTGTTATAAAAAAATATATAAACCTGGGTTACGTCCATTTAAAGTTTATAAGAAGAAGTACAACAATTTTGTTTCAAGTTATTTATACATTAAATTATTAACTAATATTGTTATAAATAGGGAAACAAAAAAGTGTAATACCTAGCATCATCTTTTTTACAGCCCGTTTCTCAAATATTGGACGTAATTTTCCTCCCAACTTCTATATGTGGCTACATTTCTTGTTCCTTTCGCCCAATTGAGCTCCACTGTTCCCTGGATAACCGATCTCATATGCGGACGTTTATGACTTTTCTTTCTGGTATGTGACCATGAAGATATGAAATATTTTATGTAATTATTTGAATTATACGAAAAAAAGAGTTAGTTATTAGTATGAAAGAAATTTTGATGAATTACGAGACGCTGGATATTGCTAAGCTATCCAAATACTAAAATATGCTAAAGGCCAAATGCTATCCTCCTAAAATATCCTTTATTGTCCATAATGACAAAGTGAATATGATGATTTGAGGATCAATGAGTACTAGATTTTGGTCGTCCGCTATATGAAATCAGTATGAATATAATTAACAAGTGCGTAATATTATTGTTGAAGCCAGATATTTCAAAACTCTATCCAATTATATTTCTTTCTAATGAGAAATTTTGAATTCTCATTGGAAGCCACAGAGCCATCACTCTAGTAATTATGGTATAAGAAACAATTATGGCTAGAAGAAACAAATTCTATACGTCGTATGTGAACAAGCAAAATTTTAGGATTTGGCAAAGTAAAAATCCTCCAGTAATTGCAAAATAAACTTTTTAAGAAACTTTTTATGGCTCGAATTGGAAAATATACGCCTTAACAGTATGTTCTTTCAACAAGATAACGCCACATGTCATAGGCCGAGGGAAACTTTGGATTTGTAATGGACACGTCTTTCTGGTCGCGTCGTGTCTAAAAATGGCGATATTCGGTGGCCCGCAAGATCATACGATCTAACCCCCCTCGACTTTTTCCTGTGGAACTTTTTCCTGTGGGACTTCTCCAGTGGGGTTACTTCTATTAACTATCAGAGGAAGTTTAAGGTAGTCCGATATGCAACTGAGAGAATGAATACGTCATAAAAGTTACTTATTGGCCTAAATAAATAATTGAACAAAAAGGTAGATGACCATATAAATATGGTCATCTACTTATATAGTGAGTAATTAACTAGTAATTAATTAGTGGGTAATAAACTAAATCTAAATACAAGTATAAGTACAGAAACAAGTATATGGGTATGTATAAGGGTGCCTATTCAAAGATAGAAATAAAAATTCGCTCGATATTAATGGTGGTAATAATAAACATTTAATAATGATAATAATTGGAAATAAAGCGGATATAGAAGTTGAACCAGGTTCAACTTCATATTCAACTTCATATTAACATTCTAGGACTAGAAAAAAACCTGTTCAGAATAACAAGGAAGGTCATCCTTAATATCACTTTAATCGCCCGAAATTTTTTGGAATAATTAAATTGTTTTGGCTACGTCCCGCACTTCATTTCTAGCTTCAATCCAACTTAGCTGGAAAAAAAGTTAAAAAGGAAAATAATAATATCTGGCCTTATTTTTGCGCCGGTAGTTAAATGTCCGGAAAGCGTGTTTGTTAAAGGGGCTCCTCGAGTCCGTGTTCTCTCAAAAGGCTCCCAAAAGGGGAACAATTCCACCAGAGGTGGGTGTCTAGGAAGTTACCTTAGATTTGGCGTCTAGTTTTTACGCTGGTAACTAAAAACCCTCTAAGAAAATTCCAGAAAATAAGCTTTTATAGCGCTGGGCCAACCCATGTCCGGCGAGTTGCCCGCTGTCTGTATCTTCATTCGCCATAACTAAACCGCTCGAGCCGAGGTTTTCCACCAGGTTTTCCAGTCTTTCTCCGAAGCGAGACACACATAAGCCACCAGTACCAATAACGATCCATCACGTTTTGAAACGCTACATACTGCCAGAATGAACGATACGTCACCAGTCTGATTACATTATTTACATACCTAGTTAAGATGAAATAACACACTTTTAGGCTTCTTTGCCTAACCGAAGAAACCCCAATAGGTCAAAAGGACACGGAAACTAGGACACTTTTATCACGAGATAGATCATGAAGATAGTAGGACGAGAGTTTTGATCTCCTGATTGACGTTTTCATAACGTTTGTCGCATCCTGGCAGTGAACAATTTTTCATTTTGCCTTTGGATTTACGAATTCTACGAATTTTCACACTTTGTATTGATCCTGTATTAAAAGGTTTTTCTTGCGATTTTCTTTTATAAATAATATTTATGTTATAATCATATTGTCAGCTTTCTATACAAATTTTTTATTTTTTTTAAATCGCATTCCAAAATATTCATATATTCAAAATACAAATGTTCGGACGAGGGTATACCGCATTTTTGGTACTGGAACTGGAAAATCAAGAAAACAATGTCGATTTAAGTTAAACAACAAGGAATAATATCAGAAGTATTTTCCCCAGCAAATGAAAAAATTAAAGTTGTTCTAGTATAGAAGGTTTCCGTTTGTTAAATCATTAAAACTCCGTTGTGTTCATTAAAACTTTGCAAAATTGAATGTAATTTGTGGGAAAATAGCTTGACTCGAATGAAATCATTGCGATTATATTAATAGATTAATTTTATTAATAATATATTATTAAAAATTTAATATATTAATTCATTAATAATATATTCGCAAAGATTTTATAAATCATATATGAGATTCGTAATATTGATATATTGATAATGACTATCAACTTCATGATCTCAGTCGTGGCTATTAATTTTTGATGAAATAATAAATTAGTAAATATTCATGTATATACAGGGTGGTATTTAAAAGTAGCAGGACAGGCTACAGCATTAACGACAACCTCCAAGTATTGAAAAGTCTCATAGAAAAATAGATAGAGTATAATAAACCTCTAGTGCTTATCTTTAATGATATATAAAGAAATAAACATTCGACTCAGTGGACCAGTACATGATGTTAACAGCTCAGATGGCAAAATTGACTACCACTACACTGCACTCATCAGACATATTTATGAAAATGCAACTGCAAATGTCCACGACAATACAGACAAATTTGATATAGAAATAGGTGGTAGCCCAGGCAACACCATTTCACCAAAATTTTTCAATATTCAACTTCAATACATGTGCCGATGAGATGGCTTTATAACGTAAATAAACGGTGAAAAACTTTATCATTTGAGATTCGCCGATGACATAGTCCTAATAACCGAACATCTGGATGACGCTATTGTGATGTTAAAAAATCTCAACGCAATTTCCAAGAAAGTGGGACTCAAAATCAACTTTACAAACACCCAAATTATGACATGGTAAATTATAACCTGGTACTCGGCGGATGCATCTACATCGATAACATCAGAGTAGAGGAAAGTACATCTTTTAGGTACGTGGGACACGAGATTAGTATCAGCAAAACCAATCAGACCCGTGAAATATTTAGAAGAATCTAAAGTCAGAGTTGCGGGTTTGTTTGAAAAGAAAATTGTTGACCTGTGTCTACCCGGTTCTCACATATGGGGCATTTTGCTACAATTAGAAAGGTACGGGTAGCACAACTAGCAATGGAACGGTAAGTGCTGGGAGTTCCTCTCAGAGGTAAAATACCAAACACAGAAATTCGCAAACGAACGAAAGTTATTGATGCGTAGGTTATGACTGGACGGGTTGCAAAAAGTTGCAAAAGCGGTTGAAGATAGGTGGACAAAACGAATCCTCGAAAGGAGACCAAAATCGGAAGCTTTCAGAAACAAAGAACGTCCCCACACTAGATGGATTGATGACCTAAGACGTATCAAAACAAACTGGATGCAGGTGGCGCAGGACCGAACACAGTGGAAGCTTTTAAGGGCGTACGTCTTGCAGAGGACTTCAATAGGCTGATGATGGATGATGGAATTAATTTGTTGTTAAAAAAGATATAAAAAGTCTTAATACAAAGAAAACAATGTGGATATTGATTTTTTGATAAAAGAAATACATTCACATTTGATAAAAATGTATTTTTTGTTTCTTTTTGATGCCTGTCATAAAAATACCCATTACGATTTTTACTTATTTTTTCTTCTCATTTTCTCGAACCCTACGAAAGCATCACGCCCTTTTTCCTTGCACAAAAGGATAACCGTGAAAAAAATCTCGCAAAATGTATCAGAATATAATAAAACTATCTATATTGAATCGCTTTGTTAGAATTTTCTTCCACTTACGAAAACGGACAGCGCATTTGAGGATCACATATATATCCCCCGTCCATTAGTTTTTGTGTCTATCAGACAAAATGATATTTTGTATGTGGTAATGTATTTTTTTCTTTTCTTCAAATTGTATTGAAGTTTATGTGTATTTAATTCAGTGTCATAATTTAATAGGACAATCAGAAATTGTGTATTATCAGACTTGATATTTCAAAAAAAATTTTTGCAGACTCAAAATTATTAAAGTTCTAATGAAAGCTATTAAGTGCATATACAGAAAAATTAAAATATGCAATACTATCTTACTAGTATTATAAATGTGAAACTATGTTTGTTTGGACGTTTATCCTTAAATCACGCTCGAACGGATGGGAGGATGGATTAATTAAATCCAAATTTTGAATACTAATCGATTATGTTGTGCTGAATTATGAATGTTCGCTAAGGAGGGTTCATAAAAATCAACTCGCGTTTTTGTACTTTAAGTCCATTTACGCCCAGTCACGTGGGCGGATAACAGCTAGTAAAGAATATATTTTATTTGACTAATGTTAATAACCATTAATGTTTCTAATATTTAATGATAATACTATAATTTAAAGAAGAATATTAAGAAACTCTAATAATGGATAGGTCCACCCTAATTACTATAAAACTCTGTTAGTCTGCGCGACATGTACCGAATTAGATGGTCTATGTCTTTTCTAAGGTATTCCAGGCCTGATGTATACGTGCTCAAGCTCGTTTAAATTTGCTGGTGGTTGGGATAAACCGTTAAGTGTTCGACCAATGCAAACCACATCATAAATGCTTCTTCAAACTCTTTCTGTTAGATTTCCTCTGCATTATTTTTTGTTTCCCATTGGCCTTTCATATTCATTGACTCCCCTATATAAGTAATTTCCGCGACCCTGTTGATACTTCGCCAAAGTGGCTAATCCATCGAAATTTTACTTCTTTACTTTTCAAAACTCCACCTTATCTAATCTTGTCTTCCCGCTGCTCCAATTCGTATATTCTTTTAGCATCGTAAGTAGCTCATTCATTGTTGCACCACGGTGTTTGTTTTCTCTTATTTATGTTCTTCAGCAGCCTAGAAAGCCTTTGGACTGCTTTCGTTACAAGCGCTTCAAAACTTCTCCACATTAAGGCATCTGATAATGCCAAAATAGAAAATGTATGGGATAGTGACGTTAACAAAAAATTTAAACCATTATGATTGGCAATCATTTTTAACGATTTCCATTTTCAAATTTAACATATTTGAAAACGTTTAACAGGTGAAGCTTAATATTTACAATTTACAACTGAAATCAACGGAAGTAAACCCTTATCAATTCGTGACCTTAAACGAAACATTCAGGCCACCATTGAAAATATATCACGCAATATGTCTGAACAAGTAATTGAAAATTGGGTTTCTAGAATGCATTCAATCAGACGAAGCCGAGGAGGGACATTTGAACGACTTTATTTTCAAAACATAGTGCTATTGTTTGTTCTTCCAAATAAAATTGTTATTATAGGATAGTTACTTATAGCTACCATTATGCCTCATTTTAAAGTTCTAATAATTATTGGACAACCTTTTATATATATATATATATATATATATATATATATATATATATATATATATATATATATATATATATATATATATATATAGTGCATTTAAGATGAAGACACCCCCATATATTCGCTGTATGAAGGAATACAGATTTGAATTTACACACAGTCATACAAATTAAAGGGTTACATTTTTTAAGATAGTCAACTGAAATCTAAACTTTAAACTCGCCTTACTATGCATTTACAAACATGGTCAATTCTAAATAGTTTGTTTCGCGTTAGAGATATCGAAAAAAGTTATTAGAAAAAGTTGTTGAGTATATTATTCTAACCCCACATACCGAGTTTCATGATAAAATTGACATTTTAAATGTTGTTATTATTTTGGTCTACACACAAAATTATTACTAGTTTATTTTTTAATTTGATAATTAGTGTCATGTATTCAAATATTTCAATAAAATAAATAGCACTTACAAAGGAATAATTATTGTATTCTTATGGGAAAATAATTTTTTGTAATTGATTAAATTTATATAAAAGTATACAACAATAATTTTCATAATACAGATAATTACTGGTCCCGCGTCTACTCGAATACTTTTTTCGATCTTTTACGACGTACTCGACGTACCCTAGACGTACTGTCTAAGTTCCGGGATACTGATTTCTTGAGCGGCAAGCATTATTCTGGCACAAGGTTCATCTCGATTTCTGGACTTTCTTTTATAAACTTTATTTTTGACGACTCTCCAAAAATAAAAATCCAGGGATGTATTATCGGGAGACCTCGGAGGCCACAGTTCAAAAGGACTGTTTCTTCCTATCCAACGCATAGGAAATTTTTGATTCCACCGGAGACAAATAATCCTTGAATTATGGATGGATGCACCATCTAGCTGCAAATGGCAAAATTCCCCATCGGAAAAGTTCACTTTTTAAAGTAGCAAAATGACCAGCATACAATGATTCATTAAAGAAAAAATGACCAATTATTCGATTTCCTAAAATCCCACACCAGACATTGACTTTCTGAGAATATTGGCCTTTATAATGTATAACCCAGTGAGTATTATCTCTGGCCCAGTACCTACAGTTTTGAGACCATCCAACCCCAATAGTGGTGAATGTAACCTCATCAATACACATAATCTTCTTCAGAAAATGTTTGTAATTTAAAAAATTCCTTGGCTCCAATAATAATGGACTAATCTTTTATTATCATCAGCTTCTTTCAATGTACGTACGAATTTAGGTTTATAGGGCTTGATTTTGTGACGAACGAAACATCTTCCGATTTTATCTTTGTTAATATTCAGTTGATACGATAAATCTCGAAAGCTCAAGCATGGATTTGCTGGATCTGTCGCCAATAGATCGTTATCTTCAAAATACGGGTGTATTCGACGAGGTTGACCTTTTTGATGAATTTTAATGACACTACCAGTTTCATTGAAAAGAGTATTTACAGCGGCTGCTTTTCCATGTTTAACTCTGCAGCAACTTTTCTACTATTGCGAGCTAAATCACCAAACAATCGGATTATTTCCATTTTTTTCTCTTAAAGTCAATGGCATTTTAATGATGTGATCACTGACTAGAACTTAACGCAATAAACTAAAAATTTAATCTGACTGACATTTAAAACTCAAATTATTATATTTTATGGCATACTAATGATCAAATTAAAAAATAAACTAGTAATAATCTGGGTATAGACCACAAAAAAAAATCGAATTTTATCATGAAACTCGTTATGTGGGGTTAAAATAATACTCTGAAGAACTTTTTCTAACAACTTTTTTTCGGTATTTCTAACGCGAAGCAAAATATTGAGAATTCACCCTGTATGTGTATGTATATATATATATATATATATATATATATATATATATATATATATATATATATATATATATATATATATATATATATATATATATATATATATATATATATTATTATTATTATTATTATTATTCACGTATGGGCCCTGGTGGACCACGCGAAGTACAATTAGAGGCGTTTGTTGTTGTTAACCTTCCTTTGAGCCCATACTAATTTCATTCTTTCGCTATGAGCTTTTTTCCTTTCGTCAGACCAAGTTGTTCCAGTCTTCCTACATTTTTCTCTCTGGCCAACCTTCCAAACGTTAACCTTGTGTCTGAAACAACCTCTATCCTGAATTTCACTTTGTGTCATATTTGCTGATCTTAGGTCCTCTTTAATTGCCGCAATCCATTTAATTATTTCTACTTTAGCTCTACTCCTATTTTCATAAAATTCGACTATTTGTCTAGTTAGCCTATTCGGATTCATCCGTTTGATGTGTCCGTAAAACTTAAGTCTTCTTTTTCTCATATCGCTATGTATATCTGTGTATTGTTTGATTTCTTGGTTTTCTCGAAGTCGGTATGTTGTGCTATTTATTTGTTTGGGGCCTAGGATTTTTCTTTCCTTCTTTTCAATGTCCTCGATGTCCCTCTTTCTATTCAAAATGAGCGTTTCTGCAGCATATATACATTCTGGCTTAATAACCGTGTTGTAATGTCTCAGTTTTGTGTTTTTAGATAGGCATTTTTTGTTGTAAATATTTTGTGTAAGTCTCAATGCCGTTTCCATTTTTTGACATCTACCCTTATTGGCCGCTTTTTCCAACCCATTTTCCATGATTATTTCACCCAAATATTTGAATTGAGAGACTCGTCTGATGTTACCATATTTTGTTTTTACAAATGGTGTTCTTAGTCTGTTGCAGGTCATGTATTGTGTCTTTTCAAAGGATATTTGGAGTCCTACCTTTTCTGCTGTTTTTTTTAGGATTTCAATCTGTTTTTGAGCCGTTAATACATCTTGAGCTAAAATTGCTAGATCATCAGCAAATGCCAGACAATCAATTTTGATGTTGGTTCTCCCCAGTTTAATGGGCTGGTAAATATTCAGTGCCGACTTTTTTTCACGCCACTCCTGTATTACTTTTTCTAGAACACAGTTAAATAAGAGTGGCGAGAGTCCATCCCCTTGTCTCACACCAGTTTTAATTTCGAAGGGTTCTGAGATGTCATCCATGAATTTAACTTTTGACCTCGTGTTAGTTAACGTTGCTTTAATAATTGCCAGCGTTTTCAGATCTAGTCCTTGTTCTTTCAAGATTCGGAATAAAGATTCGCGGACAATAGAATCATATGCTTTTTTGAAATCCACAAATGTACAGACGAGATTTTTATTGTACAGTTTTTGATGTCTTAGAATCAACTTCAGATTGAGGATCTGTTCAGGGCAGGATCTGCCCGGTCGAAAACCTGCTTGATATTCACCAATGTTCGGTTCTAACTGTCCCTGTGCTCTGTCTAGTAGACATTGAGATATAATCTTGTCACAAACTGGGAGAAGAGATATCCCTCTATAGTTGTTTACATCCGTTCTATCTCCTTTCTATATATATATATATATATATATATATATATATATATATATATATATATATATATATATATATATATATATATATATATATATCTGTGTGTGTGTGTGTGTAATGCTAGACTATTAGTCCGGGAGTACATCCGATCGTTTGTGTCCCGTTTGTTGGGAACGTGCAGACGTTTCGCCAAGGTCACACTTGGCATTCTCAATGCTTGTCTAAAGACTGAAAAGTTAAGTTTCAAGTCAAAGTCAAAGTTTTCAGTCTCGGATGTACTCCCGGACTATATATATATATATATATATATATATATATATATATATATATATATATATATATACATTGCCCCGGGAGTACATCCGTTTGTGTCACGTTTGTTGGGACGTGCAGACGTTTCGCCAAGGTCCCACTTGGCACTTTCAATTCATCTATGTGCACTTTCTCAACAAACGGTCGGATGTTCTCCCGGACTAATAGTCCAATATATTCTTCCATCCGCAAAACACTACGAATATTCCCTAACAAAATAAATTACCTTAATAATCAAAGTATTGCCCTTTGTTAGCTATTACTTTTTTTCCATCTTTATGTCAAAGAATTGATTCCACGCCAAAAGAAATTTTGGTTTTTTGAGGCCAACAATTCATCAAGCCAAATTTTCACTTCTTTGTGTAAGAATGTAAATGTTGTTCTGAAAGTCCATGCTGCATCAATCGGAATAACTGGTAGTCGGAAGAGGCTAAGTTCAGTGAATACGGCTGGTGGGTTAGGGCGCCTCATTTAACGTTTTCCAAATAGTTTTTTGCACATTTTGCAACATGGCCCGAGTATTGTCATGTTGAAAAATTGCTTTATCGTGTTTTTGGGCGTATTCTGATCGTTTTTCTTTCGGTTCGGAATGTTCGGTTCAATTTTATGAATCATTATGGGTATCGATTGCCAGTAATCGTTTCATCAGGTTACAGCAGTTCGTAATACCCAGCTTCCCTACTATCCCACCAAATACACAGCGAAGTCGTCTTTCGTGTATATTGCGAACTGTTTGTGATGTTGAAGGCTGGCTTGGGTATTCATGATTTTTTGCCGTTTGGGTTGACAAAATAGATCCATTTTTAATTACATGTCACAATTCGATGCAAAAAAAAAATCTTTTCTGATTGGCAAGCAAAATTTGTGGTTTTTCACCTTTCAATGTCTCTTTCTTTCAATTGATATGGAACCCATTTTCCTTCCTTTTGTAGCTTTCCCAATGCCTGCCGACATCCTGAAATGGTGGATTGGAGTGAACATTCAATGCTTCTGCAAATTGTTTCAACGTATGAGTTGAGTCTTTATCCAACAATGCTTGCAAATCTGGATCTTCAAACTTATTCGGCTGTCCAGGACGCTACTTATCTTTTATATCAAAATGGCCACTTATAAGCGTCTAAGTCATCGTTCACAAGTTTTGGGTTATAATGAACATACATCACAAGTTTCAATCGACAACTCATAACTTTCAGCAGCCGTTTTTCATAATTCGATATATTCAAACCTATGAAAAACTATGATTTTTACACAATGACAATTAATATCTGATCTGACTTTTAATGTCGAATGTTTATGGAAGAGTAAAAGTATATATATATATATATATATATATATATATATATATATATATATATATATATATATATATATATATATATATATATATATATATATATATATTGGAGGGCATATGTTTCGTCTCTTAATATTCCAAACTCTTCAGGGTATCGACATATGCTCTCTCGTCAAGAATACGGAGTCCCTATCCAGAGTCAACAACCGATACTTTCGCGGACTTCCCGTCGGATGGCGTATATATGCAGTGTTAGAGAATTCTTTGGACTGCGTCCAATAAGACCACAGTGGAACACTGGGACACAAGTGGAACACACAACAACCTGTATCTCCGCCTAGATGAGCATTTTACTGATTGCTTGACCGTGAACGGCCCCACCCATCCCTGCAAACGGAGGGCATATGTTTCTTTAATACCTCAATCTTATTTGCTTGATTTGCGTGAAACCATCGTTTTACTACTTTCGCGGTATGTTTCAGATCGTTATCCCGCTGGTAGATCCACTTTAGCATCATATTCATTTCGGCATAAGGAAGCATAATTTTTTCTAATATTTTCATGTAGGTTTCTTTGGTCATGGTATTTTTGATCCAATATAGTCGACTTACACCATTATAGGAAAAGCACCCCACAGTTTAATATTTCCTCCTCCATGCTTTACTGTTCCGCGGATTTAGTTCTTCATTCTTATATCGCCTAAAGTACCGTTTCCCATCTGATCCAAAGAGATTTATTTTTCTCACTAAATAAAATATTTTTCCAATAATGGCTGTAGTTTTCGTTTAAGTTAAATCTAGCAAAACTTAATCTATGCTGAATATGTTTTTTACTTAAATGTGGTACCTTTCTTGCAACTCTTCCATGAAGATTCATCTCTACCAATCATTTACTAATTGTCCATGTACTGATTAGTAGACCCATTTTCCGTTTAATGTCAAACGAAGTGGAAAATGCGTGTTTCCGCGCCTCTCGTACAATATATTTATCTAATCTTTTGCTTGTTTTTCTTGGGCGACCTCTGGTTTCTGGTGTTACCTTTATTAATTTTTGCTTCTTTAAAACTCTAGCAATAATGCATTTAGATCGCTTTACTAGATGAGAAATACATTTATAAGTTTTGTTTTGACTCCGTAACTGCAATATTAGAAGACTCTCTTCGGGAGTACAATCCTTTGCGCGACCCATAGTAATATATAAAACTGTATGGATGCATGGAGAATGTATACCAAAGATATTAAAATATTGTCGATTACAATTAACGAACAGCAAAAAATTTAAAAGCCACTCCTATTTTTTTGCCACCTAAAGTTTTTATTATCAAGAAATATTAACCTGATAAAATAAAATAAACAAATAAGTCTCCAATATTATATTCAACTGGTAAATGACAAGTCATTGTACTAATGAAAATATACGATATTTGGATTCGTACAGCAATGATGCATCCAATAATGGTATTTTGTATATATTTATATTTACCATATATATATATATATTTACCAGGTGTCCCATTACGGATGGATCGCGGTCGTATCTTGACAACTATTTATCCCACAGCTTTGGGGAAAAAAAAATTGTACTAAAAATGATCATGAGACATTCACCAAAAATATTTTTAAGCTTCTAAAATGACCACAAGAGGGCGTGACGAGCTAAACATTTTTAAAAATAATCAACTTAGTTTTATGACATTTTGTCGTAATTTCACGAATAGAGGGCTGGGGGGGAGTTTTACTTATTGAGATAAAAAGTCGTCTAATGTCCGTTTGCCTTAACCGATTTTCCTCAATTTGGATTCATTTAAAAGGCAATTGCTGGGACAATCAGATAATCTGGGAGATAAATTATTTAGTTTATAAATGAAACCGCGAGGTGGCGTTACATTCAACAATAGTTTTTTTGAAGTTTTGTTCAGTTTTTTCAAATGGAATAGTACAGCTTTTACTACATGGCAAGAAAGGTAATTTAAAGAGGAATCGTCCAGTGAAAACCCGATATCGATATCTCTGACATGTCAAGAGATACTTCGATTTTTCTGAAAAAAAATCAGTTAGTTTTAATTTTTACCGCAATATTAAGTTAAAAATTGGTCTTTATATTTAGGTCGCAATAGAAACCGCAACAATTTTATTTAAAAAATAAAATTATCTATTCAGTATCAGTCATCATGTTCTAATTCTGACCTTGATAATATTTTCTAATTTGATTACATAAGCGGAAAAAATGCCTTTCCCCAATTGTTGCATTTTCTCTTTTGTGATGCTTAAATACTACTTGACAGAATATTGAAATCAGTCATTAATAAATATACCTACTCTTTCTTTTAAACTAAATGAATGGATGAATGAAATTATGCGCTTTCGGGTTTCCAAATAAACGCATGCAATCCTTAGGTACATTACACAAAGAGTGTAAGAAGGGAAGCATGGAAACAAACAAAAACAGTCAAATTAACTTGGTCAGTTTTGAAATGCATTACATTTTCAACATTGCATTTATTGATTATTAATAATTATTATAATAATATCTAACAATGCCTTTTACGAATAACGAGGCCTATGACATTTTGGCGGTATATTTCCAATGTTTTGAAAATGCATGTATTGCAGAGCGGCAATATGCAAGTCAATATCCCGAAAGAAGGTATTATTCCAAGGTGTTTACACGTCTAGCAAGATGCTTACGAGAAACAGGAATTGTGCATCCAGATCCAGTCCGCACCAGGTTACGTTCGATTCGTAATGGAGATAATGTCGTAAATGTTCTGGCTTATGTTGAAACTAACCCCCATTTAAGTATCAGACAAATATCTGAAGAATTAGGTGTTAGCAAGACATCCGTTCATCGAATCTTAAGAGATAACAAGCCGCATCCCTATCATGTTGTCTTACACCAAGCCCTTTTGGATAACGATTTCGACAGACGGTTAGACTATTGTCACTGGTTAAAAAATATGTGTAGTAGAAATAAACAATTCTTAAAACGTATACTATGGACTGATGAAGCTACTTTTAGCAGTGATGGAGGCGTTAACTTACATAATATGTACTACTGGGCAGTTGCTAATCCACACTGAATGTTAGAAATCAACCACCAAAATAGATGGAGTGTGAACGTATGGTGTGGTGTTTTGGGAGACAAAATTATTGGTCCCTTTATTTTTAATGGACATTTGAATAGTGAAACATATTTAATTTTTTTACAAAATGGACTGTCAGAACTAATGGAAGATGTTTCGTTGGAAACAACAAAGACAAATGTGGTACCAGCATGATGGATGCCCTGCCCACTTCTCGCAGGTGGTTCGAAACTTCTTGGATGCTTCGTTTCCAAATCGTTGGTTAGGACAGGGTAGTTTATTTTCGTGGCCGGTGCGCTCACCGGATTTGGCAGTCCTCGATTTTTACTTGTGGGGAAGACTAAAATACCTTGTTTTTCAAACTCGTCCTACCACACGAGAAAACATGATTGAAAGAATTCAACATTCAATAACCAGCATTTCAAGAGCGGAAATTGAAGCTGCCGTTTTTAGTAATCGTCGGAAAATAAATATTTGCATTTCTAAGGATGGAAGGCATTTTGAACATTTAGAAAGGCGTTAAAGTTCAGATTCTGTTAATTATTATACTGTTGTGCTGTTAATTTTATTTGACTGTTATTATTATCTTCGTTGTTGGCCCGTTGGCCTTTAAACAGGCTCCAAATTAACATGGCACGAAGAATTTGGACCAGTCCTAAGCCTGGGTAAAGTGTGAAGGAAGGCAAACATTAGGTTAATATTTTTTTAACTGAATGCAGGTAGTAGTGAAATAATAACTGATTTTTTCATAAAAATCGAAATATCTCTTGACATGTCAGAGATATCGATTTCGGGTTTTCACTGGATGATTCCTCTTTAAATTACCTTTCTAGCCATGTAATAAAAGCTGTACCATTCTATTTGAAAAAACTCAGCAAAACTTCAAAAAAACTATTGTTGAATGTAACGCCAATTCGCGGTTTCATTTATAAACTAAACAATTTATCTCCCAGATTATCTGATTGTCCCAGCAATTGCCTTTTAAATGAATCCAAATTGAGGAAAATCGGTTTAGACAAACGGACATTAGATGACTTTTTATCTAAATAGGTAAAACTGCCCCCCACTTCTTTATTCGCGAAGTTACGACAGAATATCATAAAACAAAGTTGTAGGAGACAGTTTGCTAATTATAGCTGAGAATTTTTCTTACTCGGTTAACACTTGAAAATACACAAAAAAATGATTTTTAAAAATGTTTAGCTCGTCACGCCCTCTTGCGGTCGTTTTAGAAGCTTAAAAATATGTATATATATATATATATATATATATATATATATATATATATATATATATATATATATATATATATATATATATATATATATATATAATTTTGGTGTCCGTTTTGAATGATTTCACACTTCACGCAATGAGTGATTCTCTCGGATTTGTGATCCGATATATATCGACAATCAAAATATTTCGATATGATAATTATAACATCATAAGTAGAATAGTACTATTTACTAATACGGAAACTCAAATTTCTAATAGTAGCATTACATTTATCGCAGTAAAAAAGAATATTTAAGTGTAGTGAAAAAGAAACACTGATGTCTTTTCTATTAGTATTTTCTGACAATTTTCATGGAAATTAAATCCGGATTTCCTTCGAAATCGCGTTTGTTTTTAAAATTTTAATGAACGAACTTGTATTCTCTTCCAGTAATAACTGAAATGACTGTACTGGACTAACATCTAAGCGGGGCTAGAACAGCTGCATTTTTACCATTTACTACTGATGAAAATGCCTTTTCATCAGTAGAATGCCTAATTTAGCATTCATTTTCTTGATTTTTTAGTTCTGTTTGTTTGAAGATATAAAAAAGATGTATATTATTAGGAACCTAGTAATTGAACAATTATTTGATATTTTGGTATGTTGTGTTTAATATTTCCTGTAACTCACAATGAACTGCAAAAATGTTTAAATAAGTTAATCGATTTTCAAATATTTATGCACTACATTATTCATGATTGCGATTATAATTCAATTAATCAATATACTTTTTCATTTAGTACAAGAGCTCAGGTTACAACACTGATGTTAGACAGAATTATAGAGAAAAAGTATGTTTAAAAAAAGTCGAAAATTTACCCTTTTTTTTAATCTCCCATATATTTGCAATCTAACCAAAGGTAATAAGCAAATGTTACAAAATTTAAGGCAAGGCAGTGAGTTGCCAAGCATCAGGGGTTAGGTCGCTTACATTAAAAGTCTAACATGTATAGGCACTTAGGTTCTTTATAACTAGAATAGTATCTTAATATCTTAAATTCCATAGCTTATCTCTAAAGGATCATAGAGCCTATCAGTCTATGCGTCCTTTAGCTATTATGACAGCAATGGACTTGGGGTGCACCTCAAGTCGCCATAGATAATACACATTCGCGCACTTCGCGCTCTGCTTTATTTTTAGATCGCAGTGTAGTCACTAAATCCTTGAAGTATTTCTATATTGGATACACTCGCAGTAGCCCACAGTTGTATTCCGTAACTCCATATGGGTTTGAGGATCACTTTGTAGATGGCTAACTTGTTAACCAACGATAGTTTGGATTTTCTACCTATTAACCAGTAGAGTTTAGATAATATTAAGCCAAGTTGCTTCCTCTTCATAAAAATGTTCTGTTTCCAGTTTAGTCTTCTGCTAAGTCTTATTCCAAGATATATATATCGGATTATTTCTCCTTTATATTTGACAGCGAAGTATCTCTTCGTCAAGTATGATAACAATACCTGAGAGTATGGTGTTGATTTAAGCTTATATATAAGGCCTGAGTGTCATACTCTATCAAAGGCTTGTGTAATATCCAAGAATGCAGCCGAGCAGTACTTTTTATCTTCTAAAGCGTTAATAATTATTTTCACTAGCCTATGCGAAATCCTAACTGATGTTCTAGAATTATATTTAGTTCGTCAAGCAATGGCTTCAGTATCTTTAACTTCTCAAAAGGCTTTCATAAGACAGGCAAAAGTGAAATGGGTCTATATGATGATGCTTCCTTTGTCGGTTTACCAGGTTTTGGAATCAATATGATTTGTGCTGCTTTTAACTGTGCGAGTAATGACCGACTCTAAGTATTACATTATAAATTTGTGTAAGGGCAAGTAATGCTTTTTCTGGTAATTGTTTAACGGCCCAGTTGTAAGGTCAAATCCTGGACTTTTCTTTAGGTCGAGATTTTTATGAATCATAGCTATAAATTCAGTAATTTTTATGGCTTTAACGGAAAGTGCCATTTGGAAAGGTGTTTCAAGGTATGAGATTATTTCTTCCTCTTCTTCTCTTAAAGTTTTTATTGGAAATGGCTGAAAAACATTAGCTAGATGAATTGCAAAAGTTTCAGCCTTATCAGTATCTGTTCTCGTCCAAGTTCCATCTTGTTTTCTGATTGGTGGTATGCTCTTTTGTTTTATTGATTTTTACTGTAGCCTTTTACAAAGAGTAATCAGTAGCTTTAGTGGGGGTAAGACCTTCGAGGTAATTTTAAATTGCCTCATTCTATTGATTACTGAGTAATTCTTTCACCTCTTCCACTGCTCTGTTAAATCTTGTCTTATCTTCTGTGGCTTACAGAGCAACTCTGATTCTGATTTTGACTATTCATTTCAGGGGCAACATTCCAGGCGGCTTGTTATAGTGTAATAGTTAGATCTTGTACAGCCTTGCCTATGTTTTCAAGAGATTTTAGTAGAATATCAGTATGCATTCTTTCATCAAGCAAGTGTTTAAACAAATCCCAGTTCGTTCTTTAATTGGTGATTACGGCTAGTTTTTGTACATTGATGATGTTTGAACTGACTATTACTATTGTGAGAGAATGATAAACTTAGCTAAAACATCGAAAAAAGTCGTACTACATCCACTTTATTATATGATAAGAAATAATTCAGAAGCTATACGGTATAGCGCTACCAAATGTACTATATAAGATTAATGAACATACCTCACATCTTGAACACAAAAACGTATGCACTTTTTTTATTTAAATTTATGTTTCTGTGCAAAAACATTGCCAAAGTAAACGGTTTAAAAAATGTTTTAATCATGCTGCGAGGTATTTTTCGTGTGCTTCAAAACCAAGCAGAATTCTTTTGATCCGGCTTAAAATACTAAAATACCATGAGTTCGTATGCCACATCGTTTAGACAATTATCCGAATTTAAAATAGGGCGAGTTATTTTAAAAATGTAATATTGAATCGTTGCAATTCCTCTGTTTGCCAAGCAATCAAAGACTAACTATGTCTGAATGATTGTGGCATGCTCATATTTTATTTTTTTGTTTAGTTTTGAAAAAGGGGGGAGAGGACCCTCCGAAACGTTAACGTTAAAAGTTTGTAACATTTTTTATAACATTTTTATATCTTTAAAATTTTGTTCGTTAAGCAAATTTATTACAAAAAAGAATCACTGAGAAGTTTGTCTCCGTTTGGTTTTTTGTTTTTACCCAGTGATTATTTCTTTACATAAGAACAGGCATTTTAAATATTTTTTGAGTTTTAGATAGTGGCAAAAACCCCAAATAAAAGAAAAAATAAAATAAATGACTATCCACAGGTAATTGTGGATAAGAAGTAGAAATAGTATGTTACTTCTATACGAAAAACTTTATAGGTTGGTTTCGGGAATTCACCTTGATGGCAAATTAAAAATATTTAAAATCATAAGGTATTGTATTAATAGGATTAGAAATGTGGGCTTGGATTATTGGAATCGAATAAAACAGGCATTGTCTATCGCTATAAACAAGCAGAAGCTTTAAGGGTTATTGACAGAGTACCTAATTGATAAAAAGATATTTTTCTTACAACGGCAATTCGCGGTTTCAAGTTGCAAAACATGTTAAAGAGGCACTGGTGGTTCTCAAAAGGAGAATTATTCTATACTCAGTCAATTTTCCAAGCTTAATAAGTCCAGTTATTATATTTTGGATCAATAGAACACACTTGTTTTTCAAATATTACTGGTAAATAAAAACTATATTATTTTTTGTGATTTAAACAAGAACATCGTATGTATAGTTTTAGCGAAAAACCGAAAAACCGAAAATTACCTGAAAATTTGTCAATCACGTATATTTTTTTGGTATAAAGTATTGTTCCATTATAACAAATTATAACGATAAACATATTATTTACCATTTACCTTAATATAGCTTTGTCATTAAATACATGTCTTAGGAATAATAATGTCATCTTGAAGGAGATTCAATTCTGTTAATCTGGATTGTGAAAGTTCCGACAAATTAAATTATCTTAAACTAAATCATTAAGTTCAGGATGTAAACTTAGATGCGGCTCTGTTGAACATCTTGGAACATCAAATAAAGGATTGTATTCGCGTTTTTGCAAATATTCTGTATGATCACTTGAAGAATCAGCGGATTTCTTCATTAAGAATCCTAGATTGTAGTTACTACGGAATAGGAATGTTCGACGAGTCATATAGCTGATGGTAAACTAAGATACTGCACAGAATCTTAAGAGTTTGGTCCAATACCTACCATATTAGTGAGGCAAAAATAGTATAGGTCATCTGTGATGACTTTTCGATTTTCTCTAAATCATTGGCAATGCAAACCACATTTTACGATTTGCTTCTTTCCAGTAACCTGTTAGTAGTGTTAGCCAAGTTTTACAACATATATGACAGGCCCATATCTTGTTTTGGTCTCCAATATTAATTCCGAAATAAGGTTCTTAAGCGTTTCGAACATGTGTGGTGAAATAGTGACACGACAAAGAAAATTCTACACATACGGCGGTATGCCTACTAATGAACGCAATTTCTATTGAAAGTAAAACTTTTTAGATTTAATAAACAGGTCTTAACCAGTTATGTCATTACTCACTGCAAATACACGAGGTGCTCTGAAAAATATATAAATATAATATATTTATATATAATATAAAAAGATAAAAATAAATTGGCACCTTACAAAAAATCTATGGGTAATAGAAAAATTGTATTTACAGATTTGTTTTCAGAGTATCAATTTACATCATAAACAATCAAAAACTACTATGTCAAAAATGATCTTTACTACTAGATTTTTCTAATTATAAAAAACTTAGAAATGTTCCATTCATTCGTCTAAAGGTAAATATTTATTTTACACCGCTGAGAGAGAGAAGTAGGGGTGGGTTTGATAATAAATAAAAAGTAAAAACATGCAATGAAGAACTTTCTGCTTGATAATAAAAGGCTGGCTATAATCTATGAGGACGACGTTCTTCAATATTTTGTTGGTTGACTCCTACGTCCTAACAGAGTAAAAGCTATTTTTTTTTGCCATACTGGATGAACAAATGGAAAAAATGCCAAAACAAAACATCAAAAGATTGCTGAGCGATCTGCCACAAGATAGAGGGGCATACGGGAACTCTGGCCATTTTTTGGTAATAGCAAAATACCCAACAAAGGATTAGCCAGAGAATAGAAAAGGGACGCAAAAGAAAAATAAAAACGAAAAAAATGGTACGAAAAGAAGGCAAAAAAATAGATGACATCGATGAAAATAAATGAGAGCGATATAGTATGATGTAAGATAAATGTACAAAAATTGCGTTTCAATCAAGAACATTTTTATGCAGGAAAAAATGCGGTATTAATAGGAGGGAAAAAAGAAATAATGAATAGATGGCAGGAACATTTCAGCGATTTATTAAGCACCCATACTGGATATGATTACAATGAATTGGAAGAGTTTATTCTCTTCTTCTTCCTATTCTTCTTTACAGAAGAATTCCGTTCGCAAACTTTCCGGCCTACTTCTCACCAGCGTTCTCTATTTCTGGCTTCCTTGGTTGCATATGGTTGGTCTTGCTTGCGTGATCTAAAACCCACCATCCGTACCTGTACACGAGTTTTTCAAGGTTATTATCGTCCCTGTGTTCAATGCAGTCAAAGAATCTTAGTATTCATTCATGAATACTTTGAGATAGCCTTATGGGATTATCATTTTTTTGAATAACTAATGCGTTTTTTCGTCTGTAAGCCCGTAGAATGCGAAGGACGCGTATCCAGCACCAAAGTTCAAAGGAATCACTGCGCTTGAGGTTTTGTTTTTTAATGGTCCATGTATGAGCAGGATATAGCAATACTGGAAAAACTAAGGTTTTACTAGCTGCTTCTATCTGCTTCTTCTTCCAGATCTTCTACAAATTCCGAATCTTCTTCTCATCTCATGAGTATTACTATAATCGTTCGATATTAAAGCCCCAAGTTAGACGAACTGGCTCACTGCCTTAAATTGCCCTATTTGACTCATGTTGGACATAACCATTATTTTCGTTTTCTCCTCTTTTATTTCTAGTCCGCAAGGATGACTTTCAATCTTTATTTTTTGATAATTAAGGTCAGTTCTTCGACCGATCTTGCAAGAAGTGGAGTGTCATCGACATATCTTAAGCTAGTCATTTTAATGCCGCAAATACTGGTACCACCCATACAATTCTCGAGAGCTTTACGCATGATATAGTAACCATAAATGTTAAATAGAATTGGTAACATGATGCATCCACTTCTGGTTTCTTTATGGATTGGATGTTTGATCTTCAACATTTTTTCTCTATTTTCACTACTGTTCTGTTCTTTTTTTGGTATAAATGACAATATTACCATTTGCTGCAGAATTTGTCATAATTTCTTTTAATTTTGCTGGCATGCGAAATGAGAGCTATAAGGTAGAAATTTTCGCGTTTATCTCTAGGCTTTTTTTTTGTAAGAGGTATAACTACTAAGACTGGCCAATCTTCTAGTCATAATTCGGCCTCCCCACACTTTCTAGCAGATGGAAGGCGATACAGAAGAGGAATTAAAAGATAACAGATCAACATCGACATTCGAGGAAATGTCCGTAGTCATAAAGACAATAAAGAATAACAAGCATAGAAATGATGAAGTATGGAGGACTGGCAATACAAGGTGAAATCTACTAACTAATAAGGGATGTGTGGGAACAAAAATAAATACCAAATAACTGGAGAGTGTCAATAAACTGTCTAATACATGAGAAAGGTGGTAAATGAAAAGTTAGAATGTAAAAACTACAGTGGAATATGGTTATTAAACACAACTTACAAGATATTTAGCAAATTAAAAGAAAGGCGGCTAAATCTACAAATGGAAGAAAAGATGAGGCAATAATAGCAAGGATTCAGAAGAGGCCCATTAATAATCGGTGAAAACTTTTCAAAAAAACGAAGGAAAAACCAAGAAAGAGATGAGGGGTCGGAGTGAGGAAGGACCCACTAGAGATGGTAATAATGAAATGGTAAGTAACAGCGAAAGGTGGAAAGGAGTGAACAGGGATAACAGAAGAGGCAAGAAAACATTGATACAAAAGGCGGTGATCTTCCTCTATAACTAGACTATAGAACTTATGGAAACCGTTCCATGTAAATAAAAACATAGACCTAGGTAGTACTAGGGGAAGATAAAGAAAGGGATTGTCAAGCTAGAGAAAAAGAAAATGAAGAAGAATTAGAATGCACCGAAGAACTTTGCTGAACTCGTGTACGATTATTCAGGTAAAATCACCTTTAAAGAAATTTTAAGTAACTGTATAAAGCACTTGAGATACCTTACCACAAAAAGATTGTTGTAAAACATAGAGTATATAAACGGTAATGATAAAAAATATATTTTTGATGGCATTGAATGTATTTTTGCAATTTAATTTATAACGAAAAACATACGATGTATAGATAGGGAAATCCAATAGAAATTGAAAATAGATGTAATACAAAAATGTACACATAACCCAATCCAAATCCAATTCCAAGGAAGATTTTACTGACATGTGAAATGAGAGCTATAAGGCGGAAATTTTCGCGTTTATCTCTAGGCGTTTTTTTCTAAGAGGTATAACTATTAAGATCGGCCAATATTCTAGTCATAATTCGGTCTCCCACACTTTCTAGCAGATGGAAGGGGCTACAGAAGAGGAAATAAAAGCTAACAGATCAACATCGACATTCGAGGAAATGTCCGTAGTCATAAAGACAATAAAGAATAACAAGCATAGAAATCATTAAGTATGGAGGACTGGCAATACAAGGTGAAATCTACCGACTAATAAGGGATGTGTGGGAACAAAAATAAATACCAAATGACTGGAGAGTGTCAATAAACTGTCTAATACATAAGAAAGGTGTTAAATGAAAAGTTAGAATGTAAAAACTACAGCGGAATATGGCTATTAAACACAACTTACAAGATATTTAGCAAATTATAAGAAAGGCGGCTAAATCTACAAATGGAAGAAAAGATGAGGCAATAATAGCAAGGATTCAGAAGAGGCCCATTAATAATCGGTGAAAACTTTTGAAAAAAACGAAGGAAAAACCAAGTAAGAGATGAGGGGTCGGAGTGAGGAAGGACCCACTAGAGATGGTAATAATGGAATGGTAAGTAAGAGCGAAAGGTGGAAAGGAGTAAACAAGGATAACGGAAGACGCAAGAAAACATTGATACAAAAGGCGGTGATCTTCCTCTATAACTAGACTAAACAACTTATAGAAACGTAAGGTTACCATTCCATGTAAATAAAAACATAGACCTAGTACTAGGGGAAGATAAAGAAGGGGACTGTCAAGCTATAGAGAAAAAGAAGAAAAAGAAAAGGAAGAAGAATTAAAATGTATCTAATAACTTTGCTGAA
Source organism: Cosmopolites sordidus (assembly GCA_031761425.1). NCBI lineage: Eukaryota > Metazoa > Arthropoda > Insecta > Coleoptera > Curculionidae > Cosmopolites > Cosmopolites sordidus. The sequence goes on along the minus strand of JARFXV010000480.1, from coordinate 382,574 downwards.
CTCGTGTACGATTATTCAGGTAAAATCTCCTTTAAAGAAACTTTAAGTAACTGTATAAAGCACTTGAGATACCTTACAACAAAAACATTGTTATAAAACATAGAGTACACAAACTGCAATGGTAAAAAATATATTTTTGATGGCATTGAATATATTTTTCCAATTTAATTTATAACGAAAAACATACGATGTATAGATAGGGAAATCCAATAGAAATTTAAAATAGATATAATACAAAAATGTACACATAATTCAATCCAAATCTAATTCCAAGGAAGATTTTACTGACATGTGAAATGAGAGCTATAAGGCAAAAATTTTCGCGTTTATCTCTAGGCTCTTTTTTTGTAAGAGGTATAACTACTAAGACTGGCCAATCTTCTAGTCATAGTTCGGTCTCCCACACTTTCTAGCAGATGGAAGGCGCTACAGAAGAGGAAATAAAAGATAACAGATCAACATCGACATTCGAGGAAATGTCCGTAGTCATAAAGACAATAAAGAATAACAAACATAGAAATGATGAAGTATGGAGGACTGGCAATACAAGGTGAAATCTACCAACTAATAAGGGATGTGTGGAAACAAAAATAAATACCAAAAGACGGGAGAGTGTCAATAAAATGTCTAATACATAAGAAAGGTATTAAATGAAAAGTTAAAATGTAAAAACTATAGCGCATTATGGCTATTAAACACGACTTACAAGATATTTAGCAAATTAAAAGAAAGGCGGCTAAATCTACAAATGGAAGAAAAGATGAGGCAATAATAGCAAGGATTCAGAAGAGGCCCATTAATAATCTTGGTGAAAACTTTTCAAAAAAACGAAGGAAAAACCAAGTAAGAGATGAGGGATCGGAGTGAGGAAGGACCCACTAGAAATGGTAATAACGAAATGGTAAGTAAGAGCGAAAGGTGGAAAGGAGTGAACAGGGATAACGGAAGAGGCAAGAAAACATTGATACAAAAGGCGGTGATCTTCCTCTATAACTAGACTATAGAACTTATGGAAACCGTGCCATGTAAATAAAAACATAGACCTAGGTAGTACTAGGGGAAGATAAAGAAAGGGATTGTCAATCTAGAGAAAAAGAAAATGAAGAAGAATTAGAATATACCGAAGAACTTTGCTGAACTCGTGTACGATTTTTCAGGTAAAATCACCTTTAAAGAAAATTTAAGTAACTGTATAAAGCACTTGAGATACCTTACGACAAAAAGATTGTTGTAAAACATAGAGTACATAAACGGCAATGGTAAAAAATATATTTTTGATGGCGTCGAATATATTTTTCCAATTTAATTTATAACAAAAACATACGATGTATAGATAGGGAAATCCAATAGAAATTTAAAATAGATGTAATACAAAAATGTACACATAATTCAATCCAAATCTAATTCCAAGGAAGATTTTACTGACATGTGAAATGAGAGTTATAAGGCAAAACTTTTGGAGTTTATCTCTAGGCTTTTTTTTTGTAAGAGGTATAACTACTAAGACTGACCAATCTTCTAGTCATAATTCGGTCTCCCACACTTTCTAGCAGATGGAAGGCGCTACAGAAGAGGAAATAAAAGATAACAGATCAACATCGACATTCGAGGAAATGTCCGTAGTCATAAAGACAATAAAGAATAACAAACATAGAAATGATGAAGTATGGAGGACTGGCAATACAAGGTGAAATCTACCAACTAATAAGGGATGTGTGGGAACAAAAATAAATACCAAATGACTGGAGAGTGTCAATAAACTATCTAATACATAAGAAAGGTGTTAAATGAAAAGTTAGAATGTAAAAACTAGAGCGGAATATGGCTATTAAACACGACTTACAAGATATTTAGCACATTAAAAGAAAGGCGGCTAAATCTACAAATGGAAGAACAGATTAGGCAATATTAGGAAGGATTCAGAAGAGGCCCATAATAATCGGTGAAAACTTTTGAAAAAACGAAGGAAAAACCAAATAAGAGATGAGATGACGAAGTGAGGAAGGACCCACTACAGATGGTAATAATGAAATGGTAAGTAAGAGCGAAAGGTGGAAAGGAGTGAACAAGGATAACGGAAGAGGCAAGAAAACATTGATACAAAAGGCGGTGATCTTCCTTTAGACTAGGCTATAGAACTTATGGAAACGTGCGGTTACCGTTCCATGTAAAAAAACATATACCTAGGTACTTCTAGGGGAAGGTAAAGAAGGGGACTCTCAAGCTATAGAGGAAAAGAAGAAAAAGAAGAAGAAAAAGTGTGCGATTGTTCAGGTAAAATCACCTATAAAGAAATGTTAAGTAACTGTAAAACGCCCTTGGGATAACTTACCACAAAAAAATTGTTGTAAAACATAAAGCACATAATACTGTAATGATGAAAAATATATTTTTGATGGCGTTGCATATATTTTTCCAATTTAATTTATAACGAAAAACATACGATGTATAAATAAGGAAATCCAATAGAAATTTAAAATAGATGTAATACAAAAATGTACACATAATCCAATCGCTAAAATGAAAAGTTAAAGCAGTAATAATTCATCCTTCAGAAATTTCTAATGATTTTCAGGGAAACGAAATCGTGACTTTCCTACAAATTACATTTAATTTTCTTTTAGAATTATAATGAACAAGACCGCATTTTATACTTTCAATAGCCGAGAAACGTTTCGCTACGGGACTAGTTGCATTTTTACTTTTTGCAGCTGAAGAAAATGCCTCAAGAATAATTCCCTGTTATTTAGTTTAACACGGCTTGTCCTTGCTTTTCCAACTGTTAAATAAAATAGAATACGTAGTTTTCTTCTATTGAGATGAATATTTTAAATTGTTCGATATAGATTCCTTTCGTTTTTGCCGATTCGGATTTCTTTGTGTTTAACGGCGTTATTGCGTATCTGAAAAGATGGATTTCACGCAATCTTTCTTAAGCTATTCTCAAAGGAAGGAAACTATCTGCGGATGCTCATGAAAATGTATACAGTGTGTTTATGCCTCAACAAAATGCATTATATCAAAAGTGGTTTTCTAACTTCCGTTCTACAGTTTTCTACAATTCTAATGCAAATCGATCGAGTCGCCTAACCGGTATTCATTCAAATTTATTTTAGTACAAGACCAGTATCCAACATTCCTAATGAAAAAAGAACTGTTTTAAAGTTTCAAGATTGCGCTTCTTCATAGTTCATTGTTAATAAATGTAATAAAGCAATGGTATCATTTTTTTTCTCTCCTTTAATTGTTTCTTCAACAGCACCCCCACATTCACTCATTGCCATAGGTCTCCCCAGGAGTTTAAATGTCGTTGGGGCCATAACTCCCCAATCTGTATAACCAGCCTTGCGAGTTATGACAATTTACTTTTAATTATTTACCTATCAAATATTAACTCGTGCATTATTAGTATTTTTTTGACATACTGTTGGTTTAAGGTCTACCGTTTAACACATTGCATCGTTTGTTCACCGTACAACCTGTAAACATCGTACAGAGACTGCTTAGAATTTTTGAAGATAATGGTAGTGTTTTAGATCGCCTGATACCTGGATATATTCGCCAGGACGTTCATGGAAATACATTGCTGCTGAAAATCAATGATTTGATACACAATGGTATAATACCCGAACCCCAAAGAAATATAGCACAAAATATCAAATCAGATTAAATTTCTCATGATGATAAAATGGCCAGTGAAACGCGCGTCGAAAAAATTATAAAGTAGCGATTTGGTAGTTAGTAAATTTCTTTGACTTTATTGCTGTTGTACGCGAGAGTCATCCAAAGAACCAGAATTGTTGGTTACAGGAAATGTCGAAATGTCGATTACAGGATTATTTTAAAGAAATGCTAATGGCGATTTTGAAGAGGAAAATAAAGAACTGGGAACAGATGCGGAAGCAAAAACTCAAATAATAAAACCTACAAGAGAAAAAGTAGAGTCCAAGAAGGAATAGAATGACTGCAGAAAACAAAATTTATAGGAGATGAGCTGAAGCAAAAACTATTCGAATTAATCATTACAATATGGAGAAAAAAAAATGGTTGCCAGCAAGTTGGGAGAATGTCATATTTGTACATATTCTAAAAAACGGAGATTGTAATAATTATAGAGGGATTTCTTTGTTAAGTGTTTGTTATAAGACAGTAGCGATATTAATCAAAAAGATGTTAGAAGGAATAATTGATTCACAGATAGGGCAATACCAGATGGGTTTTTAAGGAAGGGGAGAGGAACCACCGACCAATTTTTTGTCATAAAAGAAACAATAACGACAGGTTACGAGTATAAAATCCCAGCAATGGTACTATATATAGATTTTAGTTAAGCCTATGATTCAGTAAAGAGATGTAGAATGATAAAAACTATGGAAGAATTTAAAGTACAGTCTAACTTGTGAGATTAGTTAGCATGGCAGTGGAGATAGCTAATGTAGGTGTAAAAGAAGGAACGACAGAAAATTTTCTGATCAAGGCACGCCTAAGGCAAGGAGATCCACTGTCGACTCTATTATTCAACATGATTTTGGATTATTGGGAGGGGGTCAGTTGAACAGAAAAGGCATCAAATAGTGGGTTACGCGGACGATTTGGAAATAATTGCGAGAATTAAAAAAAGTGACAAGAAGGCTCATGGAGGCAGCATACAAATTGGATTTAAGAAACAAAAGTAAACTAATGATTGTTAAAGGCACACAAGGAAAAATCTCGAAAATAGAAATTGATAGAGAACAGAAATAACAAATTTAGATTATATAAGACAGTGTTGAGACCAACTGTACGTTATATATTGCAAAAGTTACTGTTGGTTTTGGTTTTTGGGCTGGAGGCAGAATAGGACTGTACTTCGATAATAATAAAGGACATACCATTTCAATTGTGCATTCTGTAAACAAACGTCAATTGACATTTTCTAACAGAATTTGGAAAATTTTGGTTTGGAAAACATGTGATTTTAACAAGCCAGACCTACATGGCATACAGTTCGTAAATTAATACCTCTATTCGGAGAACAAAATGATGGTATTTTGATTTAAATATTTTTCGAGTTCAATTGGCCACCATTATCGTACGATTTGACATCGTTAAACTTTTTTTTGTGGGGTTATGCATTTTTGTGGGGTTATACATTTTTGCGGGGTTATGCAACTGTTCGAAAAAATAATATGTGGTATACTGAAGAACTCATTAGGTGCTGTTTTGATGCCTGTACAGCAGGGTTTTTGTAGGGGCACTTCTGCCGCCAATAACTTAATTTTGTACACCTAATATGTGCTGGGTGCGTTGGAGGATCCGAGTCAGGTTGATGCTATATACACTGACTTTTCAAGAGGGTATGGCACTGTTGATCATCATATCCTTCTTGGAAAAATATCCTAAACTAAACTAAATTATATCGGGTTCTGTAGTAGTTTGTTGTTTGGACTGGCTTAGATCATACTTGATGGGAAAAACCCAGCGTGATTATATTGGGGAATATTCATCAAGAGATTATCGTTAACCCAGGCGTACCTCAAGGAAGCCATTTGGGACTCATCTTATTTAACATTTATATAAAGAATTTAAGTTTCCAAATCACTCATGTTTTTTGATTTTCGCTGATGATATAAAGATTTTCAGAAAAATATATTATCGAAGATAAAATCATATATAAAATTGATAAAATCAGAAATTGGTGTGTGAGCAAACAATGTAGAAACATTACTTTTAATAGAGGCATCTTCCCTGTCCCGACTAATTATTCTAGAAGCAACACTGTTCTTGAACGTGTAAATTATATAAGGGATTTGGGTTTGATTCTAGACACCAAGTTGTATTACCACATGATATATGAAAACGTTATTAATAAAGCTTATAAAATGTTGGGATTTATTTCTAGGAATCTAAAAGATTTTAAGCATGTTTTTAGTTTTAGGCTATTGTATGTAACTCTGGTACGTTCTGCCCTGGAGTACTTATCTTGTGTGTGGTCCCCGTACTGTGTGGTGCACTCTGGGAGAGTGGAAAAGGTCCAGAACAGATTCATCAGGTTCATTTCACACAAGTTGGACCCATCCATGAGTGTACGTTTTATTGGTGAAGTGGCAGGTGTGTTAGGACTGGACATTTTTATGTTTTACAAGATCATTAATGGAATTATTGACTGCCCTGGCCTCTTGAGTTTAATAAAAGAAAGAAGTTTAATAAAGAAAGAAGTAATAAAAGTTTCATTATATTCGCTACTAATCGTCACCGTTGCAATTATGGGAAATTTTCACCTATCTCGAGGATTGTCTTTAATGGAAATAAGTGTAGTTTGGATTTTTTTGGTTGCTATATGGCAAGCTTTAAGAGACATTTAAAAACTATTAAATTGTATTAATCTTTATGCTTAATTTAAGAAAAGTATTATTAGTTATATTCTAGTATGCAAGTACATGCTTTATTGTGATTCGTATGGGTTATGAAAATGGGTGTTGCCCGTCAACAAATAAATAAAATAAATATGTCGAGATGCAAGATGGCCCAAAGAGATCACTTTCCAAATCAAAATATATATACAGTACAATCTCAATAACGAGAATACTCGTTTTTTTAACAGCTATTTAAGATGAATGACAATTTCGTCTCTTAATTTTGTAGTGAGAGTCGAATAATGTAAAGAACGGTAATCTCTCGTTAACGTGAACCAAAGCACATGTGTTTAAAAACTTGTCTCAAATATATCCTTTTTTTTATAATAAACGATTATTGCATTGATATTCTCGTCTCGAAGTGAGTAGTAGTGAGTCGAAGTGTAGTTTTGCATCAACATGGTCAAACCAAAAAATAAATGTTTGGCACTGCAAGTCAAATATACTGGAAGAATGCGAAAAAGGTGTCAGTAATGACATTAGCTAAAAAGTACGGTATGTCGAAATCAACCATATGTGCGAGAAAAAAGAAAAAGAATGCGATTTTGAAAACTATAGACAATACTCTAATCCTACTAAAAGGCGCACTTCTACATACAAATTAATGGAAAAGGGACTCTATAAATGGTTTCTTGGTCAAAGAGAACAAAATTTTCCTGTTATTGGCGATATGATACGGGAAAAAGCATTAAGCTTGAGTAAAAATAAGGCTTTCACATCCAGTGATGGTTGGCTACAAACGTTCAAAACTCGTTATGGTATCAGATTTCTTAATACTACGGGAGAAAAATTATCATCTCAGTCCGAATTGGTCGATTTTTTTAAGCAACATTTGTTCAGAATTATAGAAGAACTAAATTTATGCCATTAACTGGTTCTGGAAGCTCCTTCTCGACAAGACGTATATTTCCCAGACAGAAAAGAAAGCTGCACGACTAAAAAATCCAGATTAAATACAGATTAACATTCATAGATTATGCAAATGCAAGTCACAATAAATTAACGCCACTTCTTATTGGGAAATTTAGCAACAATCCAAATTTTTAACATTCCAAAAATTTTGGATGATCGTAGAAATTTTTGAGAGTTGGGTTTTTGAAAATGTTCTACCTGTGGTAAGTTGCGTACATGCAAATTTACATAAATAACAATTACGTATATTATATAATTTATTTACAGGTAAGAAAATTTTTAAAATCCCAAGGGTTGCCCCGGAGGCCTTTACTTTTACTTGATAATGCTCCTAGTCACCCACCAAAAGAACAATTAAGAACAGCTGATTGAATGATATTCGTAATGTTCATGCCACCCAATATGACGCAGTTGATTCAACTATTAGATCACAATGTTTTAAAACTAACAAAACTTTACTGTAGAAAAAGCTTGCTCGGCTCTGTAAAGGATGCCATATTACATCTGGCAGTGGCATGGGAGAAAATAACCCTCAGCGTAATTCGTAAATGTTGCTGCAACATTTTAAAAAGCAATAAACTAGATGAGAGAGGTATTCCATTGTCGGAGAGATTAAGGAAAATTAATGATTCCAAATAATAAGAATAATGAAGCGGTTAAAGACACAATTACTCAATGAAATCAACCCTGATAACCTTTCTAATAACATTGAAGTGTGGAATGAAAATCGTCAACCTGCGATAGTAACTGAATTTTTCGAAGATGAAAAACTTATTGCATAAGCCGATGTGCCAGAGTTAGATCGGCAGCGTGTATCCCATTCTGATGTTATAAAAACTTTAGCGTTAGGAATAACATGGGTTAAACAAAATTCTCTTGAATCAAATAATATTTTGGTACTTCAGGGTATTTATGAAAATGCTGTCATGCTTAAAATATAAACTAAAAAAATTCAGAAACGACTTTTTCAGCCTGACTTTTTTCTGTTTAAAGATATGCATAATATGTATAACCGTTTCAATACTATCAAGATCTATGTTGTGTTGTTATTGTATTCCAATAGTACTTCCTGCATAGTTTTCTGTCCACCGATATCATGAATACCTTCAATATTATTTCAATATATATTAACAGCACTTTGCTTTTTTGTGTTCACATTATTGATATACATCACATATCGGAAATACAGTATATGTATTTCCAAAAAGTTAATGATATGTATTTTTATTTTTAAATAAAATTTATTCTATAAGTTGGAAAACCCGTTGTGAAAGATGACACGCGAAGAGAAAGGCAAATATCTCGAAACCATTTTTTTTTAGTATTGTTAAAAGATCATCATTTGAAAACTGTAAACATCTTGTAGGAACGGGTAATGTATAATTAGAATTAAGGCTATAAAGAAGCTGTCTGCGAAGTCTGTTTCGCGATTACTTAGGGTTGATAGAAAATGATGCAGACAAATATTTCGTCCCCATGCCTAGGGTGTTTTCAAAATTTCTCGTTGATGAGGAGCAGTGTAAAAACATCTTTGAATTCTTAAGAGATTTTGCTGTTAATTAAATATTGTTATAATTAAGGAAAATGTCTGTCTAATTTCTTATTATAAAATTTTATTCAACATTTAATATTCGTTTTTGCGTTTCAAGCTAAAATATAACACATTTTTTTATAGAATAATTTTTGTAGTAGAATAGTCACTGGAGGTCAGATTTGGAGAATACATATAGTCATTTCGATTTATGATGCGGTGTACTGTCTTGGTGAAACAGCACTTTTGAAAACCTTAAACACCTGAAACACCTTTATCGAGATAATCGATGAACAATATCCCATGCGCATCCCAAAATACAGAGCCCATAACCTTGTCTGCCAATGGTTGTGTTTTTGGTCGCTTTCGACGGTTTTCACCGGCTGCTGTCCACGCAGCTGACTGCCGATTTGACTCCGAAGTGTAGTGATGGATCCATTGTCACCACTGTTTCATCCATCTTATTTATTATCCATCCTTTTTATTTAGCTTAAACAGCTCCTAATATTGCTCAGAATCATTATTAATACGTTGTTGTTTTTGGTCCGCACTGAGCAAATGCGGTACCCCTTTCGATAGCAATTTTCGCATTCCCAAATGTTTTGGATATTTAGTGCATTCAGTATCATCGGTGCTTGTACGGCCACGTTTGAATTTAGCATACCAATCAATTATGGTTGATGTTCCAGGGGTAGAGCCCGGGTAATGTTTATAAAGTCATTGTTTTTCTTCAACGGTGTTTTTCTTCATCAAAAAGCAATGCTTAATCAACACACGAAATTATTTTTTCCATTGTTTTGAAAATAACAAAAGTAGCGTCACTTAAAGCACAACAGCTCAGAACTCAGAAACTAGTAGACAAATTGTCAAAAAAATTTGACACATGACGTTTGACGGTTGGCACAATCCACCACTGGTAAGGATTTTTCGTAAGTAACACTATCTATATGTCAGATTGCGCATTTTTGACCGATATGTTAATATAGAAAAAGTGCAGTTCTTGCTTTGAATATATATATATATATATATATATATATATATATATATATATATATATATATATATATATATATATATATATATATATATATATATATAGCATATGCCAATACTCCGAAATTCACATACTTATTATTCTCTCCCTCTTGTAAAACTTCAATTTGCTGTTTTGAAATATCGCCGTGATGTATCCAAAATCCTAAATTATTGTTTGATTTGAATCAAAATGAAAATATACTCAGTATATAGCATTTTTTGAAAAAAAAACTGATATACTTTTTGCTCGTTTACTTTTATGTTGATGCATACGATCACTAAAAATGTAACACATCATATCTTTAAAGCTAATATGTGTTTTTGTAGTTCTATTAAAAGTGTTACGAATTCGTGCACCACATCGTTTCAGACAATAGGCTGAATTTTAAAAGAGCCGAGCTATTGGTGTAAAAGAAACAAGTTTAGATTTTCAATAAATAGCAACACGATTGATATGACTGCTTTTACGTTTATTAAGATATGAATTTGCGAAGATATATAGGGTGTAAGGCAAATAACTCTCGTAAATTAAACCGATTAAAACGATTCTTCGCATCATTTGAAAGAAAAAAGTTCCTTAAATAGATCAAAAACCTAAGAGTTTTCGCAAAAAAACTACAAAGTCATTAAATCGCCAATCAAAAAGCTATGGTAAAAATTATCATTCTAAGTAAATATGTGTAAAAAGCATATTTAGCAAATAATAATTGGTTATTATTTAACGAATAAACTACAAATAAACTAATGAAAATTGTTAAAACAATTTTTGAAAATTTGGGAACATATATTTAAGAATATAAAATTAAGATTACATCCGACAAAAATAAAAGTGGCAAAGTTGTGTCGACTAATTGAGATGATCCCCATGACACAGGGTGTTGGGGACAAAAATACTTCAGTATGTGTCACTGTGTGCATTTAAATTGTATTTAAAACCAAAATTGTATTATGTACGCGAATATCACAATATAGTTCTAATTTTCGGAGAAGCTGCTCCTAGATTAGAAATGTACCAGGACTTAACATGTTTGGAAGAATAGGTTCGAACGGTGCCAGGTATGTATAGATTCAAATGGTGGACATTTTGAACATTTAATTTAATAAAACAATAAATAATGTATTTCTTAATGTGACGTGAATTGTTTAAAACGTGTTATGGTGTGAAAAACTAGTGCTAGTAATTTCAAGTTTGACATTAAACGACATAATGTGTCAATTTTTTTTTTGTTTGTAAGAAAACAAACCAAAAATATGCTAAAGCGAATGCTACAAATGGCTCTAAAAAATAACATTTTAATATTGGCTGATTTTTTTTTAATTGAATTAAACAGTTTTTTACTTTATCTATAACTTTTATTTTTAAATTTTGTATGACTATAGTTTCGTAAAATAAGGTTACATTCTCAAAAAATACATCAAAACTAAGGTATTAAGGTATTAAATAGTGGGGAATTTTGGAGATCTATCTTATCGTTTAATAGCTATCTAGACGGGTCTTTATTTTATTTATAAATTTCAATCGTTTCTAAAATGTATAATTTTTTTGCTTTTTGGCGCTGTATGTAAAATTTTTAAATTTATAATCTTGGGAAATATATGTCCGGTATCAATGAAATGGTTTGCAAAATTAAATGCTAAAAAATGGTTGCAAAAATTTTGTTTATTTAATATGTACGCAGATTTGTGTTCTTTGAATATAGTTTGAAAATTTCGGCCCGTTTATCTCACATACTGCACTCGTTGCAACTTAACCTATAAAGATTAATTAGTTAACCTATAAAGATTAACCAGATTTTGTATTTTGTGATATTTTATCTTTGGCATTAAAAAGTAATCTACTGGTTAACTGGGGGATTTTAAACAGTATTTTTAAAACTAAATTTTATTTTTTGATGGGTTAAATTTGAATGCTTTAATGTTTCTTCCAATTGTCTGTCGTTTCCAGTATAATAAACCAAAATGTCATGTACATATCTAAATCAAAACAATATATTTTTTGCTTTATCCGTTTTTAAAAAATTATTTTCTAAGTTTGGCATAAACAGTTCTGATAATAAAGGGTTTACTGAGGAACCCATTCCTAGACCATCCTTTTGTTTGTAAAAAACGCTATTAAATTGAAAATAATTTTCATTAATGCATTAGTTAAAGAGATCTAAAATATCTTGCTTAATAATTGGATTGATGTAATTATTTATGAGTAAAGTATTTATTAATTGTAGGAAATCTTTATTCGGAATATTCGGGAACATGTTACTAACGTCAAATTATGCTAGAAAACCGTTTTTTTTTGTATAGATAGCTTGCTAAGCTTTCTTGTAAGGTCCACCGAGTTTTTATTGAATGTTTTGGCGAGAAATTCTATAAGTTTTTGAAAATATTATTTAAGTAAAGTGCTAGGTTTCTTAAAGGGCTATTTGTATATGAAACTACCGGTCTTATTGGAAAGTCTTCTTTATGAATTTAAATTAAACCGTACAGTTTTGGAGGAGTAGAATTCATAATAACTATTTCTTATTTATCTTCGTCTGACAAAATTGGGTTTATATTTTTATTTTATTATTGTTGATTTTAACTTGTTTTGAATTTTTGTGTTAGGGTAATTTTTTATTTTGACAAGATTTTCATTATCTAGAAAGTTTTTGATTTTTGTTTCGTAAGTTTCTTTTTCAACAATTACAATTGAATTCCCTTTATCCGCTTTAGTCATAACTAAATAATTATCTTTGATTTTAGAATTAATGGATTTGATAATATGGTCTTCATTTTTGTTGTAGTATTCTCGATTCATTTCTAGAGTTTTTTTTCTTTTGTAAAATTAGAATTAGGGATGTTTTCAAGGGATAGTTCTACTTCAGATATTATATTTTTCAAAACTTTACTTTGTTTGATATTTGGATTATATTTCGGGCCATTTTCAATAAAATTATTTTCTTTAGTTGTGAAAACCATATTTGATAAGTTAATGGATCTTTTATAGAAGTTATGTTTTGGTGAAGATTCCGGTTGTTTGTCATTTAACTGTAATTTAGATAGATTTAATAAAGATATATTTAACAAAAATAAATTCCGAATAAAGATTACCTACATTTAACAGATAATTTACTCATAATAAATAACATCGATCCAATTATTAAGCAAAATATTTTAGAACTCTAACTTATATATTAATGATAATTATTTTCAATTTAATAGCGTTTTTTTACAAACAGAAGGATGATCTAGCAATGGGTTCCCCACTAAGTCCTTTATTATCAGAACTGTTTATGCCAAACTTGGAAAATATTTTTTTAAAAACGGATAAAGCAAAAAATATATTGTTTTGGTTTAGATATGTAGAAGACATTTTGGTTTATTATATTGAAAACGACAGACAAATATAAGAAATATTAAAGCATTTAAATATAATCCATTCAAAAATAAAATTTACACATTTACACATTTACATTTTTTTTTTTACACTTTTACAATTTACACATTTAGAAAAAGAACAAAATCAAACCATAAATTTTCTGAACCTTTCAATATCCAAACAAAATAATAAACTAGAATTTAATATCTATAGAAAACCCACATACTCAGATATAACAATTACAAAACAATCAATCCATCCCATTGTACATAAATATGCTGCATATAAGTCTATGATCGACCGAGCTTTCACAATTCCACTATCTGAAAATAATAGAAAAATAGAACTGCAAAAAATAAAACTAACAGCACAAAATAACGGTTTCAAAGAAAAAGAAATTAGTTACTTAATAAATAAAAAACGAAAACATTTACTAGTTCATCAAGTATACCCAAAAGTAAAACAAGCAAATGATAAAAAATACTGTAATATTACATATTCCGGTCCAATCTCAGAACAAATGGCTCAGAACAATTGCTAGTATTTAAAACCCCCCTGTCAACCAGTAAATTAGTTTTTAATGCTAAAGATAAAACATCACAAAATACAAAATCTGGAGTTATATGTTAAGTTACAATGAGTGTAGTAGCTGCTATGTGTAACAATACAACAAAAAACTGAATTTTGCTCTAAACGAAAACAAACTCTGACCTGTTTTCCGCGGAAATGATTGCAGTTTGTATTTGGATATTTTAAAGAAACTTGTCAAAATAATGGAAAGAATCGTTGGATATATTTATCATTATCCACTGCGGAATGAAGCCTTCCTCAGCAGATACTGTTGAATTATTTTAGCATTACAGAACACACGATGTAAATACACACGAGCCGACAACTAAACAGCAATTCACGCCATCACTTATTGCAATTTCAAATAATTATTAACACACTACCCTTCGGACCAATTTATTTGACCAATTGAATTCATGAATGATTAATAGACTATTAGAAGTTTATAGCCGATAGAAATAGCTATCAAGAAATTTTAATAATGATATGCTTTAAAACACTGTTCTAGGTATAATGGAGCTTTCTTTTCACGTACTTATCAAAAATATCGTGTTTCTCGAACTTTGTTTTGGATAGTATAAACTGCCTTGTTTATACTACCCAAAACAAAGGCCCTTGTTGGTTGCCTGTAGAAGGTTTGATCTCCAAGAAATGAAATTCAGTTTGTTTCGATTTATTATAACTTATTGGCAACTTATTTTCAATTAGATGTGTGATCATTAGCTCCCTAAATTTTAAACATTTATTGTTATTTTTTTTTTGGCTTTACGAAAAAGTATATGTGCATTGTAATATAATTACAATAATATGTAATGTAATAATATGTAATGTAAATAAAATATAATGAATAATATTATCAATAATGTGTAAAGCAATTTTTTTCGACCACCTAATAGTTTTTCTTGCAGCAGTAATTGTAATCCTTGATTATATATGTTTTTTGGTAACTTTTCCATTTCTATTTCTAACTTCGAGCATCTCCACCTTATAAATGTTCGTTATTGTAAAGATATCGTCCTTATCTCTCCATTTACACACAACCACAGATTTATTTCTCGGTCATACGCACTATCCTTTTTTTTAGTTTTTTGTCACTATATCCTTTGGGGTTATTTTCCTTGAGTGTCACAAAATGTAGGTTTTTCTAGATGTCATATTCTTTGTAACTATAAATGAATTGTAAATATTGTCTATGTGTAGCTGTACTACTAACTACTATAATTAAACTACTGTAACTACTAACTAACTACTGTAACTAACCCTAACTACTGCAACTCCTTATCTAAAAAATAATTAATCTTCTGCAGACTGGGACTTGGGAAGCGTGTTCATCTTTATGAACAACAATTTCTCATTTGTCACAATAAAAACGAATTTTCAAAACCAATCCATTGGATTCACATAACTCGTACAGTTTTACTCATATCATCATATTTTTTTTATGTATTTTCTGTATAGCCGTCCAAGCCACAGTACCATGGATTACTACAATGCATAGGTTTCTATCGGGTACATAGTCACGCATAATGTTGTAAAGTGATCGAGCACAGGTCTGATTTTATATAACCGATCTTCTGTTGCTATATATCGAATTATTGGCAAAATGTAAAAAGCGCAATATTAATCGAAATATATTTTAGCTTAACACGGATTTAAAAAAGGGAAATGTATTCAAACAAAAAAGAATTAGAACACTCAATAGAACAATCAATTGATAGCATAACATGGTGGAGAAAATTTAAGATTAATAAAATTAAACTTAATTATATGAAGTTCAGAACGAATTTAAAAAAAAAAGATAAAATATATCTCAGTATGATAACAATGACTGGAAAAAAAATAGAATTTAGTGAAATACAATAGAGAATCTTAATAAACAAATAATGCTATAAAGAAAAAGTGTGGAAGGAAGGTCAATCCAAGAATGACATAAAATGGCGATGTGCGACTCGACTACATAAATATTCAAATTAAGGCAGTTGAACCGGAAAACAAAAATTGGAGCTTTTAAGTCACTACTCAGATTAATTTTACTGTTGAATCGAGTTATGGATCCTGAATAGGAAAGTGCAAAACATGATTGAAGTGTGGGAAAGGAAATGCTAAATTGGATATGTGGGGGAAGGAAAACAGCAGGATGGGAGAGATGTACAAATGAGAAAATATGTCAACTCAATGGAGATATAATAATAAGCGATATCACAAGAGAAATGTCAAAATTAAAAGAGGTATACCTAGATAGAAATAAAAAAAGGCGGAGCGGGAAGATCTGGAGAAGAGAGAAATAACACCTTGAAGATGAAATCTAAGGACCGAAAGCAATGGAAAAGAATTATAAAGCTATTAGCCTAAATGGTAAAGGCGAAAAAAAATAAAACACTTTTTATGCTTTTAACTATTTTAGCAGTTCCAGCTTTTTCATCGATAAATTCTTAAAAATGTAATAAAATATTATCGTAACTTTTCTACGAATTGCGTTCAAATTCCATTTAAAACTTTCACAATTTTAACAAAAGAAAAAGGAAAATAACCAAAAGAAAATGTCCTAACTTTTTCTCTACTAGTTAATAATCATTAAGAAGCCTTTCCTTGCTTTAACAACTGAATTGTAATATGCAATATTACTATTTATGCACTATTTATTGGTTTCGTTTTCCCGGTTGAAAAATAACGCACTATGGAGTTGTTTTTGCCCTAAACATTTATATTTTAAATAATGTAATACCCGGCATCTAGATTTTTACAAAACGTCTTCTTCTTTCTTTCTAATATGGATGACCCTATATAGATAGGCCACTACATGTATTAATGTCCTTATGTCTTTTCCGACATAGATGTCCAACATTCTCTGATTATGTGTTTATTCCAGTATCTTTCTTCGCTGCCTTACCCACCTTCCTATGCCACGTTTTGTCGTATACTGTTTTCCCGTGAATGCTTCTTACTATCTTCATTTCAACCGTTCGCATCATTTCCAGTGTATGGTCTAGTTTCAGCTACTGCTCAGCTATTGCTGTTTTATATATACTTTTTATTTTTTTTATTGCCTATGTTGAGATATTTGTTCCCCCATACGATATCTCTTAATCGTTGTAGAGTTCCAAAATTTGTAATTTCTGTTCCGATATATTTAAAGTTGCTTTCTCTCTAAGCTTTTGATCGATTTCTAATTTGTATCTTGTGGACTCTTTGGATGTTATAGACATTTGGTTTGCCTGATGATTTGTTTTGATGACCATATTTAATTGCTTTGCTATTTGATTAAAAGAGTAGAGTAGTCACTGTAGGTTGCCTTCCGATTTTAGAAATTTGTAACTATTTTGTCTATAATCATGTTGAATATAAACGGGCTAATCCTGGGTCAACTAGAGGTCCCCAAAAATTCTTAAAACCTCTCCTGGGGTCAATCAGATTAAATAAAACTACCAGCCGAAAAAGGCTAACTTAAAAACCTGGCTGGCTGATAAAGTAGAAATAGAAACAGGCTAAGTGAATAGCCTGCCTTATTCCGGTGCCTATATGTACTTCTTCAGTCAATCATGTACCAATTTTATATTTGTCTTGCAATGTCCATTGATCTCGTATGTTAGCTTTATTAATCTCTGGTTTACATCCTTTTCTCGCATTGTCCTAATGATGTCCACTAAGCAGACTGGGTCGAACGCCTTGGTCATATCGACAAAACACATAAACGCAGGTTTGTTGAATTCCTGTTGAAGTTTTTTCTGCTGTTTTTTCTGAAGAATTTGATGATGAAGATTGTGTCGATAGTGAATCTGTTTTTTCATCAACCTTATTGCTTTTCGCCAATCTGTATAGTTTTACAGATTTCCTCTAAAATTGTTTTAGAGAATGCTTTGAACGGGCTATTGAGAAGCTTTATTCGGTGATAATTGTCTGAGATTGTTTTTGGACCTTTATTGAATCTCGGGATCGTTATCCTTCTTTTCCATTCATTTGATATTTTCTGTTCAGTTTTAATGTTTCTAAAGACAGTTAACATTTCTTTTTGTAAGTTTTCTCCTTCGTTTTTTATTTATTTCTTCATTTTATTTGTTATCTCATCAGGCCCTGAAAAAATTACGGAAAAAAATAGATTTTTCAACAGACATTCCCTGTTCTACTTTTATTGGCTACTAATATCGAATATATGGCGAATATTTTCACGGATTGTAGAGCATGTGTGCAAATCATCATACAAAGCTAACGACGTTTCATCAAAATATCATTTGGCATTCTTAAGTGTTGTTCACTTCGGGTGAAAAGTTCAACTGAGATTCAACAGAAAATTAGTACCATTTTCGGCATATCACGTTTTTCAGAAGTAGAAGTTTCGAAAGTGTTCGTAAGTGTTCATAAATCGTAGTTCTTCGTAAATTCAGAGATATTAAAAGTGTACAATTATAATCATAGCGATGCACCAGGTTCTGGACGCCGGGTCGAGGTTTATGGCAACGAAATATTGGCGCTAATTAAAAGTAGTCAGCATAGAACAACCCGAGAAATTTTTTAAATCGATCAGTTAACAATGATGGATGGACAACTTGGAATGGTTAGCAAGAATGTATGGGTGCCGCATAAGTTAACGGGCCAAAATATGGCTAACCAACTTTCTGTTTGCGATTCTTTATTGAAACGCAACGAAATAGACAGATTTTTGAAGTGGATGATTAAAAGTGATGACATATGGATTGTAGATAATAATTGTAAGCGTAAAAGATCATGGTGTAAGATCGGAGATGGCGTCCCTTCAATCGGCGCAAAAGCCAGATTACATCCGAAGAAGACATGGTGGTACTTAATACATCATTAATTCGAAGAAATACTGTTCAGAACTAAGTAAATTAAAACAAGCAATGGAATATAAATGGCCTGAATTAACCAACAAAGTTTATTGCTTCCATCGAGATAATGTTACATCACGTGTTTTTGGCCACCTGACACAAACTTTTACAATTTGACTGGGATGTTTTAGTCTATCCACCGTACTATTTTCACCATACGCCCTTCGACTACCACTTATTTATATTGCTTCAAAGTAGCTTAGATGGTAAAACTTTTCTTTCTTGGAAGATTTGAAAAATCATTTGGATCCGTTTTTAGCCTGAAACTTTCGAATTTCTATGAACGGGATTATGCAGTTACCGGAGAAAGGTCATCGAACAAAACAATATATACACAATAAATAAATGTAATTATTAGTAAATAAAATTTGTCTTCAATTTTCCTCAAAAAAATTACATGAACTTTTGCATGAACCTAAATCGTTTGATATAATATTTGAAAAAGATAATCAACGTGTCTACCATGAATTCAACGTTCTGTTGGCGATAAATCTGGGTCTCTGGTATATGGACTACTGTCGGTATCGGACTGTTTGACGAAATATATGTGGTTTGGCGTTACCTTGCAGAAAGATGAGATTTGCGTGAGGTTGCAGATATGGTCCAACGACGAGCTGCAATAGTTCGTTTTGGTTTTGGTTTGGTCCATTATGTGCCGGATTAAAACTTTCTCTGATAGTTACTAAGTATGAGATACTTCCCAGGCATATATGCTCCCATGGGTGAGTTTAATCCCGGAAGATGCAACAGAGGCATCAGACTAACATGATCCAAAATCTGCCAACCCGCATTGGACCAGCGTGGCAGATTACGGTCCATGCCTTCAACATGACAGTATAACTTCAAACACGGCCCCCATTCCCCGGAGGCCAAGGGGCAACTACCTACGGTTTACAGGAAGATCTGCCTCAAGGCAAAGAGTGCTAAGAATCACCAAGTTAGATTGCTACGCTTAATATACGGACAATGAAAACGTAGACCCGACTGCAAGAACTGTTAATCGAATTTGACAACATACATTGGGATATTATTGGGCTCTGTGAAATACGAAGAAAGGGCGAAGAGTTAATCAAATTAGAACCAACTGGTCACGTACTCTACACTCGAGGTACGGAGAATGGACTATGTGGTGGAATTGGATTCCTCAATTCCTCAATCAATCGAAAACTGAAAGACAGTGTAGTTAAATTTGAGAGTATATCCGACAGATTAGCCTAATGCGTCATTCAGCTGAATAAAAAGTTTAAGCTTCAAATCGTCCAAGCTTATGTACCAACTATAAGCCATAGAGATGAGGAAATTGAGGAATATTATGACAGATTAGCCCAATGCGTCATTCAGCTGAATAAAAAGTTTAAGCTTCAAATCGTCCAAGCTTATGTACCAACTATAAGCCATAGAGATGAGGAAATTGAGGAATTTTATGACGATGTGGCCCAACTTTTAGACAAAGAGAAGTGTAGGTATAAAATCCTGATGGGCGACTTTAATGCGAGAATCGGAAAAGTAAGAACTGGTGAAAATGCAACTGGCCCATATGGAAATGGCGAGCGGGACAATAGAGGTGACAGATAAGTTGATTTTACCGAAGGATAAGAACTCTATATTATGAATTCGTTTTACCAGAAAGATCAACAGAAAATGAACATGGTACCCCCATCTGGGCTCACAAGTGAAATTGATTACATCATGTCAAACGATAAAGCAATATTTTGCAATGGGACTGTCCTTAACCACTTTAATGTGGGAAGTGACTACCAAATGGTACGAGCAAAGATTAGGATAAACTGCCGAAAAGAGCGTAAAAGAATGATAAGATCAAAAAGGGGCAAAGTGGATTCTGGGAAGCTGCTGGAGAGGCGCAGAGATTTTGAAATTGCTCTGTCGAATCGCTTTGCGGTGTTGCAAGATCCGGAGGAGATGGAAATTACAGACCAATATGAATAAATCATCAACAATGTGCTTAAAACGGCGGCTTCAATAGCACCAGTAGATAATGGTTCCAAAGAGTCAAACATTTCCAATGAGACCATTCATTTAATGAAAAAACGCCCGACAATGAAGAATACAGACAGCCCTTTTGGCACGGTCAAGTACGTTGAGCTTTGCAAAAGTATAAGAAAACGTATTCGAGAGGAAACAGCAGCAGCTTGTACAAAAGATTCTGGAAGAAAACAGGGGAATTAACAAAGTTAAGCAGAAGCTAAGAAAGAAAAGGACACGAATGTTTTTCTTAATGCGTGAGGATGGTACAATATGCAGCGAACGGACGGAAATGTTAGAGGTTGTCCGAAGATTTTATTCAAAGTTGTATGAGGACCAGAATTAAGCAAGAACAGCAATGCCCACTGAAGAACAAATACCGGATATATTGGTGGGGGAAGTGACAAAGGCTATAGACTCGATGAAAAATGACAAGGCTTCAGGAAAGGATAGTATAACTGTGGAGATGTTAAAAGCTGGTGGTCAGACATTACATAAAACGCTAGCAAAATTATATTCAAAATGTCTCAAACAACAAGAAGTACCCAGCTTATGGAAAAATGGAGAAGTGATTCTTTTACATAAGAAAGGAGCACGAGAAGATTTAAAGAACTACCGTCCAATAAGCCTCCTGTCAGTGGTGTACAAAGTTTTCACCAAGATAATATCCAAAAGAATACTAAAAAAACTTTATGACGCACAACCAAGGGAGCAGGCAAGATTCAGAAGTGGATTCAGTACAGAAGTGGATTCAGCAGGTCATAGAAAGACGCAACGAATACACTATGCCACTGTGCTTGGCTTTTATCGATTATGAAAAAGCATTTGATTCAATCTCAAAGCGGACCATAATGGATGCATTGCTTAATCAAGGTGTAGAGAAAGCCTATGTAAATCTACTAGGATCGATATATGATGAAGCTACAGCGATAGTCCACCTCGACGATCTTGAGGTTGGAATAAATGTAGAGCGGGGCGTACGGCAGGGTGACGCAATATCGCTTCTTCTTTTCTCAGCCTGTCTGGAAGAAGTGTTCCGTAATCTGGATTGGGAACAGGATGGAATAAGGATTAATGGTTCATACTTAAATCATCTTAGATTCGCAGATGATATAGTTCTTTTTTCACAAGACCCAGACGAGCTGCAAAGACACGTACAAGAGCTGCAAAGGGCTGGGGAACCATTTGCTTTCAAAATAAACCAGAAGAAGAGTCAGGTCATGTTCAATAAATTTGCTGAGGACAAAGAAATTTCTATTTTAAGAACGGTTTTGGAAGTTGTAGATCACTATATATATATATCTTGGGCAGAGTGTTTCAATGGAAAGAGATGCCGTCCGGGAGGTGGAACAACGCGTTAAATATGGCTGGCAGGCATTTGGCAGGCTCAACAGAGTGTTTAAGAGCAAACTACCACTTTGCCTAAAAAGAAAAGTCTTTGATCAGTGTGTCCTGCCCGTTATGATACGCGGAAGTGAAACCTGGACACTCACATCACAGTCAGTTCAAAAACTTCGAGTAGCACAGAGGGGAATGGAAAGATGTATGCTTGGCATTACTAGACGGGATAGAAAGACCTGCACATAGATCAGAGAGCAAACGAAAGTGAGTGGCATCATTGGAAGAATAAAGCAATTGAAATGGAAGTGGGCAGGCCATGTAGCGAAGCGGTGGGACAAAAGATGGACCAGGGATGGATACCGCTTGATCGCAAACGTCCACGGAGAAGACCGAAAACATAATGGCCTGATGACATTATTAAGTATATTGGATGCGAATGGCAGAGGAGAGCTCAGGACCGCGAGAGTTGGAAGCATGCTGAAGAGGCCTTCATCCTGCAGTGAATTGATACGGGTTGATGATAAATGTGTTGGCAAATGTTAGTTATTAAAAAGATACAGGGTATTGAAAGTGAAAGAAAATTTTCGAAAAATTGAGATAATTTAAAAATGTGATATAATCGGGTTACCGTTTATAATCGGGCTACCAAGAAGCGACATTTCAAGCACGAATTTTCAATTAACATTTGCTATGGCATTATATATTGTTTTGCTGAGCTGAAATGTACTTTATCAATATAATAATTGTACGTCGGTTGAAAACGAAACTTAACATCTCCTCTGGCAAAACGAAACTTGATTTTATTAGCAATTACATTCATATTCCTTTTACTGTTCTTTATAAATGAAACCGAATTTTATGCCCGGCATCACACTAACATCTGTCTTCTTTGAGTCCCATATTTAACCTTTTTAACTAAGAAAAATACTTTTGACATAATTCCTTTTTAATTAATTTAAAATGACATTTCTTTATTTTTCACAACTCTAAAGTATTAAAATGGCAAACATAATTTTCTAATTTGCTCCTTCAAAAAAAGGAATATTTTGCTTATTTAAATACCTTAAAATGTCTGAATAAACTAATTTTTTAATTCTTATTTCATCTTAATTTTGAAAAGGATTATAAAAACTATTAATAAATATATAATAAAATAGAATTCCGTTAAACTGAATTTAAAAATGCAGTTTGAAATCGTGACTTCTAAAATTCAGTATTATATACTGAGTGTTATTTTATATTAAGATTGGAAAAATCGCTGTATTGTCAATAAGACATTTTTTAGTTCGAAAGAGTTTATTACGTTACCAAACAATTTTATTACATTGTATATTAAAAATATTAACATATACAACTGTATATTATATTACAACATAAATCTATTTGTTATTGTTGGTGGATTCATGCACTTGTGAGTTGTATCCTTCTTCATCTGCAACAGTTTGAAGTCTTCTAGTCTCTCTCTCTCTGGGCAGATGGTATCGAAGGCGTCATGGTTTTTTTTTTCAACTGTTAGTCGATGTCGCTCAGATCTTGTGTTCTAGTAGTAAGTATTTAAGCTTCTTTTTAAAGTTTTTTAGGTTTAATTTTATTTTGTCTTTCGGTATCTTGTTGAATTTTGCTACGGTTTCAGTTGTGAGTTTTTGTGTGAGTCTTACTTGTGTATTTTTATGTACTCTAATGTCTGATTTTCTTCTGGTTTCGTATGTATGTATTTGTTTGTTTGTCGTGAATGTGATAGTTGTCTTTATTAATTTATTTTGAATTTTGTATAGCAGCAGTATATTGTGATATTGTATTAGTTGTCTGATGTCTAGATCTTTTGTTTTTTTGTATAGTTCTTCGGTTGTCGTTAGTCTGTTGAGATTATATAATATTTTCAATGTCTTATTTTGTTGTCTTTGTAGTATGTTTAAGTTTTTTCTGTAGTATTGCTCCATGTATTAATCATATAAGCATTTTTAGATGAGAATAGTGCATGGTACAGTGGTTTCTTCATTTTTGTTGGTATGATGTGCTTCATTTTTAAGAGCAAAGTAATTGTTTTGGCATTTTCTTTTTTTATTTTATTTATATGCTTATCCCATTTTAAGGTAGTGTGTATTTTAATTCCTAGGTAGTTAATTTCGGAAATTTCCTTTAATTTTTGGTTTCTTATCGTTATGTTTAGGTCTCTTGCTTATTTCTTCTTGTAAAATATTATGTATTCTGTTTTTGTTTCCTTTATCGTGACCGAGTTGTTAAAACACCATAGTTCGTACTTTTTCATATCGTTATATATACTATGTTGTAATCTGTTGTAAACATTGTCAGAATACAACATGCACAAGTCATCAGCGTAAGCATACATTTTTCCAGTGAAGTTTTCTTCGAATAAATCGTTTGTATAGAGTATATATAGCAATGGTGGCAGGTTACCTCCTTGCGGCAAGCCATACGCAGCTGTATTAGTGTTGCTTTCTGTCTCTCCTACTTTAGTCTTTTGGGGTCTGTTCATCAGGTAGCTTTCAATTATTCTTATGTAATTATTAAATCCATATGCAATGAGTTTTTCTAATAATTTTTCTTTATTGATTGTGTCGAATGCTTTTTTCATGTCGAAAGATATTACTACGACCGTGTGTTTCTTTTCTATGCATTTTTTAATATTTTCTATCAAATCATAAACAGCTGAAGTCGTGCTCGATTTCTTTTGGAAGGCATATTGTGCTATATTTATGATGCTGTTTTGTGATATATGCTCTATCATTCTGTTGTGTAAGATTTTTTCTGTTATTTTATTCAGTGCTGATACTAAAGTAATTGGTCTGTAATTTTGTGTTTCATTCTTTTTTCCTTTTTTGTATATGGAGACTATTATGGATTGTTTTAGGTATTGTGGATATATTCTTGTGTCTAACATTTTATTTATTAGCTTTGTAAAAATTGGTATTAAGGTTGTCTTAGTATTCTTGATCACGTCATTTGTTATTTTGTCAAATCCTGGGGCTTTATGTCGATGCAAGTCTTGTATTATTCTTTCTATTTCTTCTTGTTCTACATTTTTAACATCAGATTTATTATATATTTTATTTGTTATAGTTGTTGTGGTGGTTTTGTTTTTTCCCTGTATTTGTTTATCAGCTAGTTTTTGATCTATTGTGGCAAAATAATTATTTAGTTCGTTTGCTATAGTTTTTGTATCGGTGCTACTAGTTCCGTCTTCCTTGATAATTTCTATAATGTTATCATTTTTCTTGGAGTGTATTTGTCTATTAGTAAATTCCCATGTTTTTCTACTGTCTTCTCTATATTCATTGAATTTTCTTGAAAAATATTGCCTTTTAGTTGTTTTTAATGTAAGTGTTGTATATTGTTTTTGTTCTATATATCTTACTTTTAGAAGTTCATTGTGTGGATGTTTTCAATATTTTTTATAAAGTTTATTCCTTTTCCTTATTTCTTTTATTATATTGCTATTTATCCAAGGGCAGTCGTTTCTTCGTTTTATTTTCGTAATGCACATATTTTTTTCTATAATACTCTGTAGCGTTTTTGAAAGATCTTCATATGATTTAATTTGGTCATAATTTAATTCCGAAATCATTTTATTTGTTTTTCCATTGTTTCTTTTAATTGCATTGCAGTGTACATAGGTGGGTCCTTTTTTTGTTGGTGGTTCTATTCTTACTTTAATTATATTGTGGTCTGATATATCGGACGAAATCATGCTCATCTTAACGAGCTTATTTTCAATATTTGTAATTACATGGTCAAGTATGGTATTGTTAGAATTTTCATTGTATCTAGTGTATGCACTCGTCTTTCTTTTATTCAGAATTTTATAGTTTCATTCTTTATACATGTTATAGTAACTGTCAATCAAACTATGTTTCCCCAAAATATTTACATTAAAATCACCGATATTGATATAACGTTTGGTTCTGTTTATTATATTATGTTTTAAAGTATATTCCAACGAGTCAAAATTGACATCGGGAGGTTTATATATAAGGCTTATTGATATATTTTCTGAAGTTAATCCTACATTTATTATTTATATTTTGTTTATGATACAGTTTACTTTTTCTTTATATTCAATACCATTTCTTATATACATCAATATACCTCCTCCTCTGGTTTGGCGTGATCTAAATATTGCATTGTAGCCGTTAATATTATATAAATCTTCCTCATCTGGTGATAACCATGTTTCTATAAGGGCAATTAGGTCCGGATGGTTTTGTGTTTTTGCAATGATCTCAATTTCTTCAAATTTGTTTCTGATGCTTCTTATATTTTGCATTATTACGTTAATCATCTTGATATTCGTTATTATGTAGTTGCATGTAATTATTATTGTTTTGCTAGTTGTATTTATTGTTCTAGTTTTTCGATATCGGACAGTTGTTTAATTTTTATCTTATCACTTGTTTCAGTTTTTCTGGCATATACATCACCATCTCGAATCCATGTATATTTAATTTTTCTTTCCTTTTTTAGTTGTCTAGTAGCATAGAAAATTTCTCCGGTTAAGTTTGTTATATGTTCGGTTACATAAATGTCTTTATTTCGCCCTTTGATGTGACATTCTCGGGTTTGTAATGTTCCAACTTCCTTACGCGCTTTTATTATGTCAATTTTTGTTTGCTTGTTGTTTAGTGTAACTATGATTGGGTTATTTTCGTTATTGGTGTTTGTATCACAACACATTTGTTTAAGTATTTTTATTACGATCTCCTTTGTGTTCTCATTTTGCTCGGTTTTGTCCACTCCGCTTATAATAATATCATTTTTTATTTTTTCTCTTTCGCTTTTTTCTATAATTCTTTCTAGCTTTGCTATTCTGTCCTTCAGCACTTTGTTGTCTTTTTCTTGATTTTTTAGGATCTTTTTCAATTCTTTATTTTCGTCTTGCATTACATCAAATTTTGCTGATATGAATTCTAAACTTTTTTGCATTTCATCTCATTGTTTGTAAATTTCTGCATTTGAAACAGTCTTGTCGATTTCCATTTTATCTACGTCTGCTATTGTATCCTGTTTGTCTTGCTTTGTGCGTTTGTTTTTCATTTAGTTCTTGTTTTGTGTTATTATTTTTTTTTGTCGTATGTAAACATGCAGGTATATAGGAAAAAAAAACAGGGACACTCACTTCACCCTAGCAGTGCCTGTTGCAGGGATTTTCAATCATTACATACAAACGGAAACAGTAGGCAACAAGGTAGTACAAGGTCTTTTGTGTTGGGCAGTATATAGAGGTAGGAGATCGGCGACGCGGCAAACACGCAAAAAATGCGGAATGTAGCTATCTTGGTTTAGATGGGATACGTGTTAAATTTCGGTTGATGTTTTAATAACGAAATGCAATTATTTACCTTATTTTGTTGTGTTATTACTTGTTATCGATGCACTTAGTACATGGGTTTATTTTGGAGAATTTATTTCTTTGTCACTCACTTATTTCGCCTTGTTTTATAATAATTTTAAGAGAGCTCATTAAACACGTCCACACGGACTGTCCACCCCGGACGATATCCCACCATTTTTATATTATTATTTTTTATCGTGCATTGATCATTTTTCAAAATATGCTTTTGTTTTATCTGTGACCTCACCAATCAATACAAATCTCTTTCCGTAGAATCATCTTATTCAGTCTGGGAGCTAGGATTTAACTATCTGAAGAATACGGTGCATGAGGAAGCAGTTTGTATCGTCGTTCTAGTTTTGCTATCACCGTTGCTGACCTGTGACCTTGTGCATTAACGATTGGCTTGTAACCTTGGGAGAAATCACATAAGTTGGTCATAACAAACCATCTACATCCTCTTGAAGACGACCCTGGCACCGATCACATTGTCTTGTATTTGGTGGGATTATGAAACTTTCATGATCCCATCATCGCCATAAAACAGTTATTGAAAGCAATCGTTAAATCTAATTGTTTTAATTAAATGACTAATTGATTCAAAAATGAATGAGCATCATCATTACTAGACGTCTGAAAAATAACCTTTTGAAATCTGTTTAGGAAGAATGCAGTTTTTATGATTCGCGCAACACAGTTTTTTGATACACACTTTTTTATTACACTTTTTTAGTTAGAATTTCGAAAATGGGACACTGAATGAGTTTTAATTTTTGAACTGATATATTAAATAATGTTCTTATTGGAATAAATGCATTTTTCAAGAAAACAATGGCGGAAATTAACTTGAGGATCGAATTAATTTAGAGCATCATTTTTCAACCTGTTTAGTGTCGCGATCCACTAAATAACCAAGAAGTTAAGTAAAAAACGTTGCGACCCCCCCACTACAATATGACGTTTATCAAAGTTTTACATCGGCCGATTAACACAGCAAAAATGTAAATGGATTTAAACTCCTGCGGGCGTGTTCACACGCATACGAATCGTGAAAAAAACGAATCATCTATTTGTCTTTGTACTAAATGACGAATAGTCAATGACGGATGTATGTATGAATGGGCCATTACACGTATACCGAAATACCACACATCCAAAAATACTACAAGACTTGTGTAACCCCTTGTTCTAATATTACTTTTACCAGTTCGTACCTGTACCGTGCATTCACTTGTAAAATGACCAGTCCGTGTATCTCGCGCCACACGCCCACGTTTGCGAGACAAATCATTCGTCCCGAGCGCGCTTAGGCAAGAGACGAAGAGTTTCATTGTTAATTACGTTTTTATGAAAACAAGTACTACGATTTCTTCTCCCACTCAGTGTTAAATAGTGCGATTTCTTCTCTCATTCAGTGTTAAATAAATTAATAACAGTATGGTAATTTTATTTAACATTAATAATGTTAAATAAAATGGACAAATCTGCTACAAAATGAAATGCACCATCTACATCTGGTAAAACAGTAAACAAATAGACCAGATTATATCACCATGAAATATATTTAAAATATGGATTTATTGCCTTGGATGGCAAACCGCAATTAGTTGTTTGTTATCAAGTTCTGTCCGCGAAAAGCATGAAGCCTTCAACATTAGTCCGGCATCTGGAAACACAACACCCGTCTTGACAAAACAAACCCTTAAAATTTTTAGAGCGTAAATCACTCATCTTGAAAAATCAACAAATTGCCGTAAAAATAAAGCCGTAATCAGACCGCAGCACTTGAAGCATCCTATTTAGTAGCATTAAAAGTGGCCAGCGAGTCTAAGCCCAACACGATTTCGGAGAAGCTCATTTTACCCGCTGTCATTGATATGATCAATGTGACGATAAGTATCGGAAGAAGCAAAAAGGTTGAAATTATATCTCTTTCAAATGACATAATAATGTTTGGCCGATAATGTTCACATTCAAATAATTGAAAAGGTTAAATTAAGAGAGTTTTTTGCTATTCACTTCGATGAGTCAACAGACGTGTCGAACTTGGCGCAATTTTTGTGTTTTGTCCGATACGAATGCGAGGGGCTAATTAAAGAAAATATGCTATTTTGCAAATCAATCTCTGGTCGTGCAAGTGGCGAAGATCTCCACGTTTACTGCCGGTAAGAATTTGTTAAATATCGGCGGATGCCGACCACTGTTTTTGTATAAATTTCAAAGCGAGCTATTGAAAACTATTTAAAACATTTCTATAAATGTTGTAAAAAATAAGTTTGTAGACTTATTTAAGTTGTAGTTTCGACGGCGAATGCCGTCAGTGGCACTCCAGACTTAATATACGAATGGTGTGGTATACGGAACATCCTTTATTAAAGTATTTCTAATATAAAAACAAGTGTTAGAAAATTAAATATTAACAGGAAATAACAATACACTAAAATAAACTTAAATAATGTAATAGCCAAAGTTGTTTGAAATAATAATTTAATGCGACAGTTGATTTTGTTTTTCATTTAAAAATTTTTCTATATGTAGATCATTATTGCAAACAGACATAAGCAAACTATTTTCTAGTAACAATAGACAATTTCTATAGTTAGTTTTTAAAGTCACCATAGAGGAGAAGTTTTTTTTCGCGTAAGTAAGAACTAGCGAAGGGGATCAATGTTTTCAAAGCTTCCGTTACTAGGCTTCTATATCTACATCGTCGTGCAACCATCCTTTTGGAACAAAAAATGATTATAGAATATAACACATCAACAAAATTTTCTCTTGATCTAAAATGCAAATGTCTAAAAATATATGAAAAATATTTAAAAAACTAATAATAAAATTAAAAACTTAATAGTGATAAATTGAACAGCATTTGAGACAATATCCTGAAGGGTCAGGACAATCAGGACATTCATAAATGGTGTCCGTCCGTTTGCCTTCAAGACTGCAGGATCTACATCTCTTGGCATCATAGACTTTAATAAATGTATTGGAGTATGTACTGATGGCGCGAAAGCGATAAGGGCAAAGAACAGCACTACTTTCTTCACAGAAATGCGTTTGCTACAAAAAAGATGCCAGCTAATTTACAAAATGTTCTGTCAGAAGAAAAATTGTTAATTTTATTAAATTGCAGACTATTTTACAGACTATTGCAGACTATTTTACAGACTATTGCAGACTAGATTACTTTCCAAATTTTGCGAAGAAATGGGTTCAAATACGACTCACTGCTTTTCAATACTGAAGTCGAGGCTTTATGACTTGCAACATTTTTTACAAGATAGAGATACTTTATTACGATTGGCTTACTTGAGTGATATATTTTCACCTTTGAATGACTTGAATATGAGTTTACAAGGCATTTTACTAATTATAAAAACATTTTAGTAATGACAGATAAAGTTAATGCCTTCATCAAGAAGCTTGGTATTATATGGTATTATAAGCTTCTTATAAGCTTATGGATTATACGCCTTGAAAAGCGCATTTTAATACATCTACTTTAACTTCGGATTATATTACCAAAAAAATGGATTCAGACAATTATGTTATTGATCGCGTGTTTGAAACAGCTTGAAAACGCATTTACGCGAAATTAAGTTACTGGAATATTTTCCAGATAGCAACGATAATTTTCCCAAAAGATGGGTTCTCAATTCCTTTGATGAAAAAGTTGTTGCAGCTGCTCAATTACCTATTGATATTCACAACCAACTTATTGAAATATCGACCTACAAAACTCTAAAACTAGAATTTTTAACTCAAGATTTAGATACGTTTTGGCTTGCACGACGATGTGAATCTAGAAGCCTAGTAACGGAAGCTTTGAAAACATTGATCCCCTTCGCTACTTCTTACTTATGCGAAAAAAAACTTCTCGTCTATGGTGGCTTTAAAAACTAAATATAGAAATTGTCTATTGTTACTAGAAAAGAATTTGCTTATGTCTGTTTGCGATGATCCATGTATAGAAAAATTTTTAAATAAAAAACAAAATCAACTGTCGAATTAAATTATTATTTCAAACAATTTTGGCTATTACATTATTTAAGTTTATTTTAGTGTATTGTTATTACCTGGTAATATTTAATTTTCTAATACTTGTTTTTATATTAGAAATACTTTAATAAAAGGATGTTCCGAATACCGGTCTTATTTTTTTTTAACACATTTCGACCCCCTATATTCCTGAAGGTAACCGACCTAATGGTCCCAACCCCCAGGTTGAGAAACGATGATTTATTAGTGAACTAAAAATTTTTATTTACAATTATTATTAGCGTCCTGGAGAAATTGACTTTTGATCATTCTTTTTTGAATCGAAAACTCTTCAGAGGGTAGTCGTAACATATATCGTTTATAATAAGCAACACAAACCAATATATTCGTTTAAAGTTTTACCAATACTTCTGCGAAAAATAAATCAAAACTTTCTAACGAATATGTTAAAAGTTTGAACTAAACCGCTCCATAAATATTTCCATCTCAAATATGAATTTCATTTTGAAATCGTGTTAGGTTGACAAAACTTTCTGGCAAATGGAACTAATGGCGAAAACTATACCCCAAAACGCAGATGCAAGAAAAGTACGTACATATACTAAAAATTAAAACTATGGAACTGTATAGCAGTTAAAGCTCGGCTTAAATAATAGAAAATAAATCTAAAACATTCTGATATAGAGTATACCATTTAACTTAATAAAAACATGAGAGTGTTACTGTAGAGAATGAACATATTAGGCTCTATACTGGGTGTTCAACCGGTTAAACAAGGGAATCAACATAAACGGAGAGAGACTGAACTATTTAAAATGATTTGCTGATGACGCAGCTGTGTTTGCCGAAAATACAGAAGATCTCTAGGATATGACATAAAATGTATAAAAGGTATCTCGAGAAATAAGACTTAACATCAATTGTATCATAATCATGAACATATGTTCTGGAGATCCGCATAGCTGTTGAGTCTCAGAAAAATATATATATATATGTAGGTAGGTATAGGTAGGTAAATATATATGGTAGCGTAACGGAACCGTGAAGGGAAATATTACAGAAACCTTTCACCCTTTCTCAACTGCCCATTTATATATATATATATATATATATATATATATATATATATATATATATATATATATATATATATATATATATATACATATATAGCCCAATGCGTCATTCAGCTGAATAAAAAGATTAGGCTTCAAATCGTCCAAGCTTATGCACCAACTAAAAGCCATAGGAATGAGGAAATTGAGGAATTTTATGATGATGTGGCCCAGCTTTTATACAAGGAGAAATGTAGGTACAAAATGATTTTGTACCTACATTTTGGTGATTTTAATGCCAGAATTGGAACAACAAGAACTGACGAAAATGTAACTGGCCCATATGGAACTGGTGAGCGAGACATTAGAGGTGACAGATTGATTGATGTTGCTGAAGGACAAGAACTATATATTATGAATTCGTTCTATAAGAAAATTATCACCAGAAAATGGACATGGAAAAGTCCATCTGGGCTCACAAGCGAAATTGACTACGTCATGATGTAGTCAATTATAAAATGTAGTCAACGATAAAACAAAATTTGCAATTGTACTTTCCTTAACAATTTCAATGTTGGAAGTGACCACCGAATGGTACGAGCAAGGGTTCGGATTGACTGTCGAAACGAGTGCGAAAGAATGATAAGATCAAAGAAGGACAAGGAGGATTCTGGAAAACGGCTGGAGAGAGGAAGCGATTATGAGATTGCTTTGTCAAACCGGTTTGCTGCGTTACAAGATCCAGCGGAGGTGGAAATATCAGTTCAATATGAAGAAATCGTCAACAATGTACTTCAACGGCTGCTTCAATAGCACCAGAAGAAAAATGTCTCAAACAAACAAAAATCTCCAGTGAGACCATTGATTTAATGAAGAAACGGCGAGCAATGAGAAATGCAGGTAATCCTTTTGGCAGGGTCGAGTACACTGAGCTCTGCAAAACTATAAGAAAACGTATCAGAGAGGACACGCACCGATTCAATATGCAGCTAGTGTAAACAACCCTGGAATAAAACAAAGGAATTAACAAAGCTAAACAGAAGCTGAGAAACAAAAGAACGCAAATATATGCTTTAAAGCCTGAGGATGGCACAGTGCGCAGGGCGCGTACCCAAATGTTAGAGATTGTCAGAAAATTTTATTCCCAGTTATATGAAGATCAGAACCAATCAAAGACAACAATACCCACGGAAGACAAATGCTAATTATACTCAAAATGCCTCAAGGAACAAAAAGTATCTGACTTATGGGAAAATGCAGAAGTGATCCTTTTACATAAAAAGGAAGCACAGGCAGATTTAAAGAACTACCGTCCAATAAGCCTCCTATCAGTAATGTACAACTTTTTCACTAAGATAATTTCTAAAAGAATATTAAAAAACTGAATGATGCACAACCAAGAGAACAAGCAGGATTCAGAAGTGGATTCAGTACAATGGATCACATTCAGGTTGTACAGCAGGCCATAGAAAGGCACACCGAATATACCATGCCACTGTGCTTGGCTTTTATCGACTACGAAAAAGCATTTGATTCCATCTCAAAGCATGCGATAATGGATGCACTGCTTAGCCAAGGTGTACAGAGAGCCTATGTAAACCTATTAGAATCGATATATGATGGAGCTACAGGCACAATTCACCTTGATGATCTTGAAGTGGGAATTAATGTAGAACGAGGTGTACGGCAGGGTGACGCAATATCGCCTATTCTTTTGTCGGCTGGCCTTGAAGAAGTGTTCCATAAACTGGATTGGGAACAGGATAATGTAAAGATCAATGGTGTAAACTTAAACCTTCTTAGATTTGCAGATGATATTGTTCTCATTTCACAAGACCCAGTGGAGCTGCAAAGACGCATACGAGAACTGCAAAGGGCTGGCGAACCATTTGGCTTGAAAATAAACCTGAAAAAGATTCAGGTTATGTTCAATAACTTCGCTCAGGACAGACAAATTTCAGTTTTAGGAAGGGATTTGGAGATTGTGGAGAGCTTTATATATCTTGGGCAGAGGATTTCAATGGAGGGGAATACCGCCCGGGAGGTGGCACGGCGTGTTAAATGTGGCTGGCAGGCATTTGGTAGGCTCAACATAGTGTTTAAGAGCAGACTCCGACTTTGCCTGAAAAGAAAAGTCTTCGATCAGTCCGTTCTACCCGTTATGACATACGGAAGTGAAACCTGGACACTCACATCGCAATCAATTCAAAAACTTCGGGTGGCACAGAGGGGAATGGAAAGATGTATGCTCGGCATTACAAGACGAGACAGAAAATCCTGTGCATGGATTAGGGAACAAACAAAGGTCTATGACATCATTGGAAGAGCAAAGCAATTAAAAGGGAGATGGGCAGGCCATATAGCGAGACGATGGGATAACAGATGGACCAAGGCAATCCTGGAGTGGATACCGCTTGACCGCAAACGTCCGCGAAGAACACTGAAAGCACGATGGATTGATGACATCGTTAAGTATATTGAATCCGAGTGGCAGAGGAAAGCCCATGACCGTGAAAGTTGGAAGCATGCTGAAGAGGCCTTCATCCTGTAGTGGATCGATACAGGCTGATGACGAGGATAATATAAATATATATATATATATATATATATATATATATATATATATATATATATATATATATATATATATATATATATATATATATATATACTGCTGGACAAAAATATTGCATATTTCTTATAAGACCTGTTTTTCAATTTTGGCTTCAAATCTGTGTAATTTTTAATATTAAGTCTGTTATTTTGAAGTGTCCTGTGCATATAAGTATTGTTTAATACTTATACGGATATCTAAAAATGTTTACATCGCATTTCGTAAAATAATTATCATTACTGTACAATTATTGCGACTTCTGAAGTGTGCTTTGGCGATTAATAATGGTGCTCTTTTGTTTTACATTATTACAGTGACATTGCTAGTGCATTTTTGTGTCTTGGTTCTGTGTTTTCTGTTTGTAACAGCATATCTAAATAAATTAGCTTTTGTTAAAACTGATACTTTAGCTTGGGAGAATCGCAGGCAAGAAAATATTGCACAAATGCAGTTGCCTACAAAAAGAACATAAGCCTGCTATTTTAGAATGCAGATCAATTTTTACACACAATATTGCCTACAGCCAATATTGTTGTACTCTTATATCCAGTGGTCGGTCATTCTTTTCTCCCTCCTAAAGGAGTATTTGGTAAAATAGAGAAGAAGATTAAAAAATGTACCACTATTATTAAGCCAGAGACGTACCCTGGGTCTTGGCATTTCCGCTTTCAACTTTCAAACATCAAAAATATCTGTTCTGATGTAAATAAAGAAGTTGTGTTTTTTGTTTTTTACCCAATGATTCTTTATTTACATAAGAACAGATATTTTTGATATTTTTTTGAGTTTTAGAACGTGGCGAAAAAACCAAAAAAAAAAAAGAATAATATAAAGGAACACACTACAGTCCTTCAGACAATACTTAGCCTAATATTGTCAAAACATACTTTTGATTCGCGGGATTTTCAAAGTCATTTATTCAAATCGAAATAAGAGAAGATAAATAGGAGAATATTTTATTGTGACATAGGTCTATATGTTTAAACACACACCGTTAAGAAATATACAATAAAAAGACTCTAAAGGTTTTACTGGTAACGACCTTCTTTCAGTATAGTACAATATGAAGAAAAAACGAAATAACCTCACGTATTATTTCGTCCTGTTCGGGTTAACAAACATAGAAATTGCAACAGACAGAAGGGAATGTTGGAAAAGTTGTGAGTTAGGGCGCAGTTGATCTATTAGATAACTGTATGATGTTTATCTATTTAAAAGCTTTAACAACCTTATCAACAGTTTTCAACAATTACACTGTACTTTCCTGGAGCTTCACCTTTTGTTCGATTGGTATTTGCCTCAAGTAGGATATCTGGCATTTGTTCTTCCATCGCTATTGTTGTGTTTGCCGGGTTCTAACCTTCATATAAATATGAATACAATCTTCTGGCAATTTCTAGCATTTTCATATGCGACCTGTACACTATGCCATCCTCAAGCATTAAGGCATAGATTAGCATCCTTATCTTCCTCAGCTTCTGTCAGCTTCTGCTTAGTCTTGTTCCTCTTTTCTCCCAAAGTTTTTTGCACTAGCTCCATGTTAAACTGGCGCGTTTCCTCTCTGCTACGTTTTCTTATGGTTTAGCAGGGGAGGATCCCCGGCATTCCTCATTGTCCTTCATTTTTTTATTAAATCAATTGTATCACTGGAAATTTTGGTCTATTAAAAAACAGTCGAGATTACGTCATTTAAATCCCATTGAACACCTATGCGATATTCTCAAACGCCGTATACGAGTTCGAAATCCAGCTCCTAATTCAACTGAAGTATTACGAATCGCCGTTCAGGAAAAATGGAATCATATTCCGCCAGAAACCATTAGATATCTTCTGAGAACCATACCCAGAACACACTTTCAATTTCTCTCCGATGCATAAGCATACACCTTTCCAGCCCCACCTGTGCTATCCACCCAAAGTTTTAGAATTGACCGCAATGTGATTGTCCAGTTTTCACTTCCGTGCGTCATAACAGAAAAGAAGCATCAAAGACTTTTCTTTTCATGCAAAATGGGAGTTCATTATTAAACACAATGTTGCGCCTGCCAAATGTCTGCGAGCCACATTTAACACACCGTTCCACCACCTGGGCGGTATCGTCCTCCATTGGAATCAGTTGCCCATATAAAGTGGTCCACGACGGGCATACGGACAGTGGTACACTTTGGCTAAGCAATACATCCATTATGGTCTGCATTGAATCAAATGTTTTTTCTTAGTCGCTAAAAGCCAAGCATAGTGTCATGGTGTATTCGTTGTGCCTTTCTATGGCCTGCTGTACAACCTGGATGCGATGCTTTAACAACTTTAATGTTGGGAGTAATTACCGAATTGTACGAGTAAAAGTTAGAATAAACTGTAGAAGAAAGTGCGAAAGATTGGTAAGGACAAAGAGCAGCAAAGTGGATTTTGTGACATGCCAGAGAGGGGCAGCGATTTTGAGATTGTTTTGTCGAACCGCTTTGCTATGTTACAAAATCCGAAGGAGATGGAAATAATAGATGAATATGGAGAAATCACCAATAATTTGCTTGAAACAGCTGCTTCAATAGCACTAGAAGAAAAATGTTTTTTAATAGACCAAAATTTCCAGTGATACAATTGATTTAAAAAAAAATGAAGGACAATGAGGAATGCCGGGGATCCTCCTCTGCTAAACCATAAGAAAACGTAGTAGAGAGGAGACGCGCCAGTTTTACATGCAGCTAGTGCAAAATACTTTAGGAGAAATTAAGAGCAAGACTAAACAGAAGCTGACAAAAGTTGAGAAAGATAAGGATGCAAATATATGCCTTAATGCGTGAGGATGGCTTAGTGTACAGGACGCATACGAAAATGCTAGAACTTGCCAGAAGATTCTATTCATATTTATATGAAGATTAGAACCCGGCAAAGACAACAATAGCGATGGAAGAACAAATGCCAGATATCCTACTTGAGGAGAAAACAAAGGCTACACAATCGATGAAGAAGGCGAAGCTCCAGGAAAAGATAGTGTAATTGTTGAAAACTGTTGATAAGTCACCTAGTAAATCAATTGCGCCCTAACTTGCAACTTTTCCAACATTCCCTTCTGTCTGTTGCAGTTTCTATGTTTGTTAGTAAAAAACCATGAACAATTCTTTGAATGATTATTTCTCAAAAGGCATTAAGAACGAAGCTGAAAAAGAATAACACTATCGCCTTGTCTCTGGAGCGTAATACCGCATAGAAAAAAATCGAAGGAATGTTAGGTTATGATAAGCCGTGTAAAATATAAGAACCAAAAATCCGACAGGATATTCTTAGATGCGAAAGGTCCCGATCTTCCATTTATAAGGATAATAAAAACGGCAATAAAACGAGTCCCGAAAACGATGGCTCGCATTACTCTTTCAGAGATAAATTTTTATACAAAACCCGAACAGGACGAAATAATACGTGAGGTTATTTCGTTTTTTCTTCATATTCCACTATACTGAAAGAAGGTCGTTACCAGTAAAACCTTTAGAGAGTATTTTTATTGTTTATTTCTTAACGGTGTGTGTTTAAACGTATAGACCTATATCACAATAAATTATGTTCCTATTTATCTTCTCTTATGCCGATTTGAATAAATGACATTGAAAATCCCGCGAATCAAAAGTATGTTTTGACATGATTAGGCTAAGTATTGTCTAATGATTGTGGCGTGTTCATATATATATTTTTTTTTTTTTTGGGTTTTTCGCCACGATCTAAAACTCAAAAAAATATGAAAAATATCTGTTCTTATATAAATAAACAATCACTGGGTAAAAAACAAAAAACAAAACTTATTTATTTACATAAGAACAGATATTTATGATATTTTTTTGAATTTTAAATCGTGGCGAAAAACTCAAAAAAGAAAAATTATATTATTAGGGTAAGCTACTCAAAAAATTTAGTGGATAATGGGTTAAGCACGAATAAATTTATTTAACTGAGGTACCGAAATTCATTTTGAACAAATAAACTGAGACTTGTATCTATAATTTCCACTATATTTAAAAACATTTATAACAATTTTTTGTTTCGCCACGCAGTGACTTTTTTAAATACGAATCTACAATATTAAAATTTATAGTAAAAAAATGTTATAAAGGGTGTTACAATAAGAATGCAAAAAGGGAATTTTAAATAGAACATGGTTTTCTGTAGCAAAGTACAGAAATATTTATTGATTTATAATATGAAGCGTCCAAATGCAAAAGCAGACATTTGAGGCAAAAGCACTTTTGAGTAAAACGGTAAAAAGCTGCCAATATCTTATAAGTTTATCAATTAACTTGCAATTTTAAACAAACATTGATAAAATATCGATAATCCCGTCAATGTTTTATAAAAAATACCTGATTTGTCATCAAAAAGTTATTTTGTTGAAAAAATAGACATGCCTGGTTTACATCTAAGGCTTGCAAATTTCTGCTTATGCTCCTAAGTAAAATGCAAATGTTTGGTTTTGCATTTCTATAAAATGTATAGCAGCATCTACGCTAATAAAATAAGGGATTGCAAAAAAAGAAAATTTCTAAGAAAATTATTTTATTAACAATTGTTCAGGATTATGTTAACATAAAGAATAAAATTAAACTCCCAAATCATTGTCTTCAATATCAGAAAAATATAACAAGTATGCTAATATTATCCCCATCATGAAGAGTTTCTACCGTATTAGCCGTTATTTCTATAAAGGCGTTTTTGAAGAAAAAAAAACGTTCGTCGTTTTCCCTCGCGAGTTTTAATGCTTCTATCCACAATCATTGACCGCAACTATATTTGGACAACTTTCTTGCCTTTTTTACAAATGTCCTTATCAGTAGAAATAGCATTTTTGTAATATGATTCACCCTTGAGAATAATGTTATGGTTAAATGGTTTTTGTAAAAATTATTTGTTTAGACGGTTTAAACAGAACCTCACTTTTCCAATCGAAAATTAAGAAATCTTTTCCCATTTTTAGCACTGTAGTCTAATCTTTAATTAAATTAATGTACGTCTGTCGGTTAAGAATAGTAGTACATTTTTTAATCTTCTTCTCTATTTTGCCAAATACTCATTTAGGAGAAAGAAAAGAATGACCGACCACTGGATATACGAGTTCAACAATATTGGCTGTAGTACTGTATGTAAAAATTGATCTGCCTATTGTATAAATTGATCTGCATACTAAAATAACAGGCTTGATCTGGAATTTATGGGAGTGGTAGTTTTTTGCAGTCAAATGAAAATATTGCAATTTTGGGACTATTTTCTTTCAATAAGCCATAAAACGCATTGCTGCGTATTCTTATATACAGTGTTCTGTCGTTGCCCTTATTTCCTCTTAAGAGTTGGTAATTTTTCTTATTTTTTCCGAAAACTACAGCTATTTTGAACACACATCAACCTTTGGAAATCCAAATCCAATATTACATTGCCGTAGAAAAATATTCCTGAAAAAACACTTCTTAACTTTAAAGGATTCTTCCATTCGAGAATTGTTCATCTTCCACAATTTGACTATATTCAGTTCACAGGGCAAGTATCATCTAATATTGAATAATTACGCGCATAATGAGTCTCACAACTTAAAAATTCGATGAAATTCTTTATAGCCTGTTGTTTATGAGCCGTTTTTTGTGATATTCGATCACCTCCTCCTCCGGCAAAACTCCGGTTTGGCAATATTCCTTTAATATTCTTTCAACTCAGTTTTCCTGTACCCAGTACAGCTACAAATGTTTTTTGCACACAGGAATTGTCCCTTTGGGAGTTTAAATGCTGTACTTTATGTGTGCGACTTTCCTTAATTTTGAAGGTTTTCTTTAATTTTGGTACCCGGTTTTTTCGATCGACTTGTGACACAATGCTTCAATACAAACATATCTTAATACGATTTGGATTTTTTTTATAAAAATCCTCATTAAATTTTTTTATCTCAGTCATAAGTAATAAGCAACATTGTAATGTCTTTGTTTTATTCCCACAAGTGGGAAATTCAGGCAGGCGTTACCGAGAATACCTAGAAAAGTAAATTAACATTTTTCGAAACTGCTAATCAAGAATTTGCAAAACAAACATACCTTTGTATCTTGGCTCTTTCACGTTTCCATTCTTGCTTATTTGCTACTCTTTTTCGTCCTTTGCCAACAGGACTTCGTTTAATGCTATGGCTATTTTGCTATAGATACAAGACAATTAATTTGTAAACAAACCTCATAAAACTTTCGTCACCACATCCTGTTTCAAGTCATGTAACCAAAAAATGTCGAATGTCTCCTTTTGCATCTAAACTCTTCATATAGACATTTAGAAATTATGAATGAAACAACACATCCAGTAAATGGCCGCCACGGCTTTGGTAGCACCCGTGAACTCTTCTGACGAAATATACAATAAGGGTTTTGTATAAATGTGGCGGCATTTCGTTGATACACCGTTCGTTTCGGCTTTCAGTACCTGGGTGGTTGTGGGTTTGTTGGTGTAAATCTGAGACCTCAGAAAACCCCACGAAAAAAAGCCCATAGGTGTTAATTCGCAAGATCGTGGCGGTCAATCGTGGTCATCACAATACTCTCTTCACTGTGCATGGTCTGTTGGCCAAGTTGTTCAGTCAACTGGACTTTATAAGCATGGAGATGCAAATCTTTACTGAGGATACGGTGAAGAGTGACTGTTGAAATGTCCAATTTTTGTGT
The DNA here is from genome assembly GCA_031761425.1 of Cosmopolites sordidus. Lineage (NCBI taxonomy): Eukaryota > Metazoa > Arthropoda > Insecta > Coleoptera > Curculionidae > Cosmopolites > Cosmopolites sordidus. Next base: position 340,913 of record JARFXV010000480.1, on the reverse strand, counting down.
AGGATGGCGAATCGTGGACCCTGGACTCTCGGCCACACTCTCACGAACTGTGGTGATGTTTTGTTCTAAACGACCACTACAAGCTCGTGTTGTGTGTTTCATACCAATAACCAGCTGATAAATTTGGAAAATTAGTTCTACCGAAAATCGGAGGCACTTTACGAATCGTAACAACCAAATTTTTTGCATCGTGAAGCGCTCTATGTTTATTAACTCCTATCTGTCTCTTATCGATCTGTCACATTTCTTCATCTATGGAATCTTAACAGCCAAAATGGCACGCAATCAAATCTTGTGCTCATATTGTAGCACCCTTTATATGCTAGTTACTACCTAAGGTACATCAACCTAATAATACAATAAATTAGAATGATCGAGAGTTTACTTTTCAATGTTCACATGTGCATTATAAATTTATAAGGGCGAACCATTCAAGTATACCTGGTCATTTAGCAAAATATCCAAATTGTTTCGTTTATTAACTTTTAGGCTCTCTAAGAGATTTAGTTTTTTTAGATTCACGTTCATTATGTAACATTTTAAAATGCTCATTAAAAGTGTGATTTTCTTTAATTAAATGGTTAGCATAATGGGTATTATTTTGACGGGAATTATTTAGTATAACTTATTTTATGTTCATTGAACTTAGTAGAAAAGAATCTTCCTGTACAACAACATATACTTTTGGACACGAACCGCCCTGCAATTAAATAAACTCTTGATTTATAAAGTTTATTCGTTTGACCATTACTGTTTTTAATAAGACTAATATTTGTTCTGAATGTAACTTTTATATTATTTATTTTTCATAAAAGTTTTAAAACTAATTTGGTTTCCTGTATATGTAAATGTTTTGTACTCATTGTTTTTGATGTTATTGATTGTTATTATTTATAATATTTGGATCATATCCGTTATTTAATGCGAACTTTTTGATGATATTCAATTCTTTGTTATAATGATCTATTTACGTTTATGAGTTTGTATATAAAATAATTAAATGCTGCGGTCTTTTGTGGATAAGGATGATATTATTTGTTATGTATGATAACTTTATCTCTAAGAAATGGTTTATGAAAAATTGTAATCATGTTTACTGTCTTGATATATTATATATATTAGGCTAATTGAAAGTTCGCGGAGCGACACCTATAGAGCGGTAAAAACTATATAATCGAATACATTTTGAAGTTTCATCCTTCATATGAACATATGTAAAGTTTCAAGTCCATCTTCCAATTAATTGTTTAGTTCAGTTATGTTTTAAAATAGAAAGTATTGAAACCCGTGCAGTGATTAAATTATTTGTAAAAAAAGGTTTAAATGCAATGGACATTTATAGTGAAATGGTAAATGTATTAGGGGAGTCTGCTCCTTTAAAAACGATGGTTTGTAAGTGGGTAGGTGAATTTCAATATGATATGATTATGGATGACAGACAATTGACTTTGAGTGAAATTGCTAAGGCCATAGACATCTCAACTAAATAGGTGTTCCATATTTTGTAAAAGGAATTGGGCTTGGACAAGTTATGTGCAAGATGGGTGCCGCATTTATTAAATTTTGATCAAAAACGACTTCGAGTAAAACTTTCTAACCTTCTAACATTTGTATTTTCTTTGAAAAAAATAAAATAGGTTTTAAAAGTCGTTTTGTAACTATGGATAAGACTTGGGTTTACAGACAGTATTACTCAAACCTTTTGAATCAATTGGATGGAAAAATTCAACAAGACAATGCACCGGCTCACAGAGGTTTTCTTGCAATGGCCAAATTAAAACAGTTACACTACGAATTTAGCATCCACCATAATCACCAGATCTGGCTCGCTTTGACTTTCAACTGTTCCCAAATTTCAAAAAAATCCTACGTGGTAAGCGTTTTTCATCAGATGAAGAAGTTATAGCAGCCGTAGATGAGTATTTTGAAGGACTTCCACTAAATCACTTCAGAGATGGAATAAATGAATTTGAGAACCGCTGGAGAAAATGAATTGAGTTTAAGGCAGGATTTACAAAAGAAAAAAGTAATTTTTTCAACTATATTTGTTTTATCATTTCCGCTCCGCGAACTTTTCAATTAGTCTAGTACATATATCTATCAGTAAACTACTGATAGATCTATCTTATAATTGATTTATCTTATTTTCTTGTCGTTAAAATTAGACATTGAAAATGAAATTTTCGACCATTATCATTTATTATATAACTAAACTGATGTGCTTTTAGCTGGTAACAAGTATATATTCCATTTTCTTACGGGATGTTTATACTTTATCATTGTTTATATGTTTATGCATTGTGTTTGTTTCCATATATTCTCAAGACAAGACTGTAAAATCGGACAAGAAATTATCCCTGAGGCGCAATCACATTGGGTCGGGCATTATGCCTTCTGAGAGATCTGCTTTGATTTATAGATCTCATATTTGTCTGCGTTTTATAATATAAGCGGTTGAATTTTCGTATTATTTCTAGCAGACACTGTAACACACTGCTATAATGTCGTCTAAAGTGGGATACTTTGATCACTCGCCGATTGATAACAATGTTAATAATCTGAAATGGACAAGATATTCATAGGCGATATAACGCGCCAATTATACTATTTACAAATAAAATAAAGAATGTATCAAACTGAGAAAGAAAAAGGATGATTTGAATTACTCTTTCAGGGATAACATGTTTGCAAAATCCTAACTAAACCAAATAATACGTGAGGTAATTCCATTTTTGTTATCATGCTCTGGGGAAAGGAGAATCAGTAAGGTTTGAAACTGTAGAGGTTTTATGATGTTTAAAACAAAGATGTTTAAAACAAGAAAATATATTTAAAGTAAATTTTCGGAAGTAAATTTTACTTTACTAAAAATATTAATACTGGACTGCCGATGAGAGACTGTTCTCTTGTTTAAAATGAATTGTCTGTTGTTTTATGTTATTTAGAATATTCTATATTGTTTATTGTTGCTCCGTTCTATTTGTATTAGCATTTGGTTCAAAATCTCTTTATTGTTCTGCCTTTCTCTTTTCCCAGTGTTCTTATTTTTCTCCTGGTCTCTCATTTTATTTGCAATAAAATTGCAAATGATTTTTAACAATGCTGTTATGGGCAATTTAATTCCAATTTTATTCGGTTGACACCTCACTTCGTCCCGTTTTTGGTGTTAACCATGGTGTTATCTACTTCACACTGTAGATTTTGATAGAACTTAAAAATTCATGTTTTATAGCAATTTTAAATGGAATACCCTGTATTTTATAGTGGACCACAGAAAAGTAATACAATCTATATCTAAAAGTATTAAGTGATGATATACATATTTTTAACGGTTTTCGACTTAAAAACAGAAAACCAAAATAAGGCAAGTAAAGCAAGGATAACGGTTTATTATATTTTAGTAAACAATAAACAAAAATTAAAATTAAAAACATAATACTATGTAGTAATACTGTAATAATAATACTATTTTTATAGAATGTTCGACACGTTGACCGTTTACCTCCAAGCACTTTAACATTCTAATATGGACCCTTCCGTGATGGCTCTTCTTATTTCAATAGGATCTAAGGTTGCTAATGCTTGATTCACCCAATGTTTTAACTCCTCTCTAGTGTTTACTAACGTTTTGTAGATAATATCTTTTACAGCACCCCAATGATAGAAATCAAAGGAAGTTAAATCGGGTGATCTCGGCGGCCAATACCACGGACCCAAACGTTTAAACCACCTATCTTCGAATAGTTCATAGAGTTGCCTGCTTACTTCTTCTATACAGTGTGCCGCAGCACCAGATACTTCGATACACTGTCAGTGAAAGCTTTTCTATCAATTCAACCTATCTATCAATCACCTTTTCACCTTCATCACCTTCAACCTTTTCTATCAATTCTATCAATTCTATCAATATCAACTACTATTGTTATTATTTCTAGATACTTTCGTGAAGTTAAATGTTTATCATAAATAAAGTATCGAATTTGTTTATCCATAATTAAATCCCTAATATCAGCAATCCCTGATAAAATAAGGATCTTTATTGGCCCAGAAGTGACAATTTCGTTTGTTAAAAGCTCCTTTTCTCGAAAATTTGGACTCATTAGTTCAGATTAATTTTTGTAAAAAATGTGGATCTTCCCGGAAACGAACTAATAAATTTTCACAAAATTCCACTCTCTGTGGGTAGTAGTCTAACTTGAGAAACTGAGCTTTAGAACATTTTTAAGGGCGCATATGTTATATGCAGCTAGTTTTCAGATTTTCTAATAGAAGATTGTGGATACGCATGGAAATAAGCCAAAATGTTAATCTCGTTATCATCAGATGTTACTGGCTTGGTCAAATTCCGGGTGCCTTCAAAAAACCAAAATTTATAAAATTGGTTTGAATCTCTTTAAATTTTATTTGATCCATTTGTGCTAAATTATGATACATTACGGATAAACTATCTGCAGGTGTAGTAGATAATTTTGTCAAACTGCCCATATAAAATAAATACATTCATGATCACTGCATTTGAATAGTTAATTTTTTCTATTCCTGATTGAGACAATTACTTACTTAAATACGTTAATAACACTGGGGAACAATTTGAAAAATAATTTCTGTTGAGTTCGATGTTTAAGGTGTTTTATACGTAAATTGACATGCTAATTCCAAAATTATATTTAGTTTTTTTTCTATCACGTCAAGTTTTTTCTCTCTGAGTGACGTTGCATCATCCAAAACTAGTTCGGTCAGTTACGCATGAGATGCTAAAGTACGCGGGTCTGTGTCGCTCTGATATAAGAAGTGAAGTGAAAGTATACATACACAACTACAGATTTTCGTTGTCTGCCTCTGGTAGTTCTCATTGTAAGTGCTTAAACAGCCCTGAGTCATTTTGTTATATATGTGGCAGTTTTACCATCCCCATTCAATGGACTAATATTAGTACATTTGTCACAAGCCTATTTTGCTTATTTTAAAATGAAAATACGTGACCAAGATAAATCATGGGCCCCTCATAAAGTGTGCAAGCAGTGTGTAGAGAGTTTACGAATGTGAACGAAGAGAACACGTAATAAACATTCGTTTGGTATACCAATGTTTTGGCGAGAGCCAACCAGAAACGTAGAAGGTTTAATGAAAGAATTGGCCATTTCTAACTATAACGCAACTGAATAGCGATTGTCTATAGATAGCTCAAAGCGTAGCTTGAAGTGTGCTCTCCTACATAATGGAAATTTATACGGTTCAGTCCCAATAGGTCATTCAGTTTCTTTGCGTAAAGAATATGGCGACTTAAAGAAAGTCATTGAGTTGTTGCAATATAACATGCACCAATGATCCATATTGCAATGGATCATCTGTGTTGATCTTAAAATGGTCTGTTTCCTTCTTGGCTAGCAACGCGGGTATACCAAGTATCCCTGTTTTTTGTGCATGTGGGGCAGCAGAGATCGTGAGAAGCATTGGGTGCAATCGAACTGGCCGCCAAGATCTGACCTAAGACCTGGTGATCCAAACATTTCAAATCAGCCACTTGTCGACAGAAAAAACATTGTATTTCCGCCTTTGCACATAAAACTATTATATAATATACTAAAATTTGTCAATTGAAGGAAACTGCTTTTCCGCATTCCCTAGCCTGTCATATAAAAAGATAAAGGCTGGTGTGTTTGATGGTCCACCGATTCGGCAACTCGTTAAAGATGAAAATTTCACTGAAACAATAACCGAACTTGAAAGGAATGCTTGGTTAGCTTTTAAAAATATTGTTAAAGACTTTCTTGGAATACACGAGCCCCGAATTACATCGAAATTGTTCAACAACTCTTGGAGAGCTTTAAAAAGCTTGGTTTGGAGCATCAAGCGAGAATGTCCACAAACCGAACACTCCAGGAAAAGCTATAAGAAGAAATTTTTACCATAAAATCTTTTATTTATTTTTTGTATAAACATATTTTAACTTTTATTAATATGTTAACCTCTGTATGAATAAAATATTCTAATCTATTTGGTCAGATCTCACCTTATTTCCTTTCGTATGTACACTTTTAAGGTAAAATGAGGGGTATGCTGTAGCTTAAGAACTTGACGTGATAGTAAATATTTTTCACTATCACGTCATATTTCAAAAACTGTGAATATTTTTGAATTCAGAGATGAAAAATTAGTCAAAAACAAGTCACAGATCCAAGTCAACAAAATTGCTATTCCCCAGTGTAATGATTATCAAATTAAGAATGTTAAATGGATACATTTTTATAATATTTGTAATATTATGAAATATGTCACCATAGCCGCCTGTGGCCCACTACTAAAATAAACCATTAATTTTGCATTATTGTATTATTTTGGTTTTTTGCTATAAGTTAAAAACAGCAAAAAATAGGTATATCATCACTTAACTCTTTTAGATAGAGAATGTATCGCCCTTTTGCGTTCCACTATAAAATACAGGGTGATCCGTTTAAAATTCCTACATAACAGGATTTTTAAGTTCTATCAAAAAGGCACTATTTTGTAAACTCCCCGTATGCTAATAAATAATTAGCAATTAGTAACTTAATTCCCATATCATAATATTATAAAGCAACCTATTAGGACCATATTCAAAAATTCAGGTATCTACCTATTCTGGCTATTCTAAAATATTTTTTATTTAGGGATATTTGTTGTCAAATTTCTTAAATAATATTTTTTATTTTCGAAACGGCTCAAGATAGATATAGCATATGCTACCTAAAAAAGTTTCAAAATGTCTCACAGAATCTAAAAATGTAATATTATATAGGGTATTCCATATAAAAAAACAATATTGGTATGAGCTACGATTAGATTTGGCAATACCACAGCGCAAAATATTTTAAATGGACAGTTCATGTTTATTTACATCAGTATCTAAAATTACAAATCTTTACTTTAAGTTGTTCCCCGTAAACATCTAATGTACCATTTACTGTGAATCACCCTGTATATTAAATAAATTTTTTCTAATAAAATGTAGATAAATTTTTACATCAATCCAATATGGGCTTTTTGACAAATAAATGTTTATATTTAATCTGTGGCCTGCCTAAATCTCCGAATAGTTAGCAAAAACCATTTGAATGAACGTTCATTACAATGAATGTCCCAAAGAAACCTTAAGACTACAGTAAACAAAAAATATAATATGGAAACTGGGAAGATACACTATATATTTGTTTTTATGAGTAGATATACCAGAGGTGCTGTAGACGTCGCCATCGTCTTGATGAGGTTTGTAAATTATTACAGATAGATCACGTTAAACTTTCGTAAAAGTTTAATTTCAACTCATATTTTACGATGTTTTATAGTAAAGCAGTTGTATTTTCGCACAACTTTTTTAATATTCTTAACATATATTATAAGATTATAATGTCGTCTAAACCGAGTTCTTATTATGTACGTCAATACCGCAACAAACATAACAAAAATCATCGTTTTCGAAAAAAAAAAGAATATTTTTACAGCTTGACTCGAAAATATTAAAAGCGAGAGGTTGTTCAAGTTTGTAAAGAACATTTTGATATTGATGACTATTGTGCTAGGGGTAAGAGGTAATTTTTTTGCTAATAAACATAATGTATTTACTAAATAGTATTAATTAAAAATATTAATTAATTAATTAAAAATATTAAAAGTATTAATTAAAAATATTAATTAAAACTATTAATTAAATACTAGCTGACCCGACAGACGTTGGCCTGCCTAAATTTCAAAAAAAAATTTTGTGATCGTTTTGTGAATTTGTGAAAAGCTATTGGAAATGTGTAAACAAAGTAAAAATGAGAAAAAAAAACGCATTTCTGAGGATCATTGTATTTATTAACGATTGTGGCCACGGATATTCAATTTGAGGACGAGTACATTCAGAAAGAAGTACGCCAATAGGAAATTTTACATGCGAGATTAGAGAAATACTGTAAAAGCAGCAACTGTTAATTCTGCAAACCAAGCAGAATTTCATGTTAACCAAATGATTTATTTTCTTCCATTACATTTGAAATCACAATGAATCTCAAGGTGTTTTATTTACATGTCGATTTCGATTGCAAGATCGATGTTCAAGTAAACAATCAAAATAAAGAAATGTTTTGTTTCGATTGGTCTGCTATGACATCACATTTCGTTCATTGTAATGCTTTAATAATGATAATGCTTAAACAAACAAAGCTGATGGTTTTCCGACACGGGAACAGAACAGGCGACATACAATTGACCATGCAAGACGCATGGATTTTCAATGTTAATGCCGCAAACACTCAATGACCGCCCTTGTGATTTGTTTATTGTCATTGCGAATGCAAGCAGCACCGGAAACTGCAAGCGTTTAATGTTGAATGGCATACTGATCAAAATCATTGGGATGCATGGTATCAAAACGTCTTCTCCTTCGTACCTTACTTAAGAAATGTTGCTTCGATGACACGTTCATCAGTTTCTTCACCGCAAGCCGGGTGCCATTACAAATACGTGGTTGATTGATATTTTGCAACATTATGATTACCGATCCGACTTTCAATTGGAGATTGTGAGGCGGCAATTCGTGCAATTCGGTTGGAAAGTTGACGACATCATCTTGGCCATTTGTTGGACAGATCGCAAAACAGCGCGAAAGTCAAAATAAATGTAATTTTATTTTAATTTAGGCTAGAATACGTTTTTCAATTTTTTTTCCAGATTTTCCACATTTTTTTTCAATTGAAAACATTGAATTAAGGTATTTCCATCCCGGAAGCATAATGAACAAAACAAAGAAAGAATCGATCCAATATGTCGTTCCTATTGTCAGTTATGATCGAGTGTGCATACAAAAATTATGTTTTCAGTTTGTCTGAATTTTCCGACTTTCTTTTGTAATTGTCTCCAATTGTTTTCCTGAAAACTTTTCTAAGACCGTAACGAACAAAACAAAAAAACAATTACGCATATCCATCGTAATGCAATTTTCCTTTTCATAGAACCTTATTTGGACTATTACAAACAATAAAAAAAAAGTTAAGCAAATCGGTGTTTGTTCTCAAGTGATCTCAAGCGATGACCAACGAACTGCAATTAATTTTTATTTATATAGATGTAAGACATATTATTTTTAACAATAACTTTAATAATTTGATGAATTGGTTTTATAAATATTAACTAATCCTTTTTTAACAATTATTAATAAAGTGTCCCAATAAGAATTTGGTTTTTAAATAAAACTAAAACTTTTTGAAAAATAACAGGTTTGTTTATTTTATCAAAAGTAGAGTCATGGAAGTTATTTAAAAAAAAAATCATTCTCCAAATATCTCTCTCGGCTGTTTCTGCAGATGGCCATTCTTTGCGTAAAATTGTCAATAATAGTTTCCCACAATTGCGGTTCAATTTCACCAATATCTTGATGCGTGTTTTGCTTGAGGTTATGAATCGCCTGAAGATTGTTAGAATAGACTTTGCCCTTGAGGATGACCAATAGGAAAAAGCCGACAGGGGTTAAATTACATGATCTCGCAGGCCCCCTTATATCGCTATTTTGAAATATGACGGAACCCGGAAAACGTGTCCGTAACAAATCAAGTTTTCCTCGTCGTATGACACGTGGCGCCATCTTTGTGACAGAACATATTGTTAAGATGCATATTATCCAATTGGGGCCATATAAAGTTTCTTAACATATTGCTGTAGCGTTCATAACATATAGCAATAGCGTAAGATGGCCCTGTAACTCCTCCAGTCTATTATGCACACTGTTACTCGAAGAGGATGTAAAAGCTCTTATGCAATCCCTCGAGGATTTTCACTTCCCCAAATCCTACAATTTTGCTTGTTTTTGAACATGAGCTTAATCGGAAAAAATAATTTTATTGCTAAATTCTGCTTTATTTCTAACTTTATTAAAGATAAAATTTGTTAATGCTTTGCGATGCCCGTAGACCGGGGATTTTAGCTCTTGAGCTAGTTGAATTTTATATTCGATCTTTGTTCAAAATTCGATACAGAAAGTTATGTTTTTGTTATGTTCAACTGTTTAAATCGACAACGATTTGAGGTTCTAGGATTTTCGTCAACATATTCACGTACTTTAGCGATATTTTTATTGGATCCAGCACTATATAGACACACTAGTAGTTTTAAATCAACAACCGATTCTCAAACTCAAGATTGTTAATGTCGTTGCTACTTGTGACTAGTTTATGAATTGTTTTCCCACAAGAATGTGAATTTTCGCAAGTTTGGATTATTCTAACACGTTCTTTCGTCGTAAAACGCTCCATAATTAACCCTCAAAAGAAGCACGAAGTAGCTTCCCGATTCAGGAGCATATGGGTACGCCATATGTAGTGTATGCCGCATGTTTTTGATTATTAAGATATTTTGGTTGATGCTCTAAATGATAGTAAGAAAATATATTTTGTATGTGTTAATGATTCCTACATTAACTATATATATATATATATATATATATATATATATATATATATATATATATATATATATATATATATATATATATATATATATATATATATATATAAATATATATAGCTATATATATATATATATATATATATATATATATATATATATATATATATATATATAAATATATATATATATATATATATATATAGATATATATTATATATATATATATATATATATATATATATATATATAATATATATATATATATATATGTTATATCACTCAAAGCAACTTTACTTTTTTAAAAAAGGTTTTATTTTTATAAAATATCTATATTTGTAACATAACAGAAAAAATAAACAATAATAATAATGCTACTAATGAATATTAAGTAATGCACACAATATCTCGGTGATTTTTCTATTTATACATTAAAAGTGTTTATTAGGCATCTTCTGGGTGAGAACCATGTAGGTGTCCGTGACGCTTGAGGGCTTGTTCAGCGTCTTTGAGAGAACTGGCGGATTTGGCCATGGAATGAGGTCATCTTGGAAAGTTGATAGCTATGGGATTAGAATTGCACAATTGCAGAATTGCACACATTGCAATTATATATATACTATACATATATAATATATATATATATATATATATATATATATATATATATATATATATATATATATATATATACATACATATATATATATATATATTATATACTATAGTATATATATATAGTATATATATATATATATATATACATACATATATATATATATATATATATATATATATATATATATACATACATATATATATATATATATATATATTATATATATATATATATATATATATATATATATATATATATATATATATACATCATTTTTTGGTAGTATGTCACTGTCAGTAAAAAATATTATTGTCAATGTAAGTATCATTGACATATACAAAATATATTTACTTACTATCATTTAGAGTATCATATATAAATTAATATAAATTATTTTTAGATTCGTTTTGAAAACGGAACGGAACAAATTTAATACAAAAAAGAATCACTGAGAAATTAGTCTCTGTTTAGTTTTTTACCCAGTGATACTTTTATGCACATAGGAACAGATATTTTGAGTTTTAGATCGTGGCGAAAAATTTAAAAAAAAATTGAAAAAAATAGATATAAATAAGTTTCAATTTGATTATATAGGTACAGACCGCAGAAGATATCTAAACTAGTGTTTATTAGCGTATATGACCGTTTCATATCTATAATGCGTTTTTAATATATAAATCACTAATTAAGCTACTTCTATACATTTTAGGCATACTAGGCGTTAAAAGACCGATTAAATGTTAACTTGTGATAAACCAAATAAATTACAAGAACCGAGAATGCGGCAAGATATTTCGAGTTGCGAAATGCCTCGATCTTTCATTTATAAAGATAATAAAAACGACAATAAACCAAGCCCCGAAAACGATAGCTCGCATTATTCTTTTAGGGGTAAAATTCATATAAAGCCCTAACTGGACGAAATAATACGTGAGGCAATTTCATTTTTTTTGCTATTGTATGTTAGGGTAAATAGGAGATCGCTACCAGTTGAAGCTCTAGGATTTCTATGACGCGTTTGCTATCGTTACATGCTTCAAATGAAAAATAAAAATATCTAAATATGAAGATGTTACTTAAATGAACGAACTAATCGAAATATTATACTTGTGTTTTTTAAATGTGCTTTCTTTCAAGTTTGTAGCGTGTATTTTCCGATATTTCCAACCGAGAGTACGAAATTTTCAACTAATGCAACTAACTATAACTCAAAGAATAAATATATTTAAAATTAATACGCAGAAAAAACCTTTAATATTATTAGTTTATATTTAGTCATAATTTACTTCAAAACTGGAGTTGTGTCCACATTACCATGATTTCCCAATTGAAATATTTTTGAAATTTTGTAAATTAATTTAATTGTAAATGTGATAAAGATTTACAGCATTTCATCTTCTACAATTGAGAAAAGAAGTTAATATTAACTATTGTAAGCTGAACCAACGAGTTTTGCATTCTCTACTGTTGCTGATTTTTAACAATTATATTCAGTAAGAGAGCTGAAGACCATAAGCTTAGCTTACCAAATGTTGGAAAGAATGTTGTCTATCTACACAGTATGTCAAAAAAATGATGGAACTTTCCAAATTTAAAGAACACTACTGGAGTTTATATATTGAAACAATATATAGTCTGAAAGCTGTGTACCTCCCCTATAAAACGAAATTGTCACCATTAGAATCGATCGGCGATCGAATCGGCCACCAACGGATTGTCAACTGGCCATTACGTTTGATCACCTCATTACAAAAACACGATGGAACAAAGAGCTAATACTAAATTTTGTTTCAAGCTGGGTAAAACTTTTACAGAAACATTTGAATTGATGAAAGGAGTTTATAGTTTAAAGTTCTGACTTTCTTTCTGAATGAAACAGATACATTTGAGCTAAAGCTACTACCAATTCTTCTGTTGAAACCTTCGGTGTGAAACACTAAACTCGAAGAGATTTACTACTAAACACCAAATCACTTTTTTAAACTTCTCGACGCCAATTTTTGATAACCCTATTAGCATAATCATAACCATATTAGCATAATCTTTAATCTAATTCTAAAAGTACTTTTTTAACTCTTCTTTTAACTCTAACTTTTTTTTTTGTAATTTTAGAATTGGAAAGAATTGGAAAGAAAGAATTGGAAAGAACTTTTTTGTAGAGAATTTTATTTCCTACAAAATTGCTTCTATATCTTTTTCTCAAATTGGTATACTTTAAGAGATACTTACAAAAAACTACGACTTTATAAAAAAATTAACTTAGATCGTCTTGAGGCACGTGTTATTTTTGTTAAAAAAATCCCCCCATGATGATGATGAAAAAAAAAAACTTTCATCATCATCATCATCATCATCATCAGTCCGTATCGATCCACTGCAGGATGAAGGCCTCTTCAGCATATTTTCAACTTTCACGGTTCCAGACTTTCCTCTGCCACTCTGGTCCAATATACTTAACGATGTCATCAATCCATCGTGCTTTCGGTCTTCTTCGCGGACGTTTGCGATCAAGCGGTATCCAGTCCAGGATTGGCTTGGTCCATTTGTCATCCCCTCGCCTCGCTATATGGCCTGCACATCTCCATTTCAATTGCTTTACCCTTCCAATGATGTCACAGAATTTCGTTTGTTCCCTGATCCATGCACCGGACTTTCTGTCTTATCTTGTAATGCCAAGCATACATCTTTCCATTACCCTCTGTGCTACCCGAATTTTTGAATTGATTAGGATGTGGGTGTCCAGGTTTCACTTTCGTATGTTATAACGGGTAGAACGCACTGATGGAAGACTTTTCTTTTCAGACAAAGTGGGAGTTTGCTCTTAAACACAATGTTGAGCCTGCCAAATGCCTGCCAGTCACATTTAACACGTCTTTCCACCTCCCGGGCGGTATTCCCTTTCATTGAAATATATATATATATATATATATATATATATATATATATATATATATATATATATATATATATATATGTATATATATATATAATATATATATATATATATATATATATATCTATAATATATATATATATATATATATATATATATAATAAATCCCTAACTGAACGAAATAAACGGGGAATAAAAAAAAATAAATAGGGAATCGCTAATGATTCAGCGTTAAATTTTTCAAATGAGAAATAAACTGTTAAAATAAAGATAATATTCACAATACATTCTCCAGACGAAACCGACTAGGGCATTTGAACGAACTTATTTTCAAAGCATAGTGCCATTGTTTGTTCTTCAAGATAAATAAAAATTATCGCTTCTGCCACTCTTATTGGAAAACCTTTTACATCTATGAATGAAACAGATAAACTTTAGTTACAGAAACTATGTTGATGCTTAATTGAAAAAATAATCGATATATAAAATAATCTCAAATATATAGCATAATCATTCCCAACCACAAGATTGAATTGAAAAAATACGATCGTACAAGTTTCCTTGATAACATCATGTACTAACACGCATGTAGTTGAAATGCGTTGTTATGCGCAAATGGTAATTCTTAAAATAATTCTAAAAGTCCTTAAAACAATACTCTTTCAAGAAAAATTTTTAGGAAAGTTTAAAATGGACAAGATAACACCTGAGAAAATGTCATTTTCCCTAGATTACACTGGAAGATCTGCATCTAAAAGAATTTTTAAGAACCCTACAGACAGACAGAGAGGAAATAGTGGGTGTTTTGGGTAGAGATGCATGTTTATAACGGACTAATCAAAATATTACTGAAAAGAACGATAAATTGAGCTCCCAAAATTATAGCTCACATTACCCTTTCAGGGAAAAATATATAAATCCCTAACTGGACGAAATAAACCATGAGGCAATTCACTTTTCCTTTTATTACGCTAGAGTGAAAAGGGGAATGTTAATGGTTCAGCGTTAAATCTTTCAAAACGAGAAATCAATGTATTGAAATAAAGGTAATTTAAAGCATGCTATGAAATTCAACGGGCTAGTCGAATTATTTTTAATATGATTAAAATATGTTTTCATTCAGATGTGTAGCGTCTTGAGTGTTAAAATGTTTAGGCTTTTTAAGTATTAATATAACTATTTCATCTGTTCAATATGCAACCAAGGAAAGCAGAAATAGAGGATGCTGGCCAGAAGTAGTTCGAAAAGGCCGCAAACAGAATAAGTTTCCATAGACTCTTCTGTAAAGAAGCATGCCAAGAAGAAGAGGAAGAGCAAGAAGAATTTGAATTGCTGCAATGTTTATGAAGACATCGCGTACCTTTGTATATAACGATGTTCTCAAAGTTCAGTAATACTTTACCATATGAAAGTTGTAACCAAATTGAAACTTATTGCATGCCAAACACATTTCAGACCCTTTTTTGGACTGAATTATGTATACAAATAACTGGTAAATACATTTTTGATTATATTTATGTTCGGTCGTTGTAGTGTTATTAGAATCCACACAAATTGTGGAGAATCCACGCAAATATCAAGTGTATTTATACCATACACAATATATTTATTTATTATTTGTGAAATAGTTTCAGCTATTTGTAAAATTATAATTGATTAAATTGGTTAAGTATGGAGGACAATAATTAAAAGAAGAATTATTTAATTCATTTATTCTCAAAGTGAGAGTAAGACCTACTGAACAGAAAATAGATAGGAATTCACCTGTATTGAAAAAGGGGCAAAAAAAGTGTCAAATAATGATTGTGGCATGATATTACTGAACAGCAAATTTAGGCCATTTACAAAAACAGTAATAAAATAATTAAGCAACAAATTAATCGTTAAAGAATAACAAGGTTTAGAAAGAACAGGTCAATTACTAATGGGGTTTTAATATTGACTCAAATTACCGAAAGATCCATAGAATTCGATAAACAAGCCTATAATAAGCCAATAAACAAGACTGTTGACATGGATACTAATAACCATCGTTATCCAGCGTTACAAGGATACTAATAACCATCGGAGAACCAGAAATACTCATATAAATCATCCACAAAAGCAAAACCAACATAAAAATAAAACATATTCTGAGTGAGGAGATTAATATCACAACCGGACTGGAGTAAAGTTTTGTGTTCGATTTTTGTCCATGCCACGGTTCAAAGCCAGTAGACGAAGAAAGTTGACGAGAAGAGCCGAGAGACACCGAACTCCAATAAATTAATGCGTACATTCCTTCAAATTAACGTCTTATATTTTTCAAATAGGGTAGAGCGGAACTATTTGATCATAGGGGCAAGTTGTGCAATCGAAATATCTCGTAAACTAAGCAACCTACAACAAAAGTGTAACTGGCGAAAAGAAGGGACAATGAGAGGGGGATATATTGCGCGACTGTAAATTGCTGTCCAGTGCGTCGATAAAATAAGAGAAAGTTTTGTCTTTTTTCGGCGTAAAAAATATTACAGGTCATTATAATTTTTCTACTGTACTCATATAAAAACACTTAAAAATGACCACGTAAGTATTTAAATATTACTTAATTATTGTTCTTATTCGATTTCTTCGATTATAGATGGTTATTTATTGTTAACTCTTATGATTTTTTATAACCTAATTTTAATTTGGTTGCCTCAGTTGGGGCTAATTGAGCAACGCGCGTTCAATGTTTGCTCAATGCTAGCCCAACTAGATGTTCATTGTAGAAAATCAAATTTTTCTTTAATCCAAACTATCAATTAATTTGTGCATCTGATGATTCTACACAAAGTTTACTTAGCAATATTCTTGATCTTATAATTAGTTACCACTTTAATTTAATATTTATTTACGTTATAATTATTCTTAAATATATAATTTTAAATATAAAAAGTGTAATAATAATCCAAACATTGGAAATATTTAATTTTGTTTAATTTTAATTTTATTTTTCCAGAGATATAATAACAATATGAGTATGTATTAACCATAATAAATATTTGGTTGTTGATTACAATTATTTTGTATTCAGATCATTCTACACAGTCATCAAGTCCATTTTAGCCATTGCTCAACTAGCCCCATACCCATGCTCAACTAGCCCCACTAGTGGGGCACGTTGAGCAACTTGGGGCGCTCTCGCATTTCCGACAATAACTTTTAAACTTGTTCTAGGATCGTTTTTACACCACTAGATGTTTTGGAGAAGAGTAAATTACGAACCTAAGTAACCAAAGTTAGAATTAATTAAATCCGATGCATATTCTTATAGTTATGAGACATCAAGCGAAAAGTTGCTCAACTAGCCCCACTCTACCCTACATGTTAATAAAAAGTATCAAGAACTACATCAGCAGTATCAGTCGAACTACTTCTGCCCAGCATCCTCTATTTCTGTCTTCCTTGGTTGCATATTGGAGAGATGAAACAGTTGGGTATTTTTGGAGGTCAGCTACGTAATTTAGAACTCTCCATCCGTTCTTACAGTACCAATCTTTCTAGGTTACTGTCCTCCATGTGTACATGAATAATTTGGGATAGCCTTATAGATTCATTAATTTCTTGAATAACGGATGCGTTTATTCGTCTGGCAGTTCCCAGAATGCGAAGTTCTCGTCTCCAATACCAAAGTTCAAAAGAATCAATACATTGAGGTCTTGATTTTTAATGGTCCATGTTTCAGCAGGATATAGCAATACTGGAAAAACTAAGGTTTTTAGTGTCTCTTTCTTTGTATTCTATGTTATGTCCGGATCTTTCTTCAGACTCCTTCAAATTTCGCGTTGTATCTCTTGCCATTTCGCATCTTCTTCTGATTTCATGAGTGTTATAATCTTCGTTTCATATTAAAGCCCCAAAATAGACGAATTGAGTTACTACCATAAATTGTTCTATTTGACTGATGTTCGAAATGTTGTTTTGGCGGTTGATAATCACTATTATCGTTTTCTCCTCGCCCAATCTTGCAAGAAGTGTTGTGTCATCGGCATATCTTAAGTTAGTTATTTAAATGGCAACACTAACACCACCTGTTCACTCCTCGAGAGCTCTACGCACGATATATTCACCATAGATGTTGAATACAATTGAAAATAGGATGCATCCTTGTCTGGTTCTTAATGACACAGAACTCATCGAATATTCGATCTTCATTTTTTACCAAAGCTCTGTTTTTTCGTATAGATGAAAACTTAAGCCAATAATTTCCCCCATTTTAGACTGTCAAGCATTTTCCGATAATCATGGAAGCACAGGTATAAGGGATGGCTGAATTCTCTGTCGTTTTCGATTATATGTCGAATATTGAATATTTGTTCGCATGTCCTGGGGAAATCTATCATGATAATTGGGATTTAGGCGTTTATATCTTGCTTGCATCCGGATTGAAACCCTCTCTAGACCATTTTTTTGTAGAGATATAGATGCTCAGATCGACCATTCTTCTGACCACAATCCAGTGTCCTACACTTTCTAGCAGATATTGTAAAACATGTCTACCCCTACTTCATTAATTGCTTACATTACTTCTGTAGCGACTCTATTCAAGCTTGTCTGGTCGTTTTTTAATTCTGATTTTAATATATTAGGTTCACTTGTTTCCAAATAATTTATGCTGGGATTATACTTATTTTGGATTATACTTTAAGAGTTTGCTACAATGTTGTTTCCATATGATTAAAATGGCTCAGATATTCAGCACATGAAATGTAGGTAACACAAAATTTTGAACAAACTGTTTGTTCGGTATTTTTATTCCTTTTAAAAATCGCAGAGCACACTTTAGGTCGACTCACTTTATCGACAGTTGCATTCTTACTAACAAAAAAAATCTTACCTTTTATGCAGGCTTTTTAATTTGTAGTTTCCAAAATATTTATTTGGCAGAATATTATTTTGCAGAGAAAGCAATATATTTTCAAGTGAAAAATATTTCATAAAATGAAAATAGGCATTAAATTAAAAGCAACATAAATTAGTGATATTAAAGGTGTGCAGCACTTTAAACTGAGCCACTGAGCCACTGAGTTTCAACCACACAAACCACATCCACTAAACAAAGAATTAAAAAAAGTTTTCTTTTGATAACGTACCTTAGACCAAAGGAACAATATTGATTCTTAGTTGGAAAATGTAGTCGATAGCAAACTGATGTATTTATAGAAAGAAGTACAAGTTAAGTGTACAAATATATAAACATTTGCTTTCTATACAAATATATCGTTATTCTTAACAAATCCGAGGCTGCAGAAAATCGTAGTGGTATCTAAGGCATAATGAGGTATAGAAGATAGAGAAGATGTTAGATTATTATAAGAGGTGTATATAATAACCGAAAAATGTTAAAAAAAAAAATATATATATATATATATATATATATATATATATATATATATATATATATATATATTTTATATATATATATATATATATATATATATATATATATATATATATATATATATATATTTATATATATATATATATATATATGTATATATATATATATATATATATATATATATATATATATATATATATATATATATATATATATATATATATATATTTATATATATATATATATATATATATATATATATATATATATATATATATATATATATATATATATATATATATATATATATATGTATGGCTGCGATATATCTAGCTCCATGTACAGGAATAATAGAAACAATAATAAAGCGATCCTCGAAAATGATAGCTGGCATTGCTCTTTCAAAGATAACATTTTATACAAAGCCCAAACTGGACGTTTAAGCGCGAAGCACTTAAATTTTTCATTATATAAGGCTACTGTAAATAAGATAACGCGAACTGTTGAAGCTGTAGCATATTTATGGTGCGTTTACTGCTGTTATGCGAACTAGGAGAAATAACAATATATAAATAAAGAACTCTGAAACCTGTAACTTAAATTAATGGATTTATTAAAATATTACTGATATTTAAAAATATATTTTCATTCTGTTTTGTTTGCAATCATTTTAATATTAATAATAATAATTCTAAGCAAGGAAAATTTTATAAACAGCTCCAATTACTTCACACATAATGCATAAACTCAACTTAAACTATTAATTTTTCTATTGGAACCTTTGGTGTGAAACACTAAATGCGCGAAAAATTTATCACTAAACCCCAAATCACTTTATTAAACATCATCAAGAGTTGATTTCCTATGATGTGAAATACTACACCCAAAGAAATTTAGGACAAAACATGAAATCGGATTAAATCATCTCCTACAGCAAGGTAGGTAATTAATGTAAAATATTGTATACATCACATGAACAACCCCATTGAGATCCCATCAAAAGGTTTAGTTGATAATCCTTAATTGATGAAAGGCTTTAAGAAACAATATGACCATAGAGTTAGAAGAATAATGCAAGATTCACAAATAATTAGTGAAACTGATATAGCCAAATAATGGTAAGTCTTAATAAAACCAACACAAGACCATTATTGACCCCAGAGATCAAAGAATTAATAGTCTTATAAACTAATTCATAACAAAAACAATTTCAGAAAATTGAGAATAATACAATAGAGAAAGAAATATCCTAAACTCAAAAATACGGCTGAAACAAAAGATACCAGGATATATTTTCCAACGAAATGGAGAACGACCTATATGAAATTCAAGCAAGATGTTTGATCTTAAAAAACAAAATGGGTATAATAGATATAATACAGAATAATATAATAAGCGTAGAAAAATAGAAAATATATTTTGGTAACCGTTACTATGAACAATGAAATTCCGATCAAATTTACCGGACTAGTATAGTAATCGAGGAACTAAAGAATAGAAAATGCCCATGTCTAGAAGAAATAAATTAGCAATGGGATGCTTAAGTATGTAGAACTATAACTAAAGGAAGAATTATACCCATTAATGAATTGATTTATTCTCAAAGTCAGAATCAGACCTACTGAGTGAAAAATAAATATGAATATACATTTATTTATTAAGAGGCAAAAAAGTGCCAAATAATTATTGTGGCATAGTATTACTGAACAGCATATTTAGGCCATTTACAAAAACAGTAAAGAATAACATGGTTTAAGAAAGAACAGGTCCATAACTAATGGGGTTTTAAAATTGAGACAAATTGCCGAAAGATCCATATAATTCAATAAACAAGCCTATAATAAGCCAATAAACAAGTACTGAAATATTGCGTTACAAAGATACTACAACCATTGGAGAACTAGAAATACCCATAGAAATCATCCACAAAAGCAAAACGAACATAAAAATAAAAAGTATTCTGAGTGAGGAGATTAATATCACAACCGGACTGGGGTCCAGTTTTGTTTTCAATCCATGTCACTGTTCAAGGCCAGAGTGAGAGAAACATCAACACCGAAAGTAGACGAGAAGAGCCGAGATACACCGAACTCAAATAAAATAATAAGGACATTCCTTCAAATTAACCTCATATTTTTCAAATATATGTAAATAAAAAGAGTCAAAAAATAGTTTGCTAATATAGATCAGCAGTATCAGTCCACTACACGAACAACGGTATAAGCGATAATCTAATTGCATCTTTACCAAAACAGTTAAATACAAAACAGTTATACATAAAATGGGAAATAGCTTTTTTCATGTGATATGTTACGCCGACAGTGCTGCATTATTTGTCCAATCAAAAAACAATCAGAAAACAGGAAAAACAATGAACACGAAAATAATTACCAATAAGATCAAAAGCATGATAACTAGAAGTCGAAGGAAACTATATCGTAAAGGGAACGAATCATCGAACAAGTATGGAGTCTAAATACCTTGATGTACAAATCATGAGGAACAGAAAAATTTAAAACGAATTACGATGATACGAATGATACAAATATAAAGATCTAAGATATCAGACTAACGTAGAAAATATAAAGAAATAGATAAGTAAAAAAAAAAGAAAATATTGGGACAAAAAGAATAATCGACAAGAGGCAACATTATGCAAGCTCCATAGCAGCAAACCACAAGCCCACACAAAACGTTGGAAAGAGGGCTGGATCTACACATGTGAAGTCTCACGTTTAAAAAATACAGGTTTAAATCTTTTTATTATGAACATGTTTTATAAGAAAAAAATTAACAGAGAAAGAGCATGGAAACATTCATCTGGACTCATAAGTGAAATTGATTACATCATGTCAAACGATAAAACAATATTTTACAATTGTACTGTCTTTAACCATCTTAATGTTGGAAGTGACCGTAGAATGGTACATAATAAATAAAAAAAAACAGTGAAGTAAACAAAGCTAAACAAAAGCTGAGAAATTGAAAAAGAACGCAGATGTTCGTCTTAATGCCTGACGATGTCATAGTGTCCTGGGCCCCCCGCCAAGTCCTGGGGTAGACACGAGTTATATAGTAGGCCCGTGGAGAAGAATATTGAAAATTGCTCCATGTACTCACGGGATGTGGAACACGGGTGATTTTTTTTTGCTTTTGAACTTTCTTTCTATGCTTTAAGTTTATTTAAAGATGCTGATGTCTGATAACAGTTCCACCAATTTTGTACTCCACACATGTTCTATTGACAATAAATTTGGGGATCTTAAGGGTCAGTCGTATACCTCTATCATAAAAACTTCATTACTTAACGCTTGAAAGATAAGAATTGTACCAGTTGCAGATACGACCTGTTGACGTGGTACAATATTTTACTTACAACAATTACTAAGGATGACCTGCATCCCAAGCATATAGCTCCATTGGATAACCATAATATCTAGGCCACCCGAAATAAGTTATTATTTTTTTATAGCGGATGACATTGAATAAGTTAAAATGACCTGATTTTTTATTGTTTGAACATGTCACTAGCATATAAGAAATTACATATAATATATTTTCATTATTTGTTATATGAAATATCATACAAATCCTACAGCTTCAACCGGTTGGGATCTCCTTTTAACCCTGGCATAATAAAACGAAAAATTAAATTGCCTACCGGTTTATTTTGTCCAGTTCGAGGTTTGAGATTTAAAATTTTATCCTTGAAAGAGTAATGTCAGCTATCGTTTTCGGGGTTCGCTTTATTGTTGTTTCTATTTTCTTTACAAATGGAAATTCAGGGCCCTGCGTAGATAATTTGTTTTTGCCATATCCTCGGTTTTTTATTTTACGCAGCTTACCCTTACCTAACACATTCCAGCGGACTTTTTATGTATAATGTTATACTTAAAGGATTGTGTTTTACTAGGATTGTGTTTTCCATCCTCAATTTTGTTGAGAATATCCACACTATGGATATAATTATAGACACAGCGTGTATATATATATATACGAAGAAGGCCGAAAACAACATGGATTGATGATATCGTTAAGTATATTGGACCCGAGTGGCAGAGAAAAGGCCAGGATCGTGTTAAAGTTGGAAGCATGCTGCCGAGGCCTTCCTCCTGCAGTCGATCGACATGAGCTAATGATGATGATGATGATGATGATGATGATTTAATCAAGAATCAATCAACATATGATTTTTTAATTACATTCTATGGGCCTATATTAGCTTCAAAATTACATTATATATCCAATGACGCCCTACATCAACCAAGAATAAAGTGACGTCAACATCCCCACAATAAAGAATGTTTGTGGGGATGTTGTTTGAAAAAATTGTTTCAGTTTATGTCAGTGGGTGTATTTAAGTTCGAATTAAAACCATAAATGTATTCTATGCGCGAATATCATGATATGCTTCTTATTTACGGAGAAGCTCATATTAAGAAGAACATATTTTTGCTGTTGCCAACTAGATTAGAAATATTCCAGGACTTTTTAACATGTTTGGGAAAACGGCTAATTTCAAATCTAACCAGGTTTAATCGTTTAATCAAATCACATTAAGAATCAAATGATTAATTGTTTATTAAATTAAAAGTTCAAAACGCCCAGCATGACCCTATGCAAGTCATGTACCGTGTTAACCAGGTTTCCCGAACACAGGTATATTCATTGATTCGTTCGAGATAATAATCAATTCATATTTGCCAACTATACGTTTACATATAAACAATTTTTAGCTCTACAGACCAGGTTAGCCCATGGCTTTGTTTGATTAAGATCAGACCATCCAGATCAAGACCGCAATCGAGGTCGCTTAACTTCAGTTATCGAAAACTGATATTCGAGGCGATGCAGGTTTTTCATACTACGTTGACACTGGCTGATTTATGAGGTGATTATTAATAAAAAAAATTAAACAGTGTTTATGAGTTTACTAATTTCTGAGTTGTGTTTTAAGCTGATTGGTATGCTGAATTCAAAGGTGGCCGCAAGCACCAACGATGCTGAACGCTCTAGACGTTCAAATTAGGTGGTTAGACCAGACAACATCAGAAAAATTCAATTATTTCGCAACACCGTAAAGTAACGCTGCAGGAGATGGCGGATATCATGAAAATATCAAAAGGAAGTGTCTACACCATTTTGGATAAACATTTGGGAATGCGTAAATTGCTATCGAAATGGGTACCCCGTTTGCTCATAACGGATCAAAAACAACAACGTATGAATGATTCAAAGCAATATTTGAAGCTGCTTAAGCACAAAAAGGATTTTTTCATGCGGTATGTGACAATGGATGAAACACGGATACATCCAGAGCCAAGCAGGCAGTCAGCTGAGTGAATAGCAGCCGGTGAATACCGCCCAAAGTGATAAAAAACACAACCATTGGCAAGCAAGAATCTGACCTCTGTACTTTAAGATGCGCATGGGATATTGTTCCTCGAGACAAGTAAAGCCATCAATAACAAATATTATATAACGTTATTGGTGCGTTTGAATGGTGAGATCGCAAAAATTGCTCCAAATGAGTGCTGCAAAAAGTGCTGTTTCACCAAAACAAATATCACACAACCGTTTACAACGATGGTTAAATTGCATGAATTCCACTTTGAATTGCTTCCTCATTCACCATACTCTCCAGATCTGGCCCTCAGCAACTATTTCCTATTCTCAGACAATTCGCTCTAATAAAAAGGTAATAGCAGAAATAGAACGATATTTTGAAGGCGAAGAGAAATAGTTCTATAAGAAAGGTGTAGAAATGTTAGAAAAACGTTGGAATGATTGTGTTGCTCTTCAATGAGAATATATTGACGAATAAAGTTGAAATTCGCAAAAAAGGGTGTTTTATTTTTCAGACCGGGGACCTGTTGACCTATTTGTTAGTTTATTCGTTAAATAATAACCGTTTATTATTTTCCTAATGTAGTTTTGCACATATTTGCTGTATTTGCACGGCTTTTCATTGGTGATTTAATCATTTTGCATTTTTATCGTGGAAATCATTGTTCAAGAAACCTTTTATGATAAAATGATGTGAAGAATCGGTTAAATTTACAAATGTTATTTCCTTATAACAAGTATATATGAACCAACGATTATTTAGACAGACAATTTTTGACAATGACAATTTTTCAGAGAACGAATTATAATCATTCAACATACAAAAACCCTTAACATTTTTAAGATCCTAAGTAACTTTCATTTAGTAAAACTCTATAAAACATACACTATGAGCATTTAAGCGTGAAAAGATATTTTTCAGGACAGACGATGCACTATCAGATTAAAAAGTTTTCAATTCAATTACAAAGTTGATAGTGCACTCTAAACCGAAATGTTTCAAGCTTAATTGTGTTGTTTGGGTGTAGTTTTGCGAATACGTGTTTTCACGATTTTATGTGCCATCCGCACTATTCTAACATCTTTGTTTCGCAGTAAAGTTTGTGCTGATTAGTGGCTTTTCTGGCTTTATTACTTACAATGAAATATACATTTGTGAAAAATTTATAGTATATTTTCTAAATAGTAAATTATACAAATAAAAATCAGTAATTAATCGAAATGAAAAATATGTATTTTTAAGGATAACGTCTGAAAGGCGACCTTTGTTCCTTTATAAATACTGATCCAAACTCAATTGCACTTTACTTATTACATACAATATTTCTAATGGAATTCAGTTTATTCAGATATTCTATTAGTTTCAGAGCAGCAACGTTTTGTCGGAGCTTAACATAGACTTAATTCCATTCTTCTATTACAATTTTTCGGTGTAAAGCACTAAAATCGAAGAGATTTACCACTAAACACTAAATAACTTTTTTAAACTTCTCGACGCGTGTTTCGCTAACCATGTTAGGATTATCATCAGATAATTTTTTTTTTTTTATTTTATTTTTTTTTTATTTTATTTTTTTTTATTTTATTTTTTTTTTTAGCCGGTCCCGTTGGTGCGGCGGTAAGAGCGTCTGCTTTGCCGAATCCGCGCTGGAGCGGTAGCTGGTTCGATTCCAGCGCTCGGATGGTTATTTTTCTTTCTTCTGTCCGTTTATCTTTCCTAAATGTTTGTGATTGTTTATAGGCAAGAGTGTAAAATCCGACTACGAATTACCCCTCAGTCACGCCAGTTAAAGGCTGGGTAAGGCCGGATGCCTTCTGAGAAGTGTTCTACGTTGGTCACTCGCCAGTCGGTAGGTTTCAGGATAGACTTATGGGTAGGCACATAACCAAGGGTTTATAGCCCGAGGGGGGCGCTGGCCTGGGTTTGTCGGAAGCTGATGACCGTGGTTCGGAACCCACGTTAAGCTGTAGGTCCAGTCGCTAAATAGCCTAGTTGCTGATGCGCCTCTAACCCAAACACTTTACTTTACTTTTTTAATTTAGTTTTATTCTAAAACTAAAACTAAACTATGATCTATTTATATGAAAACCGTACTTAATCCACTATGTAAAAATTATGAACCGTGAAGTTTCATTAATAATTGATTTTTTTTGATTCAGATTTACCAATTAAGTTTTTTAACAAAATCTTTTAAGTTTTAATTATTTTAATCGAAAATTGAAAAGAAAACATCTATATATCTTAGCCACACCCTTAGACAGTAATTAAATTAATGGAATTGGTTTCACATTTGTTTCAAAATTGCTCATGAATAAGTTAGCTAAGAAAGTTAGAGGATGTTAGAGAATGAACGAAGGAGTTAGGAGAGAACGTTCGGAATGTTGGAGAATTGTCCACTGCCATTCCTTCTTGTTGGTCGTAAACCCTATTATTAAGCTGAACACAATTTTGTTTCATACATAATCTTGTTAGTGAGATGTACTCTGAAACAATATTGTTATTGAAAGTGTTTAACTAAAGTAATTATCTCAGGTATTTCAAGGTTTGCGGAATCGGTACGCTCGGAAACAATTATAATATGTCAAAGGATACCAAAAACTCTCATATAGACGTGCGATTTCGACTTTTCTTATGAACTGTGTTGAGTTTATTAAAAAACAATGAAATAGTTAGTTGTATGTAGGCGAATCATTGGCTGATACAATTGGTCTCACTGATTTTCCTAGTTTATGAATGTTTGCTAAAGCATATAATGTTGGCACTTTTGGATTTGAAATATGTAATTTGTTTTTAGGGAAAGAAAAATAAGGCTGTCACAAAATTTCAATGTATCTCTGACTTCTTTAACCATTTTTAACAATGGATTCCTATTTAATCGTTTATATGGACTCTCATCAATTTTTTCACTAATTTTTCAACATCAACCAATCAATACGTTCAAAATAATCAGATTTGTCCATTTCTACAACCTTATTCCCCTTATCTTCTTTTAAACAAAAACAATCTTTCTCTCGCAGACGTTTGACGATCTTGGAAACATTTGGCATACTTTGAATTTTATTTCAAATATTTTTTGCAATTTTGGCTTCGCATGATTCTCTTTCCGACGGCGTGGTTAAGATGTGGATGATCTTTTATCAATTGTCGATAGAAAATATGAGAAATTAGAAGCGTTTGTTAAGATTGTTAAAATGTAAATCCGAAATCATAGCATTTAGGTATAAACTCGTGAATAATGATAGATTACCATTTTTGAATGGTTTAGTGAGTAGGAATAATAAAAATAGTACGATTTTTACATTTTTAGAAAAAATACCACCACTTCAAGGTACATTCTTAACGATTCGAATCATAGCTTCCATAAAAAGATGGCCAATTAAAATTCTATCGTAGATAGGTTAATAAATTTTCATTTAGATAAAGATAATTATAACCAAGCATTAAAAATAATTAGGGAGGGGTACGAAGTGAATGGTTATAATAAGAATAGTTTAGATAGATGAATTAGAAAACATCAGATTAGGTAATTATTCAAGCAATTTCGGCTTTTTGAAAGGAATAGAAAAAAAAATTAACTGAGATAGCCGATGGAAATTCATTTTAAATAAATAAGCAATAAATAAGGAAAGAATAAAATTTGATTCTTTAGAATAATTATCTATTGACATGGGGATATTTGATAATCCATGTATAAAAGAGTTAAATGCTGCCATCTTTTGTGAATAAGGATGACAATATTTATTGTGTATAACTAAATCTGGATGTGATGGTTTATAAAAAAATTGCAAAATCATGTTTATTGTCTTTTCTAGTAATAAAGTTAAGTCTAAAAAGTTAATACTAGTATGTTGCTCTTCTTGAAAAAAACCGTGAATTCAATGTTCTTATGCAAAGGTTAAGAACTGATTTAATTGTCTATCAGAACCTGTAAAACAAATCAGAATGTCATCAACATATCTGTACCAGTAAAGTGATGAATTAAACAACTGATGTTGATTTACCTTATTTTCTAAGTTGCCCAAAAAATTTTCCGCCAGTAAAGGACTTAATAAAATAATTCTGATCCAACGTAATTGACAACAGCTCTAAAATTTCTTGTTTCATTATTGAATTAGTTTTAAGTTTGAGAAGTAATTTGTCAACCAATTATATTACTTCGTTTGATGGTATACTCGGAAATAAATTTTGTACATCGAAAGAAATTAGTTTGGATTTTTTACGTAAATTAATATCTTTAATTTTATCTTTTAATTTTATCTTTTAATTTTATCTTTTAATTTTATCTTTTAATTTTATTGATAGTCTACATCGATATTCAAACAAGCTGTGGTTCAAGCAAAGAATCAAATTTGGGAAAACAAATGCCAAGAATTATATGGATATATAGGTGGGCGTAAATCTAGTGAATCATGGAGATTTATAAAGAATCTAAGGTCACAAACGAGAAATGAAATAAATATAAACCCAATTACAGCCCAACAATGGGAGGAGCACTATAAATCACTTCTGACAGAGCAAAGAACAGAATATATGAACAAGTCTCCCAAGAAAATCCGAATTGTTGGAGAACCCATAGCTCTTGATCTGGACAGGACAAAGAAAGCCATATACTTATTAAAAAATGGTCGGGCCGCAGGCCCGGAAGGTATCCCTGCAGAACTAATAAAAAATGGAACGGAACAACTTTTTAAGATCCTGACAGAAATTTTCAACCGATGTTTAAATGGGGAACCAGTTCCACAATGCTGGAAAGAAGGCTGGCTTACATCTATACATAAAAAGGGCAACAAAAAGAACTGCAACAACTATCGAGGTATAACGGTGACGAGTACATTAAGTCGACCTTATGAAAAAATATTAAAGGATCTCATATGTGAAGAATATAATCCCTACGAATCTGAAGAACAAAACGGCTTTAGGGCAGGTAGATCAACAATAGACAATATTTTCTGCCTAACACAAATTATTGAAAAGAAGACAGTGCGGTCACAAGATGTACACCTACTTCTAGTAGATCTAACAAAAGCATACGATACGGTCCCTATTGTGAAACTATGGGAAGTCCTAGAGAAATCTAATATTAATGTGACTATTACAGATGCCATTAAGGAATTCTATAGAAACACAACATCTAGAATAAAAATGGGTAATAAACTTTCAAAAGGCTTCAACGTAACTAAAGGCTTACGCCAGGGATGTTCTTTGTCACCTACCCTATTTAATATATACATCGATGAAGCGCTGAGGTTATGGAAACGGAAGTGTAATGGCATGGGAATAACAATAGAGGATACAACTCTATATACATTACACTACGCTGATGATCAGGTGGTGATCGCCCAGGATAAGGAAGACCTGGAATATATGGCGCGGAAACTGTTCGAAGAATAC
This sequence comes from Cosmopolites sordidus, assembly GCA_031761425.1. Classification (NCBI taxonomy): domain Eukaryota; kingdom Metazoa; phylum Arthropoda; class Insecta; order Coleoptera; family Curculionidae; genus Cosmopolites; species Cosmopolites sordidus. The sequence continues at coordinate 310,882 of JARFXV010000480.1, read as the reverse complement.
AGGAGATGGGGATTGCAAATTAACACACAGAAGACACAATATTTGAACATTGGACAAGAACAACTACCAGGAGATCTGATTCTGGACAACGAATATATCAAGTGCTGCGAGGAATACGTATATCTGGGCTCAAGACTCAACAAGACTGGCCGAAACAACGAAACAATAAAAGACAGAATAACAAAGGGAAAGAAGGTTATCGGAGCATTGAACTCAATATTATGGCAAAAAAATATTAGAGCACAGACAAAAAAGACACTGATTTATGGCTCGGAAGTATGGCAGCTGACAAACAAGCAAAAAAACAGCCTACTCGCAGTGGAAATGGATTTCTGGAGAAGATCGGCAGGTAAATCTAGACTTGAACATGTTAGAAATGAGGACGTCAGAAATTTAATGAGGGTAGAACACACAATAATTGATGACATCGAAAGGAAGCAACTGGGCTGGTATGGACATGTGAGGCGAATGCCAAGGGAAAGACTACCTAAAAGGATTCTGGAGTGGATGCCTACGGAAAGGAGGAAAAGAGGAAGACCGCCCATAACATGGTTGCATGGAATAACAAAAGCTATGTCGGCAAGGAATCTCTCGGAGGATGACTAGGAGGATAGAAATAACTGGCGATTAGGAACCCAAAGGCGGATAGCGCTATAAACGGGATATATGATGATGATTTTATTGATAAGGTCATACGTATTTAGAATGACATATTTTGGTTTAAAATTCGTATATTGTAAACTGATTTTAATGAGCTTATTTGATAATTTGATTGAAAGAGCTGTAACACGTAAAACTACTGATCTAATTGGGTTGTTACCTTTGTGCAATTTTATAAGCGAGTATAATTTTGGTGCCTGACGATTCATCATTATTAATTGTAGTTTCCCGTAATCGTTAAAAATAGAAATATATTTTATTATTTGTTTTATTCTTTTTTAAAAGGTATTTGTACGATCATAATTAATTTTGTTAAATTTCCCTGATTTAAAAAAAATATATTAGTTTTTGATATATAATTATCTCTAGATGCAACAATGGACTTCCCCTTATCAACCATTGTCATTTAAGTAATATCTGAATGATTGTGGCGTGTTCATATATTTTTTCCTTTATTTGGATTTTTCGCCACTATCTAAAACTCAAAAAATATCAAAAATACCTGTTCTTATGTAAAGAAAGTTTTTCACTCGTTACTTTATATATTACAAATTAATATAATTTATTTTTTAGTTTAGTTTTGAAAACGGGGGGAGAGTATCCTCCGAAACGTTAACGTTAAAAGTTTGTAAAATGTTTTATAACAAATTTTATATCTTTAAAGTTTTGTTCGTTAGGCAAATTTATTACAAAAAAGAATCACTGAGAAATTTGTCTCCGTGTGGTTTTTTTTTTGTTTTTACCCAGTGATTCTTTCTTCACATAAGAATAGGTATTTATGATATTTTTTTGAGTTTTAGATAGTGGCGAAAACCCCAAATAAAGGAAAAAAACCATTGTCTTTGTGATGTTTTCTTTGATTTTCTTATTAACCCTTTTCGCTATATGGTATTCATAGATGTGATTTTTTCCTAATTTTTCAAAATGAAGACTTTTGTTTCTATGAGCAAGGTGTTCTATATTTGGGCTTTATGTTATATTCAAAACATCTGTGAAGTAGCTTAGATTCTTTAATAATGATATTGCAATCTGTAAGGTTGATAAATCTTTTGAAAAATATCTTATTAAAAACATTAAAAGTCAAACAAATAAACCATATAAATCACGAGTTTATTTAATTGAGTGCGGGTCGTGTCCAAAAATATTTCAGAACAGAACAGAAAAATCTTTCTCTACTAGGGTCCACGAACATTAAAGAAGTTACACTAAACAACAATAATTCTCATTATGCTAACCACTTAATGTTAGAAAAGCATACTTTCAATGATAATTTTAAAATGTTATATAATGAGAATAAATTTTAAAAAGTTAAGTCTTTTAGAGAGCCTAGAAATTAATAAAAAAAATTGGATATTTTTCTAATTCACCAGCTAGACCGTTATTAAACTTATATTTCCCTTCTAGATGTTGACAAAAAATTTATTTCCCCACTATCATGTTTATTAGGTCGATGGAGACTTTAGGTTGTAATTACTTTTCTCACTGTTAGTTTAATATAGTTTGTATTTGTTGAAAAAAGCACTGTGTGTCGAAACAATTGTTATACGTACAATTTTAAATATAGTGGACATTTTTAGATATTAATCTTTGCTTATTTATTTAAAAATAAATTTATAGTTATACCGTTTGATGTGTATACAAACCATATAATAAATTTAGAATAGTAAATAATCCAAAGGTTAAATTATATTAACAAGAAAAATAGGGGCTTTATGAAATAAGTTTTGAAGATTGTGATCAAAAGTATATTGAGTAAACTAAAAGACCCAGATTAATCAGATATAAAGAAAACATTGCTCACTTTAAATATGGAAGAAGAAATCTTGTGATAAATGACCTGTTCCATTCAGACATTTCTTTGAATTATTAATGGACACTTAGTTAACTTCACGATTCATGATTTTTACAAGTGTCGTTAGGAACGGTTGTCATGTAAATAGACGGTAGTTTAGTTTTAGAATTAGATTAAGTAATCTTATGATGTTGCCAATATGGTTAGCGAAAGAGAAGTTTAAAACCTAAGAAGTCTTAAATATCTTCGAGTATAGTAGTGTTGAAATAAACCAAAAAAATAACAATCACGTGTTATTACATCTGGAGATCTTGTCTTGGGCCAATGTCAGTACAGTATACGTGAAGATAACATGATTAAGAAACAACTATTTAGCGTTGATTATCCATATCCTAACTAGTCAACTAAGTTGACTAGTTACCCTTGTCCTTTGTCCTCTGTAAGGGTTGAAAATGATAATAGTTAGACCAATAAAAAAAATATTTATTTATAAAACTTAAAAGTTCAAAGTGTGCGTTATCAAACATAAACAAATTATGAATAAGGTTTTCACTTACGAGTCGATGATTCAGTAGCTGATGATGATGTAGCTGATATCTGTAGCAATACAACTAAAGTGAAGTACAAATCCAAAAAAGTTGTCTTAGGCTTTAGATGATAGATACAAATAAGTAAAACCAGGGATCAGCTTGGAGTTTTTGAGATCCCCTGAACGTCTACTAATATAACATAAAAATGACATCTAATCATTTAAAAAATACAAATATAAAATAAAGAAAATGGTTTGATTAGGTTTAGAAATAGATCATCCTACCAATGGAGAGATCTAAAACGGCCACTGCCTTTCCACAATTAAAGAGTACATATTTAATTGCGGTAGTCAATATTTGAGGAAATTCATGTTAAATAAAAGTATTAAGACTTATGTGTAATTTTTACTATATTCGAAAATAGTATAACAATTGATGACACAAAATAGTATGACAAGTGCCTTCTTTAGCTACGAATATATAATGTTACATTGAAGAAGTCACAGTGTGCCAAAATAATTGTCATACTATTTTCAAATATAGTGGAAATTAAGATATAAGTCTCAGTTCTTTATTTAGAAAAATCGGCGATCTTTCTAAAAAGAAATGAACTGTGTCGGAACCTTTGATCAGGTACGCCCCAACAAATAATTTCGTTAAAAAATAATCGATGACGGTATTGAAAAACAGCAGAAATACCAGTACATAAATTAAATAAAAAAAGAACCAAACGGAATGTCAATAATGAATGTCTATAAATTTCAAATTTAGTGGCTGTATTCGGTTGGCAGCATATGCAACGTTGTCGAATTTTACATTTTACTTGTTGATATTTATTGATACGTTTGGAGGTTATCCCATATGTAAATAATATAATAGTACTATCTAAACGTTTACTATGATTTTTTACCTTGCGATCGAAAACAGTTCTTTTAAGAACCACCACAATGTTATAAAATGGCAAAGCAGTTAAATAGCCGTTTTCAAGAGTTAGTAGCATCTCTGACACAGTGTAAAAACCACCAAGTCAATGGTAAAAGACAAGTAACAATGTAAAAAGTATAGAAAGTTTTGTTTGAAAATTTTTATTTTAGATACATCATACTTCATGATGGCAATGAAGATGAATTTATTCAGGGTATAGACACCAGGTTTTCTTTAAAAACCTTACTGTTTACCATGGTGAAATAAATCAGGAAAATTACTGATTAAACTGAAAATTATTGATAATGCGCCTGATCATATAATGTTATTCACCCAAATGCCAAACAGTCCATTGGCTAAAGCTACCATTCAAGATTGATTAACTAATAATAACATAGCATTGAAGTCAAAATTCTTAAAACTAAGCTTTTAAGAATTGTGGCAGAGTACTCACCACAAACAGATTTTTTAATTTGATATATTTCCTAAGTGGATACTTTTCTGAAATAAATCAGCACGAAAATATTTAGTAGACAACTTAGCAGAATTGTATGGGCACAAAGTTTTACGTATTCCCACATACCACTGCATTTTCAACTGAAATTATATGTGGATTTGTAAAAAATGACTATAACAAACTCGTGGATTGAAATGGTAATAGACAACAAGACTGTATAAACATGGGGCGTGAAGCACTTATGGATCATCCTGAGATATGGAAGAATACAATCAAGCATACAGAAAATAAAATAATAAAATGGTATAACAGAGCGCATATATGTGAGCGAAAAAAAGTTCTTCCTTTAATTATAAATATTGCATATAATAGCAGTGATTCTAGTCAGTACATTTCAAATTCGATTAATGAAAATATAAGTGCATGCATATATTTCATCGTTTTTTCTGTTTTGTACTTGCATATTATATATTAATAAATGTCTGATAATTGTATAATCTTTTTATTTTAATAAGCATTCAAATATTAAAAAATGTCGTTGGTGTTTTGAACAAAGCATTTTGAAATGTGCGAAGTCTATCTAGAGGTACTAATTCGACGACACTTATAATATATACAATATGGTAACAGGGCAATCGCAATGTTGATCACTTGCTTAATGACGTCCATCGAATTTTATTTTGTACAATCTACAGTTAACATAAATTTTTGGTGGGCTTTGACGAGGTTTTTACGGCTTTGGTTAATCTTTAGCACAATACTCGCTTGACTGTTGAGCTGTTCTTGGGTCATAAGCATAGACCCATATTTCATCAGCAGTAATTATGAATTTTTAGAATGGCATTATTCATCACTTCAGTAACTTCAACACGATGATGGTTTTCAAAAAAAGAAACAAAATAAGAAGACACACGAGACAACATTAAATTGTTCTTCAAAATTTATTGAATTTATACAAATCATATTCCAATAATATGTAGATATGTAGATATGTACACGATCTTTGATTATGGTAATGTTTTCTTCAGTGGTTGATGTGGAGGGTTTTTTCTAAACCACGTTCCTCTTCAATTGCCTATCTACCATCACTAAAGTCATTGTATAATTTGTAAACATTTTTGAAGTGAAAACTTCTTTAGTCGCGTTGAGCGATTTTCAGTAGGGGCAAAACTTATGGGTTCGAGTCACCGACATGCTAGTGTCGTGTTGCACCAGACTGGCGATTCCAATTCTGTTTTAAATGTGTTTTAAATTAAATTGTGTTTTAGATAATCATTCTTTTAATTGTTTAATTGTAGAATCACTGTGCAGTACAAGAGTGAGTACTTATTATGCTAATATTTTTTATGTAGAAAAATGAATAACACAAACGAAGCATTTATTTTCGAATATTTCCAATATTGATATCAAGATTTGCGTTGAAAAATTTGATATTTATTTTTCTAATATTTAATCTCTAATATATTTTGCAAAATGATTATTTATAAACTTATATCATTCAATTTCACCATTAGAACTTTACATAAAAGTATTGTAATATAATTAGTTTTTTTAAACGTCCATTTTCTATATTTGGTTAGATCCTCGATACGACGTGAAAAAAATATACATTTTTAAATTATACATTTAAAGAATAATTAATTTAAAAATAAAAAAAAACACAGTTATTCCGAAGTTTCAAATTTTCAGTTCTGTCGGCAGTCTCCGTTTTTTAGATAAAATTTATTGTATATTCTTTGTTCGATAAATTGATCCATTGTAATTGGTAAATTATATTATTTGTAAAAAACTGCCAATAAAAATGTTTAATATTTACAAAAGATACTATAATTTCTAATTTAACAAACAAAATGATATGAAACTTCTGTTAGATATCAACAACAGTTATATCAATTTAAAAAATAAATTGTTTTGTTGATATCTAAACAAAAGTCACCTTACTCTTTGATTATAGTAGTAGATCTTGTTAAGCTTTTATGGAAAAACTCAGTAATGTTAGAAGAAATTTTGTATAAACGGGATGAGAGTCCATTTTCTAGCAACAATCTTGTTCTATACATTGGATGCTTTAACCCTCTGAGTTGATCCCGTTAAATTATTATATGTGGGATAAGTCCATAGATAGAAGAAAGAAAATAGATAGATAGAGAAAGAAAATATATGACCATTTATATTAGCCATGAACTAATGAGGAATTGGAAAAAAGAATAATAAAAATTTGTAATTCATTCCTCTCAAACACTGTACTTGTGGTAGATACAAAAAAGTTATTTCAACGCAAGGCAAATATGTAAATATAACTTATATGTAAATATATGTTGTAAATATATAAAATTCTGTACCTTTTCTTCATCAGTTAAAGGTTGACTTGCAGTGGTAGCAACAAGAATTGTCACAATGGCGAATACCCACATAACCGTTGACTTTTTGTGCCTCGTCATCTGAAAAGAAAGAAATAAATGATGGATTAAATTTTTAATAAATAATAATATAATGAATTTTATTAAACAAGAGTTTAGACTCTGTTTTTTAGCAATTTTAATGGAGTTTTTGAATAAAAAATAATTATCGATTCTTTTACTTTATTTTATAACTTTATCATAAATAATGTTATAATCGATGTGAAAAACTTTTTAAAAACTTGTTACAATTAATTATAAATGAATTAAAATGTATAATTTTTTTTACAAAAATCACGTGACTACGAACGCGCCGCGATTGGCTGCTATTGTGACGTCAGAATATAAAATGTTTTCTTTTGGTTAAATGCAAAATAAGATATTGTTGATTACTAATTTAGTTCAGTAATGTGTGACAAAGGGTTCATAAAGCCTAATTCTGATAATATACCTGCTGTGGATATTTTATGGTCACAGATTTTCTGAAAAATGGCATTCGGTACTATTCATTCATTCATTGTATAATATTATAAATAGTAATATTTTGTATATATTTGAAATATGGCTTGTAATGGTTTTCAAAAATAATGAAAAATGTTAAATATTGAATAACCAAAAGATATTTTCTAGTTTTGTAATTATTTTTTGAGCGAAAAAACAATATAAATCATAATTAGAAAAACAAAACACATACATACATACATTCTGTTTAAATCGCTAAATTTATTTCAATAAAAAATACACTGTTAAATATAAATAATAAATCTTCCCACATCTAGGATAATATATTACGGTAGATTATAATACATTAATAATCAATTCAGAATAAAAACATTCACTACCCACAATATATACATATTTGTTTGATTGCTTTCATTGAAGTTTGCAATACTTTTAAAACCACACCGATTCTTTAAACCACCACACTAAACTCTATTAACAATATTTTCAAAAAAAATCCACCCATACTACATTATTGATTTAATTAAGGTTTTCAGTATTTTTAAAACGATTTTTCACCTTACATATTTTACAATCCACCACATTAGACTCTTAATAATATTTGCAAATATAAATAAATCTGGCTGCCAACTAACTCTAATGCACGACCAGCTAGAGATTTCCCAAATAAAGAACGCACCTTTTTGAGTGGAAAATTTTTATAGTCGAAGTGTGAAATTTCTAACCTATGTTTAAACATATCAAATAAATCAATAAAATCAAATAAAAATCAAAGAAATATGTTCAATTGATAGATGAAATGTACCAAAATCCTGAAAAACACTAAATATTTTAACTGTTTTGTTTTATTTAGAATAGAAATATACCATTTTCTTTACTTTTTGTTTGAATAGTAGATTTGCTTTTCTATTTTTCTTTTTTTTGCATACTCCTTCAGATGTTTGTTTTAATTCCATGGAAAACTGCTTTGCCAGTCCTTAGTTTAACTAGTTAATGTTCATCTAACTGATGTCTCAAATTTCTGTACTCTTCGACCAGCTACAAATTAGATTACCCTGTAAAACTATCATAAATACTTTCCATATACGATTACCTTCCAAATTGGTAGTCGAATTTTGTTCTTGTTTATTCTTGTGTAATTCTTGAATATTATTATTCGTATCCTACAAAATTTCTCTCCATTCTCGTTGTTACCACCCTTATTGTGTTGCTACATGTAGATTCGTTGAGGACGCGCAGGATTAATCCTTCTTATACATTTGGCACGTTAATTTGTTTTCCCTACATGAATAAAATAATATAAATAAGAGTTATAAAAACGAATGCAAAAAACAAAAGGAACCCTAATCTGATTTAATGTTGAACTTACCTTTAAGCCTTCATATCTTATGTAAAGATATATGAGTATAACGTCGAAAACAGCACCGAAAGCCTGAATATTTTCAAATCTATAGCAAGCTAACAAATGCAGTCAAAGATATAGGTTAAACCAATAGAACAATAACTAAGATCGATAAATTGTTTTATTTACCCGAGACTCCGATTCTTTCCGAACGTCTTTTCAGAAAAAGCCAGAAAGAAAATTTCGGTATAACCGAATTGCTCCGAGCCGAACCGATATGCGCTATCTCGATCGGTACAATTGTGAGGTCAGAATTGTATCGGTTTTTTTCGAGAATTGTCGGCGTGTCATCGGTACTAGGTTTACAAATTTATTTTTAAATTGATATAACTTTTTAATTATAAGGAAAAAAAATAGTTTTGTTATAAAACTTATATATGATCTTTCCGTTTCTGACAAAAAATAATTTGTTCAAAAGCCCAATTGTATTTATTCTTCAGGCGGTAATGTACCACATGTGGCAGTTAATAATTTTTAATTTTTTCTTAGTTTTTAACGTTTAATTTGGGAGAAACGTAAAAAATAAAAAGGAAAAGTGTTAGGGGTAGAGGCGCATCAGCAACTAGGCTATTTAGCGACTGGACCTACAGCTTAACGTAGGTTCGGAACCACGGTCATCAGCTTCCGACAAACCCACACCAGCACCCCCCTCGGGCTATGAACCCTTGGTTATGTACCTACCCATAAGTCTATCAGGAAGCCTACCGACTGGCGAGTGACCGACGTAGAACACTTCTCAGAAGGCATCTGGTCTTACCCAGCCTTTAACTGGCGTGACTGAGGGGTAATTCGTTGTCGAATTTTACACTCTTGCCTAGAAACAATCACAAACATTTAGGAAGTAAACAGACAGAAGAAAGAAAGCAAAACAACCATCCGAGCACTGGAATCGAACCAACTACCGCTCTGATGCGGTTTCGGCACAGTAGCGGCAGGCCGCTGCTCTTACCGTCTGCACCAACGCGACCGGCAGAAAGCCGATAATCCGCCAGAATATTCTTATACACGGAATCCCTATCAAATGGGCCAAATTGGCTCACTATCTGGGACTCGAGTTCAACAAGGCCCTTACGTGGATGTCGCATCTCAAGAAAGCCACCGGGAAAGCATATGGAACGCTCCGTATGCTGTACCCCTTAATCAACAGAAGAAATAAGCTCACGCTCGACAACCAACTAATCCTGTACAAGTCCATGGTGAGATCAGTCCTTATTTACGGACATCCGGCCTGGTACCCGTTCCTCCCAACCACATCGATTAAAAGACTTCAGTTTTTTCAATCACGTGCGCTTCGCACTGTAGTAAACGCTCCCTGGTTTGTAAGGAATGCGCAAATCCACCGGGAGACAGATATTCCAGAGCTTCAGACGTTCCTGTCCAGACTACTGAATAAATTCCTAGCGAGGGCGTCTCTTTCGGACAATCCGCTAATCAGAGCCGCGGTAGCTTCATTGCCGGCCGTTGCCGCAGTGTGATCATTCACGTCGGTCACCACAATCCTGTCTAAAGAACGGCAAATAAACCGTCCGGATAAACGACATTGTCGCGACATTCGGAAAAAATCAGAGAATACAAGTCAGAGCCTTCGGATCAACTTACCATCCAGGAAGAATAAGTAACCGATCTCTCTCAGAAAGTCACGAACCTCGCGACAGTAAACACCGAAGATGCCAAATGAGATTTTGGCGAAACGTCTGCAAGCTCCCGACAGGGACCAACTCGGCAACCAGATGTACTTCTGGGAAAAAACCTAATACATGTTTTTCCATCAGTGAAATAATACGCACAAACAAAATGGCATATGTTTCATCTCTTAATGTTCAGACTCTTCAGGGCGCCGACATATAAAATACCATCAAGAATAGGGAGACGCTATCCACAGCCAACAACCCATGCTTTTGCCGACTTCCCTTCGGATGGCGTATATATGTAAGCTACTGTTGTCTCACTGGACGCATGTCAAGAAAATCTAACATTACATATATATATATATATATATATATATATATATATATATATATATATATATATATATATATATATATATACATATAAATACTATTACTTAGTTTTAGAATTAGGTTTAATCATTGTCTGATGATGTTAACATGGTTGCTGAAACAGGCGTCGAGAAATTATAACACCTGACTTAGAGTTTTATGGCAAATCTCTTTGACTTTAATAATCCAGAAGGAATTATTTTTAGGCTACATAATTTTCATGAATAAAAGTTCTTTCATGTCTCAAATAACAAGGCAAAACATTTAAATATAAAGCAATATTTATTTTGAAAACTCTTGCAAGTTTTCAGAGTAATAATGAATACTGAACTATTAAATTACGAACTGATAGTTGTTTATTTAAAAGAGCACCTTATTATCGAACCCTGTTGAAATGGAAATATGTCGAAATTAAATGTGAAAATTTACTACCGAACGAGGATATTAGTCGAGACAATGATTACTTTATACGTTTCCAATTTAAAGATTGACAACAGTGTCGACTGAAAGTTTACTAATTAACCAACTGATTGATTAAGGTAGTACTGTCGATACCACAAGTGTCAAATGTGTGCTCTGTATTATTTGACTACAATAGTATTTATATTTGGCAACGCCGCGTAAAAGCAAAAGAGATAGTATGTTACAGTAACTCTGTTTTCCTCAAAATATGAGATCATGCGCAAAAAGCTATTGCAAAAACATCAACAAGTTATAGGCTTTACATATGTGTTTACCAAGATGTCAGAGTCAAAATGACTAAATCATACAAAAAAATATTTAATTGGAAAGGCAAAAGAGAAACCGAAAAAAAAAATTTTTAAAATCTGAAACAAGTTGCATTATCAAATAAATTAAACAAACATGGAAAGTTTGTATCACCTAACCCTACAACCAATGTAAAAACTCTTATAAACGTAAGTACTGCTACATCGGATGATGTCGATGGTCGTCGAATTGTTCACTTAAAACCATTGTCTAAAAATATGTTTGGTATTCATAGCGAATTTTTATTATCGTTGACTGATATCGTATCCGAAAAACGTATTGGGCTAGCGTCAATTTTATATATGAAGTGCAGGATGTGTAATAAAGTAACTGCTGCATCTACTGGCATACCACACAAGGAGTCTGATGGTGGCAGTCGTTATAACTCTAACGCTCAGGTTTTAAGCGGTAGGTATCAATACAACAGTTATAATTACAATAATTTTCGAATTATCAGACATATAATAATAGTCAGTTTGAAGTAGGAAATACACATATAAACAAAGTTTTTACTGCGATGGATATCCCAAAAAAAATTATAAAAACATAAAAATTAAGTTATTAGAGGTGTTGAAGGCATAGCTCACGAAAGTTGTCTAGCTGCTGCTCAAGAATAACGACGATTCACTATTGAACATTATGAAAAGTTAAAAACTATGTTTTAAGTCATAGTGTCATGTTGAAGTGACTTTTAATAGAATCATGTAGTAATATTCAAATTTTTACAACTTTTTATAATTGTATTTAACCAGATCGAAAACTGTTAATCAAGCAACGATTATTATTTGTATTTTTTTTAGGTGAAATTGTACATAAAATATTTTAGAAATTGTCCCAAACTAAGATATTATTTACATTTTAACTAACAATTTTCGAAAAATATAATTCTAAATAATATATTTGTCTGTCAAAAGTTACTAACAATATACAGGTTTTCGCATTTGTAGGAAATTATTTATTATTTATTTCTTTCTATTTCACATCTTCCAACTACCTAGAAGAGTTCCTATTTCGTTCCTCAAGTAAAATTGATATTGAAAACAAGAATATTTTCGATGATAAGATAGTGCACGTTGCAGCGTCTTTTGACATGGGTTGGTTCACAAGAGGCACTGGAAGAACATATAATAGTTTATCAGGAACAGCAGCTTTGATAGGATATTTCTCTAAAAAAGCTATTTTGCAGCAAATGTGCTAAATGCGATCACGGTCACTTGCCTAATGATCATGATTGTCGTATGAATTTTGTGGGCAGTACTTAGGCCACGGAGCCTCATGCGACAGTTTTTCTGACGAAAGATAATCGTATTCTTGTAGAATGCAACATTCAAGTTGGAATATTTATCGCCGATAATGACAGTAGCTCTAAAAAAAGAATAAAACTATTTGATGAATGAACAAAATGAACTATCACAAAGTAACGGACAAATCAATCAATAATTTGACAGTAGCTCTATTTGTGCCGTGAGAGCAGCAAATGGCCACGACATTTAAAAACAGTCAGATAAAAATCATACGTCGAAAGGTATTGTAAGCGAACTATATTAAATAAGTAAGAGTTTTAAAGAACTGACAAGTACTGCTATTCAATATTTAAAAAATGTTTTAACTACAGAGTATCATAAAATCAAGAACACGACATTAACATAGCACAAGCTATTAAAAATATTCCTTATCATGCTTTTAACCATCGTAATAATTGTGGAAACTGGTGCAGTTACAAATCTAATCCTGAAAACTACCAACACATAGATATTGGTGATGGTTTCAAAAATGAAAATTTGTTCGAGGCTTTCAAAAATATTTTCGATAATTTAGCACTCAAATCTTGTCAGTTTGTTAGTGAAGCTTCTAGTAATCCTAATGAGAGCTTGAATATAATTATTGTTAGTAAAGCTCCACAAACTCGACTGTACAGTAAAGCCGCCGCAGGAGATGGAAGAGTAGCGTGTGTAATAAATAAAAAGTATATACAGGAGATATATATATATATATATATATATATATATATATATATATATATATATATATATATATATATATATAATACTCATTTGACACAAAATTTAAAAATATCATCTGGGATCTATACTGCAAAATATTGTAGTAAAGTTGACTCTTTTAGTTAAAAAAGATACGCAAATTCTGTGGTTCTTCTAAAACTGCTTTAAAAAATAAAAGTAAAACTAAAGAGTGTACTATATATGAGAGTAATATTGGACTACGTCATTCTCTGCATGAAAGTCTTTCGATTATAAAAGTACATGATCGTGCAGAACCGATTTTAATATTATTTGGTTTAGAAACAGGAAGTTTCTCCAAAACTTCTGATATACTTCAAATTGCTGCGAAGCACGAGCGATATGCATTTTCATTATACATCAAGCCGACACAAACGATTTCTGAAGAAGCAAGTAAAGTCCACGGTTTACGGTTGGTTCATGATAAGCTTGTACTCCATGGCAAACTGTTACTTTATCTAAAGTATTAGTCAGGTTGCATGAATTTTCAAGCTTGTTACAACGAAGATACATTCTAACTGCTCATAATTGTGCATTCGACTATCACCGGGTGCTCTAGACAAATGATTTTTAAAAGAACATTTTCATGTCATAATTCTCGGATACTCCGCTTCACTGCCTGTGAAACAAATACTGCAAAAACAAAAAAAGATGATAACAAATTAGAAAATATTGCTCGAGTTCCTGATAGATAATGACAAAGCACATGATGCTCTCTGTGACGTAGTCATGTTGGATAAAGTTTTAAAAAAATTAAACATTACAACAAATAATTTACTTGGTTCTTTCCTGAATTGGGATGATGCTTGCAATAAAATAAAATTTTCGGAAAATTTGCAATGCAATGCAATGAAAGAACTACACATATTGAAAGATTGTGTATCTACAGGTATGAGGAAAAAAATGGACCTATGAAATGCTTGATGACGCAATTAACACAAACAAGTATACTGGTATAGTGCAAGTTTTAGGTAAAGATGAGAATAGTGCTGCGAAAGTTACCAAAGCCAAAAAAATTCTAGAAAACATTTTTTTGAAAATAAGAATTACTTCGAAAATAAAGAAAAAAATAATTTAAACATTTTCAATTAAAGTTTATTTATATAATACTATATATTTTGTTATGTGTTACTGTATGTAATAAATCTAACTGTATTAATAAAAAGTACTTCGTATGTTTTGTAATAAAAAATGTGTATGACACTGATATCCCCACATACCGCATTCAATGTATGTTTAAATTTCGCGCGCATCATAACCTCTTTGAAGGCGTTGCCACATTAAGGCGTTGCTAATTATTCTTATCACACACTCTGAAGCTCGATTTGTGAGTAACCAAAATGTTCGAAAAATGTCTTTCTTTCCATTGATGCCACTTGGATGAACGGTACTTTTTGTGAAATTAAATAAAATCTGTGATTTCTCATAAAGATCATTGGTAAAACCAATTTTTTTTATTAATATCCTTTTTTCTTGTTTTCTACAGCTCTTTAAAAATTTAACTGGTTCATTATCTTATTATAACGTACCAATATGCCAAGTTTCATTTCATTCTGAACAGTAATTATATAACTGAAAGTAAATTCTATACACAGTACTATCTTAACAAAAAAAAGACACGAATTTTACCAAGCACACCCTTATTGTTTTTAAAACTATTTATTGAATTAATTTTTACTAAAGTTAATTTTGTTTAACACGATGAACTTGCCAGAAATAATTAATTTGATATTATAGGAACATTCTAGTGTGACGTTACAAACAAAGTTATTTTCTTTAAGAAGAAGGTAATACAGTTTAACCATTGCCAGGTATACATTGCAGTAAAATATTTACATTATTCAATCTTGAAGAGTTGCATAGTGGGCTCGTGGAGAAAGATTTGGATAATAAAAATATTCAAAAACAAGCTCAAGCAAACAAGCTATTTCTCCATACTCCAGGCAAAAATTTGCTCTTTCCTTCAGTCGCCATCAAACGATATCAAGCGTCTCACGAGACCTGTTTCTGGTCTTAAGCCGTCATTAGTCGGCGAATGATTAAGGACACGGCCATATCGAATGGCTCATTTCCTTTGTATCAACTGACTCATTTTCTTTGTGTCAAATTTAAGTGGAATAGCTCGATTTTTGATTATTACATATTACTGTCATGATGTATAGAAACATTAATTCAATAAATATATTTTTAGTGTTGCATTTTTTTTATTTGATACAAAAAAAATGAGTCAGTCGCATTCCATGCGATATGTTTTGTGGTGCGATGTTGGATTCAAAAAAGAAGTCCATAATGCTACTTATCACGTACTTGAATACTTTCAGGATGGCTAGAACTCGTAATGATGCATAACTTTGAAGCTCAAACCATCTTATCAATGTCCTCATAACGGTAGAACTAGTCCCAGAGGGAACGTTTTTGTGGGATACGTTGAGCGAATGGTGAACTGATTTCAGGTGAACGTAGACAAGGAGGTCAAAAACTTCGTTACAAAGATGCACTCCATTAACATGAAAGAATGTTAATGCTAGTAATCAATGGAAAGTGACCGCCTTCAGCAAAACCAAATGGAGACAATTAGTTCATCTGTAACAAAAACCGTGGACTAGAAATCTAGAAACAACTACATCATCCTTCTTCTCCAATTTGAATGTCCAGAGTGAGGTCACGTCATCTCATCTAGAATAGGACTCGTCAGCCACAGAAGAGCACACACCCGCCTTTCTTGAATGTTAAAATAATAAAGTCGTGTTCGAGTATATAGGCAATATTACCGAGTTCGAGGCTATTTAACCGATCCTCATAATGGTAGACTTACTGTTTCATGAACACTTAAAACTGCTTTTTTCATACCTATACATCCTCCTTTTTCAATTTCGGGTGTTTGGATGTTTGTTCTTCAAACACCCTCGAACGGATGAAAGGATTCTAACGAAATTTGGTATAGAAATCGATTATGTCATGGAATAGGACATATAATACTTTTTATAACGCTATGAAGTTTCGCTGTGGGTTTACATCCATACATATGTATAGAACATATTTTTTTGACTTTGACATTGACATTTTATAATTTTTTTCCCTTAAGATTTTTAAACTAATAGTAATTACTTTCAGAACTGATACTGATAATTTAACTAGTATATATAATAACACAACTGAACGATAAATTAACATTTCATTTTTTTTGGACCTAATACCATTACAAGTAAAAAACCGAAACTTAGCTTAAAAAAATTTAAAGGTAAATAATTCATAAAATATGTCAAAGTCAAAAAATGCCTCAATTAAAAACAACATAAAAATAACATATTTAAAAAATCTCAAGTAATTAATAATTAATATGTAACGTAAATACTTTTCACTACTTTTTACTATTTTTTAAATACGTTTTATAATATAAAGATATGATAAAACGGTATGTGTTAAAACATAAATTTATAATGTGTATAGGAATAATATATATATTGTAAAATTGTAGCTGTTCTAATGATGGTTTATTGCAAAAAAAGACGTTAACGTTATGACGTTAACAAAATAAATAAAATAATAATTATTATTTTATCATTGACCGAACCCCCAAGAAAAATTAAAAAAATTGGCAGGAATATTCCTCATGTTCGCTGCACAGGACGCTCCATAACAATCAATTCCGAAATTTCAAATTTGGGATTGTATCGTTGTAAATTCCTTGCAGAAAAAAGTTTGGTTTGGTAATATAGCAGGTAAAACTATGGAATTCTAAAAGTAATTGTCATCATACAAATCATACAAAAATCATCATACAAAAATCAATTATTACTAAAGTTAAATTTACATCCAACGAAACAGGCGGGTAATAACAAGCTAATTTAAAAATTACACTATGATTGAATCTATAAAAAGGATTTCCAAAGAAAATATTTTGTCTTTATCGTACAGCAAAACTAACTAAAACGAAAATGTCTCTTTCAGGGCTTATCTTTTATTTTAGTTGTTTTTAAACGCACAAACTCAATAAAAGCTGTAGTAAGTGTAAGTAGAGACGAATAGAGCAGTAGAACGAAACTTTAATTTATAAACTTTGAATCCTTAGAATATTTTTGCATTCTTCCAACTATATCGCGAATTAAAATTTAGAGTCAAAAAGATATGTTCGTTAATTGGCGCCAGAAAAACTTTTAATAAAATGAATTCAAGATTATTTAATGAAGGAAAAAATAGCAAATATTTTATCTCTGCGATAAAAGAAAATTTTGCGTAAAAAAGACGGAACACAAAATTTTAAAGACTAATGTAATACATGCGGGTGTGGTTTTGAAATTTAGGATTGAGATACGCTAAATGGAGTGAGTGGAAGAATTGTGTATTGTAAATTTGTTGAAATTGAATTCACATAAATACGCCAGCAGCAGTTGTATTCCGATGATCTTTTATAGTGGTTTCTCTAGATACTTAATTAAGACGATTTGTTTTGCAATTGAGAAATCCTAATTCTCTAGATGTTTTGTTAATGTTCATCATTTTTATGGTTTGCATATATGTAATAGTAAAAATTTTATAAAATATATTATACATCTTTACAGACGACAAAATCGAATCGAAGCGAATATCTTCATGGATAATGATCGTGAAAGCACCAATCCCGAGCCTAATGGCAAAATTTTGGATCACATTTATATAGCATACGTATAGGGTCATAGGCTTGAAGGCATCCAGGGTCATAGCCTTGAACTAAGCTACTTCTATTCTATTTTTATTTTTATAACAGATTTACACAGTTT
The DNA here is from genome assembly GCA_031761425.1 of Cosmopolites sordidus. Classification (NCBI taxonomy): domain Eukaryota; kingdom Metazoa; phylum Arthropoda; class Insecta; order Coleoptera; family Curculionidae; genus Cosmopolites; species Cosmopolites sordidus. Next base: position 292,707 of record JARFXV010000480.1, on the reverse strand, counting down.
TTTAGACCACAGTAATCGGAGTCGAATGTGTTGCGTGAAAATATATTAGTAATGCTCAGACCCCCGAAGCATTTCACTTTCAAATGGAGTAAATTATCTTTCTAGAAAGGTCTATCCGTAAAAACTAATCCCAGAAATGCCAGTGAAAACTCGGTGGGAAGAGACGTGGCGGATAAAAAATAGTGTGGTGGAATAGGACTTGCTAGGGGACAAAATAAAACTAGAGGAATTAGACAATTTGATTAAGGAGTTAATATAAGAGTGAACGGCATAAAGTCTGAGTATATCATGGTACCTCTATATATATATATATATATATATATATATATATATATATATATATATATATATATATATATATATATATATATATATATATATATGCTCTAATATTCCTATTCCGAATTATTTCAATATCCCACACGCATACTTCTCGTTAGACAGCTCATATATGCAGTGTTAGATTTCTTTGGACTGCGTGCAATGAGACAACTGTAGCTGAGTGTTATACACCACAACTGCGGGGTTTCATAATATTATAGGGAACGATCTCAACAACCTACGTCTCCGCTCAAATAAGCATGTTGCTTAAATGTGGGTGTACGTCCCCAAAATTCATTAATTGAAGTTATGATTCTACATTGTTGTTCCTTTAGACTAATTCTCTCGGAAAGCCATACCTCGTTGGATTCGGTTTGTCCACTTTTCATCTCAATATTAGAACTCAGATATTGAAATGGCCTTCCTACGGCCTTTTCAATGTTCTCCACTGTCCGTATCAATATTAGTGATTAGTAATGGCAAGTTCCAGAGAATGAGCGCCATTTTTAATCCACGCCAAAAAGTCAAGAGACGTTCCTCTCCCGTGGTCCTTTTTCTGCTGCGAACGGGTTTTCGAAACCATTTTAGCGTAGATTTTATTCATCCCCAATTCATTGGTCAAAATCCAATAAACGCTTGTGTGAGTCATAATCAACTCTTCCCCGATAATTCTAGCCATCAGCCCTTGATCAGAACGCACGAGATCCCGGATTCTGTGGACATTTTTATCACTTCTTGTAGTTATCTCCAAGAAAGTGTATATAAATCTCCCGTATACAAGTATCTCCCAAGATTTCTGGCTTTCTAGCCTTCATCAGTTGGGTTCGACTCAAGGTCTGGGAGTGACTGAAGGTGAAACAATCGGTGAAACAATGTAGTGTCGGTATATGTCGTAGTGTCCTCTTTTCCCGAAATATTTATCTACTACATGCAAATTTTAATTCTTTTCTATTATTGCGATTATTTAAATAATTTTTGATTGAAAATAAATGCCCATAAGTCAACTAATACTCAACATAAAAATGTTATGTAATAAACATAAAAACTTTTAAACTCATTTTTTAGGTTAAAATATATTATAATGAAAATGGCTTACCCGTAAATGGGATAGTTTTAATGAGATTAAATCATCTCCTTATGATGCTTACATGGTTAGAGAAATGCGCGTCGAGAAGTTTCAAAAGGTGATTTGGGGTTAAAGTTTGGTGTAAATAGTGGTAAATCTTTTCAAGTTTAGTTTTTAGAGTTTTACTGAATAATGCTATTTACGAACGAAGCAAATTTACGAACGAATCATGGAAACTATTATTTGGATGTGTGCTGGCTAATGTAACCCACTTGATTCAACTAATCGATCAATATTATTCGAATAACGAAATCTACAAGATCTCAAAGTTTCTGAAGAGTTGAATCGAGGGGGTTACATTGGGCAGCACATATACAGAAAACAGTTTCGATTATTCGTTCGTAAATTTGCAGCAAGTAAATAGCATCATTCAATAAAAGTATTCCATTTATGGTAAGCCATTTTCATTATATTATATTTTAACCTAAAGTGCAATATAAATTTTTTTATTCATATATTTTTATGTTGGGTATCCATTATCTGGAACTTGCCATTACTAATCACTAATCTTGGATACCTTGAATTCGATATTTGATACGGACAGTGGAGAATACTGAAAAGGCCATACGAAGGCAATTTCAATATCTGAGTTCTGATATTGCGATGAAAAGTGGACAAACCGAATCCAGCGCAGTATGGCTTCCCAAGGCAATTAGTCTAAAGGAATAACAATGTAGAATCGTAACTTCAATTAATGAATTTTTGGGACTCACACCCCCATTTAAGCACCATGCTTATTTGATCGGAGACGTAGGTTGTTAAGACCGTTCCATATAATATTATGGAACCCAGCAGTTGAGGTGTAAAACACTCAGCTATTGTTGTCTCATTGCATTACACGCAGTCCAAAGAAGCCGTCCGACAAGAAGTCGGCCAAACTGTGGGTTATTAACTGTGAAGGGGGTCTCCCGGTCCTTCGCGGGAGAGCATATATCGGTACCCTGATGAATCAACAACACCACGAAAACATGACAACACACAAAACTTCCTCCAATAGAAGGGCAGGATGATATTCGACCCCAGTCAAACAACTAACAAGTGTAAGTTAATGTTAGAATTGCTAGGATATGTTGGAGGATCGTTAGGAATTTCCTTGTAGTCTGCGCTCTCTAATAGATCAGACATTTTAATTTCATAGTCAACGGTATTAAGTATGACAGTGACATTCCCTTTGTCGGCTGGGAGAATTGTTACGTCTGAATTCCTGCGTAACTCAAATAGAGCACGTTTTTCATAAGACGGAAGATTAGATCTCGAAGGTTTGAAATGGCGAAGGATTCTGGCTTGGCGGGTTTCTTTGGCTTCAAGAGAAGGTAGGTGGGATACAGTATCTTCTGTTTGGGAAATTATTTTCTCTGCTGGTATAGTGTTAGGGACATTGCAAAATTAAAACCTTTTGATAAAGCTCTATGAGCTGAATCGCTAATATGGATATTAAAAAATTGTGTACAAAATTGATCGATGCAGATGTTGGTGTAGGCTTTGGATTTTTGGATTTAATAAGACAACATATCTAAATATCTTCAGATGATAAAAAGGCTTTAATACCTCGCGAAAAATCTTGTATCCCAAAAATGTAGGGTCTCCCAAAAGTCCATCAAACTGACATTCCTCTTCGTCCAATTGCCAGCGCATATCGTACACCAACTCACAAATTAGTGGGATCCTAATTAGATAATAGGATAATTTGCGAGAACTATGCAACCGCTCGTAGAAAAATCAACGTCCTATATCAAAAAATCCTCTCATTTCGTTGAGCTTCTTCAAATGCACAGTATATCCGAAAGTGACAGTTTTGTTAGTTTCGATATTGTTTTGCCAAAAGACATTCTGAAAAACAAATACCACATATCAATGGATATTCTTAGTCTTATTGAACATTGCATGTCGAATACATATTTCATCTTCAAAAATAAATTATTTAAACAGATTCGTGGAGCTCCTATGGGTTCCCCCCTTTTTCCGGTCATAGACAATATTTTTATGGAATTTTGTGAAACTCAAGCCATTGACAGCAGTCCGTAACATCATGTTACTTACATGCTGGTTCAGATATGTAGATGATTGGCCACAAGGAATACACACATTTGGCCACAAGGAATACAATCTCTGATTCTGTTTCAAAGATTGTATTTGCATAGTATTTTGAATTTCCTTTCGCATTTGAATAGTATATCTCCAGGTCAAATTTACAATGGAGACTGAAAACAATTCTGCCCTCCATTTTTTTGGCATTTTAATATCAAAAAGGCTAGAACAAAGCTTCTCCTATTCAGTCTATCGTAAACCTACCCACACAAACCGGTATCTAAATGCGAATTTACATCATCATCCATCCCAATTAAATTCGGTGGTCAAAACTTTAGTTAAGATCTTAAAGATTGTCTTTAAGATTGTCGGATAAAGAACATAGGCCTAGAGAACTTCAAAATGGCTATGATAGGCGCCAAATAAAAAGGCATAGTGATAAAGTTCAGGCAATAAGTCATATCCACCAATCCTCTAGAGTATAGTCACAAAACCTAAAAGTTGTTTTGCCATATATCAAGGGAGTTACCGATAAAATTTGCCACGTATTCAGATACCGTAATATCGAAACGGTATTTACAACAAAAATAAATATATCCAGTTTCCTTAGGACAGTGAAAGATAATATTCTACAAGAGTCACATGGTGTCTATGAGATTCCTTGTTCTGCCTGGACCTAATCATACATCAACATGTGGGACGAAGGTCTTAAAGTTCCAAATACACGGAAACCCATTATTCCCAAATTGCCCATCCGTCTGTGACGAGTCACGACATTTCGTTCAAAATATCCGCATAGACGATGCTCAGGACCTAACATCGACGAATGAAGACTTTTTCCATACGTGGGAGAACAATCCGAACACTGCTTGAAGCATACATATTTTTCCTTCAACCAGCAGACCTACAGACAGACCGACGGTGTTCTATCACTCGTTATAGCCAACCTGTTCATGACAGACTTCGAAACAAAGACATTGGCCAGCACACCTTTAAAACCTAAACTTTTGAAACGCTACGTAGATGATATCTTTACAATATGGCCACGCGGAAACGAACTTTTAAAAAACTTCCTAACCCAATTAAACAAAACCCACCCCAGAATTCAGTTCACCCTGGAAGTTGAACAGTGAGGAACTACCAATAATTTCCACAGCCCTTAGACAAAATGGATATTCAGAAAATTGTATCAGGAAGGCTATTCACGGTCAGAAAACCCAAACACGAAGAACGGACGTAGTTTTTCAAAAAATGATAAAGTCCATTCATGTTTCTTAAATGGCAGATTTTAAGATTTCAATTAATATGAATAAAATGTTTTTCTTCCATCACTCTTGGTTTTATTGGATTGTTAAAAAGTTCCCGTTTTTGTGTTACCTTGTTATATATATATATATATATATATATATATATATATATATATATATATATATATATATATATATATATACAAATGGAGTTTTTTGACTTCTTTGGACTGCGTCCAACGAGACAACACTAGTCACGAGTTATACACCCCCGACTGTTGGGTCCCACAATCTCATGTGGAACGCACAACCTGCGCCTCCGCCATAATGTATATACACACATATATATATATATATATATATATATATATATATATATATATATATATATATATATATATATATATATATATATATATATATATATGTATATATGTATATATATATATATATATATATATATATATATATATATATATATATATATATATATATATATATATATATATGTATATATGTATATATATATATATATATATATATATATATATATATATATATATATATATATATATATATATATATATATATATATATATATATATATATATATATATATATATATATATATATATATATATATATATATATATAGCTTTTATACAAGAAATGTAGGTACAAAATCCTGATGGGTGATTTTAATGCCAGAATTGGAACAACAAGAACAGACGAAAATGCAACTGGCCCATATGGAACTGGTGAGCGAGACAATAGAGGTGACAGATTAGTTGATTTTGCTGAAGGACAAGAACTATATATTATGAATTCATTCTATAAGAAAAATATCAGCAGAAAATGGACATGGAAAAGTCCATCTGGGCTGACAAGCGAAATTGACTACATCATGACCAACGATAAAACAATATTTACCAATTGTACTGTCCTTAACAATTGTAATGTTGGAAGTGACCACCGAATTGTACGAGCAAGGGTTCGGATTGACTGTCGAAAAGAGCGCGAAAAAATGGTAAGATCAAAGAAGGGCAAGGTGGATTCTGGAAAACTGCTGGACAGAGGAAGCGATTTTGAGATTGCTTTGTCAAACCGGTTTGCTGCGTTACAAGATCCAGAGGAGGTAGAAATATCAGTTCAATATGAAGAAATCGCCAACAATGTACTTCAAACGGCTGCTTCAATAGCACCAGAAGAAAAATGTCTCAGACAAACAAAAATCTCCAGTGAGACCATTGATTTAATGAAGAAACGGCGAGCAATGAGAAATGCAGGTAGTCCTTTTGGCAGGGTCGAGTACACTGAGCTCTGTAAAACTATAAGAAAACGTATCAGAGAGGGCACGCGCCGATTCAATATGCAGCTAGTGCAAAAAACCCTGGAAGAAAACAAAGGAATTAACAAAGCTACACAGAAGCTGAGAATCAAAAGAACGCAAATATATGCTTTAAAGCGTGAGGATGGCACAGTGTGCAGGGCGCGTACCCAAATGTTAGAGATTGTCAGAAGGTTTTATTCCCAGTTATATGAAGATCAGAGCCAGTCAGGGACAGCAATACCCACGGAAGAACAATATATAATGCCAGATATCCTAGTGGAGGAAGTAACAAGTGCTATAGAATTGATGAAGAACGGCAAGGCTCCAGGAAAGGATAGTGTAACTGTCGAAATGCTAAAAGCTGGTGGTCGAACGTTACATAAAACACTGGCAAAATTACACTCAAAATGCCTCAAAGAACAAAAAGTACCTGACTTATGGAAAAATGCAGAAGTGTTCCTTTTACATAAAAAAGGAGCACAGGAAGATTTAAAGAACTACCGTCCAATAAGCCTCCTATCAGTGATGTACAAAGTTTTCACTAAGATAATTTCTAAAAGAATATTAAAAAAACTGAATGACGCACAACCAAGAGAACAAGCAGGATTCAGAAGTGGATTCAGTACAATGGATCACATCCAGGTTGTACAGCAGGTCATAGAAAGGCACAACGAATACACCATGCCACTGTGCTTGGCTTTTATCGACTACGAAAAAGCATTTGATTCCATCTCAAAGCATGCGATAATGGATGCACTGCTTAGCCAAGGTGTAGAGAGAGCCTATGTAAACCTATTAGAATCGATATATGATGGAGCTACAGCCACAATTCACCTTGATGATCTTGAAGTGGGAATTAATATAGAACGAGGTGTACGGCAGGGTGACGCAATATCGCCTATTCTTTTCTCGGCTGGCCTTGAAGAAGTATTCCGTAAACTGGATTGGGAACAGGATGGTGTAAAGATCAATGGTGCAAACTTAAACCATCTTAGATTTGCAGACGATATTATTCTCATTTCACAAGACCCAGAGGAGCTGCAAAGACGCATACAAGAACTGCAAAGGGCTGGCGAACCATTTGGCTTGAAAATAAACCTGAAAAAGAGTCAGGTTATGTTCAATAACTTCGCTCAGGACAGAAAAATTTCAGTTTTAGGAAGGGATTTAGAGATTATGGACAGCTTTGTATATCTTGAGCAGAGGATTTCAATGGAGGGGAATACCGCCCGGGAGGTGGAACGGCGTATTAAATGTGGGTGGCAGGCATTTGGTAGGCTCAACATAGTGTTTAAGAGCAGACTCCCACTTTGCCTAAAAAGAAAAGTATTCGGTCAGTGCGTTCTACCCGTTATGACCTACGGAAGTGAAACCTGGACACTTACATCGCAATCAATTCAAAAACTTCGGGTGGCACAGAGGGGAATCGAAAGATGTATGCTTGGCATTACAAGTCGAGACAGAAAGTCCTGCGCATGGATCAAGGAACAAACAAAAGTCTGTGACATCATTGGAAGAGTAAAACAATTGAAATGGAGATGGGCAGGCCATATAGCGAGGCGATGGGACGACAGATGGACCAAGGCAATCCTGGAGTGGATACCACTTGATCGCAAACGTCCGCGAAGAAGACCAAAAGCACGATGGATTGATGACATCGTTAAGTATATTGGACCCGAGTGGCAGAGGAAAGCCCAGAACCGTGAAGGTTGGAAGCATGCTGAAGAGGCCTTCATCCTGCAGTGGATCGATACGGGCTGATGATGATTATGATGATGATGATGATGATGATGATGATGATGATGATATATATATATATATATATATATATATATATATATATATATATATATATATATATATATATATATATATATATATATATATATATATATATATATAAAAGTTAATAAATATAATTATTAATTGAATTCATCCTTATATAACATCTTTTAATTTAATTGTGGTTTATATTTGTCAACATAACCTTTATAGTTAATAAATCAACTTATGCAATGTTTATGATAGCTACATTTTCAGTAGTTAATTCCCATTAAGGCTTCGACTTGTTCAGAACTAGTTGGAATATTATTTGTTTACCAAATATCAATACGCTAAACAAATATAAACTTGGTTTGAACAGCTCGTACCGTTAAATTAACCTACGGTGAAATAACATTATATAAATTAGCAAATAGTATAAACAATTACATTACATATATTTATTGTGTTTTCATCTTAAATCGTATCAGGTTATTGTTATTGGGTTGGTAAATAAGTTCGTTGAACTTTTGAGGTAATAAAATATATTTAATCTAATACTCAAAATATATTTTAATCGCTTTTATCAACGTTGCCATCACTTTTACCAACTTCGTTTTATCAAGTTTACAAAATATCAAATTGTGCCACCCTCTGTGCACTGCGATATAAGCTGGATCACAGAGCGATGTAAATACTTCCTTTATGAGAGGAAACTATCTGGTAACTGCAACATTACATGGAGATCGCTCATATTCATAATCGACCAACGGGGCTTGAAAGGAAATTTACCAAAGTTTGTCCAAATTCTCAGTAATGATCTCTTGGACCTTGACCCACTAGAGAATGGCATGCCTCAGGGCTAAGTTCTAAATCCCACACTAATTAATATCACGATAAACGACATACAAATGCGTGATGGATAAATAATAATGAGCCTGGTAGCGTAGCGTCCGATTTGATAAACTATTGGCTGGTCACTTGGTGGTCCGTAATCTTCTCGTAAATCTATTTCCATCATTTTTCTAGTGGGTTCCAAAAGTAGAATGACAACAATTTCGAGCAACGGTGAGATATCAAGGTTTATTTCAGATTTGGACACAGTGTGACGGAACCTTTTGCAAAACTGCAACACGCCTATGAAAACCGTGTTTTGTTAAGGACCCAGGTTTTTAAATGATTTAAGGCATACTCAGAAGGCCAAGACTGGATCGAAGATAAACCTCGCTACAAAAGGCCTTCAACTACAAGAAATGCGTTTAAACCAGGAATGCTACACTCCAACCTTACCGCGGCTAAAAAAAGCCAGAATAAGCAAATAAAACTTAAAAGCATGCTAATTTGCTTATTTGATAGCAAGGGGGTCGCCCATAATAAATTTGTGCCTCAAGGCCAGCAATTTTACTTTACAAAGACTTCGAAAAATCGTCATTCTTGTGACATTGCACATTATAAACACTGGCTGCTGCGTCACGATAATATGCCTTGCCACACAGAGATTTCAATTAATGAGGCTTTGGCAAATAAAAACAACACCAGATTTGTGTGCAGCACAGCATATTGTGACATTGAACCATGATTGAAAAGGCCATAACGACTAGACAATTCCAGTTCGTTAAAAAAAATGCTACGTAAACAAGTGAGCCTACGTTCAAACTCATACTGATGACGAATCAACTATCGGCCTGCAATTTTAATGCACATAAAGATAACTTTGACCCGGAAGAATCTTAGTCAAATGGTGACGCTGGTTAAGGAAAATGAAGACCTTGAAATTGAGAGGCGAGAACATGGCTAACATGGGCGAATTTTTGTAAGCTTTCATATGTTCTTAAGAATCCCGCAGCATTTAAGATTTAAACTATATGACCAGTGCATACTCCCGGTTCTAATATATGGTGCCCCGACATGAACCTTAAAAAAGGCGAATAGCTACGAAGTCAGAGGGTACCCAAAGCGCCATAGAGCGATCAATGATAGCGGTTACATGGAGAAATATGAAAAGAAATGAGTAGATTCGTCAGAAAACTTAAGTATCCGAAATCGTGAAAAGAGTGACATAATTGCAATGGGATTATGAAGGCAATGTGACAAGAATAACATATAGTCATATAATAAATGGAATGTTAAGTTCGTTCAATGCAGACAATGGGTCCCCACAACAGAAAGAATAGTGTTAGGGATGATATAGTATAATAATTTTTTGTTGCAATGGATGAGAATCGGACCAGATCCGGATAGGTGGAAGTTCTTGAAGGAGACGTATGCTCAGGATTTGGGGACACAAGGGTTAAAAGAAAATATGAGTCGGATACAAAACAACAATCTAGGCTTTTTTAAATAAACCAAAATTTAAAAAGTTGATAATCCTTTGGTTCCTCTGGTCATGAGACTATCGTGGTTTTAAAAATGTTAAAGACGCTCAGTGATGCTTGATATACAATAATTTCTATGCTGCAAGTCATTAATGAATTACATACAAAAATTGAGCTCGTCGCAACATTTTTCATCGTGATAATGCGAGTTCTCACAGAATCGCTAAAACAATCAAGTTTTTGAGAGAAACAACGTGAAACAAATAAATTATATAGACAGAAAATTTCTGAGATCGCTACGTCTGTACGGTAGAAATTTATCGAAAAATATTTCAACCAAGTGCTTTGTATACTGTGGCACTTAGTTGAACCTATCATTGAATAAAGAGAAATTGTTCATTAAAAAAGGGCGTAAAAATATTTTAGTATCATTATTTTTTTTATTGTAAATTGGCAACAATCTGTCCACCAGAATCGTCGTTCAAACTCCAGACAGATGGCTTAGGATCCGGACATGTGTTACCAACTCGTTCGTACCATTAGTCGATTTTCTGAAAATGAGAAGCAACGCGGCTTGTCGTGGCTTGAACGACACAGGATAATATGGATTATAATTTCTAACAAAGAGTTTGAAATCTATAAATGCCAATAAAATATACTGGTCTAAAATCTAAAGTAAATATAAAAAAAATAAATCTTATTAATTTTGCTAAGTATACAAGGAATTTCCAGAAGCGGTTGTAGACTTGCTTGATTCCGTTCGACTTTCAACGTTTTCGGTTGACAAAAGCATTGGCAAACTAGGAGAAATAGGGATGGAAAATCGTCATTCAAATTAAATAGATGACTGGATTCGAGTCATGCCTCTCTAATCCATTTGCATAATTTTAGTTGATGATTTGGAAATGAGACGTGTCGGGGTATGTTCCACAGGAGCAAAATTCTCTTAAAGGAGTACTGGTTGCTGAAAAACCTAAATTACATGGAATCCTAAATTACTAAGCTTTGTTATAATGGGTGGCAAGGCGTAAGCTTATGAATTTATAAAGAAAGCTGCAGCATTTACAAATTATCGGCCGCTATAGGTAGCAATGTTTTGTGCGGGACTAACTTCTAAGCGCACCTATATATTCCGGGGCGAATTTTAAGGGTTTTAAAGCCGGGTCGTTTTAGAGCTTGATCGTTTTAAACCCAGGTCATTTTAGACACGCTCATTTGCGAGTCCGGTTATCTTGGGACACGGCCATTTTGGGATTTAGTCATCTTGAACTATAGTCATCTTAGTCCATGGGCATTTCGGACTACAGACTGTAGTGTACAGATAATGACCCCGCTAATTGTAGGCTTCAGATTTCTAAGCATTCTAAACACTGAGCTGTTCAGTAATCGACCATCTTGGTAAGCAGGTCGGATTGGTGCGGACGGTAAGAGCAGCGGCTTGCCGCTGCAGTGTCGAATCTGACTGGAGCGGTAGTTGGTTCAATTCCAGCGCTCGGATGGTTGTTTTTCTTTCTTTCTTCTGTCTGTTTACTTTCTAAATGTTTGTGATTGTTTCTAGGCAAGAGTCTAAAATCCGACTACGAATTACCCCTCAGTCACGCCAGTTAAAGGCTGAGTAAGGCCGGATGCCTTCTGAGAAGTGTTCAACGTTGGTCTCTCGCAAGTCGGTAGGTTTCCTAATTGACTTATGGGTACGCACATAACGAAGGGTTTATAACCCGAGGGGGGTGCTGGCCTGGGTTTGTCGGAAGCTGATGACCGTGCTTCGGAACCCACGTTAAGCTGTAGGTCCAGTCGCTAAATAGCCTAGTTGCTGATGCGCCTCTAACCCTAACACTTTACCTTTACCTTTATCATTTTGGTAACTGGATAATCCAGAGGCTTGATATTACTTTATTATTATTTTCATTAATATGCGTCAGTGATTATTAAACCACAATTTGTCTACCATCATTTAATAACACTAGATAATTTGGTTTTATTTAATTTAATTTAGGTTGATTTATGAAAATTTATTTTAATTTTCTTTGTACGCTAGACAAGAGCCCTTATACTATAAGAATATTTGTTTAAGGCTGAACCTTTCTCTTTCTCCTAGTTAACCCAGATATGCCTGAAAACACTTTTTTAAAAACAAGGAATTTTTCTTTCAGTTTTATATTAATTTTAAGAATATAGAACATAAAAAAAATATATTACACATGCACCAGAGGCCTATCTGGAAGGGCCAGGCCTACATATAGAACATTAGGAACATAACATACTATACTTATATAACTAATAATAATTTTACATGAAATGATTATATGTGGTAAGCAACAAAGCATTTGACATGAACACCAATTGTGAGTATCTTTTTACATATGAATGAGTTTGGCGCCTAAAGGATTGGAACACATTGTGACAATATTGTTGTTGTTTCATTGAACAGCAACAGTATTATTTTCTTCTGCCATTCGATTCTCGTAATTACTTTTTTTTTTCTTGAGATCTATGGAGGCAAATGATTGTTGGTAAGTCTATTACAACCAATTGAATTCCCTGAAATTACCAAAGTTTAAAAAGCAAATCATCAAAGTTTAAAAATTTATCAGAGTAAAAATAAAATTTATGGCAATTCCACTTAGATTTTAATGTATCTGCGTATGTACGAACAACACTAGCCCCGATCCCAAGTTCGGTGTTTAAAGTTCCAATATAAGTAGTTGCGCCCTGGTAGGGTTCAATTCCAGCCTCAGAGAAATCATCATCGTAAGCCATAGTTAATTAAGACTTCGTTCAGCGTAAGGCCCCTAAAATGTTTAACATGTATTAACAGAAAAATAAAACTTTAAGATTCGATTTTCAAAAAAAAATAGAATCACTATACTTTATATGCCTAGCGTCCTACGCGTATCAAAAAGAAATATAACCTAATATCACAAGTGATTAGTTTTAACCTCCAGTATCCCAAAACACTTATAATAACATTTGTGAAACAACATTTAATAACTAATTACTTACATATCTAGGTGAAGTAAGGTAGTTGTGAACACCAAAGTTAGATTTCTTTTTTTGTGTTATAATTGTTTATTTTTTATATTTGTATTTGTGTACACTGAATAATTATTACAGTTACTGGGTCGTTTTGGTCAAACTAAACATTTTCCCAGTTTTAAGGTTTGTTTTTATCATTTACGATTCCGAAGAACTGGGTGGCGCCCTGTTGACGTGCCTGTGCAATCCATCCGTGACCTACAACCTAAATGCCTCCGGCGAACAGCTGTCGTCGTTTTAACTTTGGTAACTTTTAAGATGAAAGAAAAGTTTACGTTACAAAACTTATACTTTTACACTCCAGTCTACAAGTTTCGAAATGATTGAAATGATGAAATGAAGCTCAAAAGTTGCTCAAAAATCAACCCGACTTTTTCCTTCGATTATAAGTGACAAACAGTTAAGAAACTATTTTATCTAAGCGTATTTGAGAGATAATATTCGACGTAAAAGGTTAAATTTGTGAAAGAATAATTCTAAGAATTTTCACAATTATAATTCGCAATATGACACATCAATCAGGGTAGGTAAATTTTTAAACAAAAGCTCAATGAACATAATTGAACTCGCATCATATTCACTACGTATACTCGCCCTATCGTATCGTATGCCTTTTTATGAACTCAAATTACCACTTCGCGGAAGATATTTTGCATCTATTAAATCCATAAATATCGTTATATGTCTATGTTGAAGGCGACAAAATAAGTTCAGATGATTAAACCAATATTTTGTGTTTTATTAAACAATCCCCGCTATTTATTTGACAGAATGTATTGATGTAGAAATTCTCAAAAATTATAAATGTATACAAGGGTAGTCTGAAAAATTTCCAGCCTGACACAGAAACAAGTATTTTTTTGTCAAATTCTCAACATAGTCTCCATAAAATTCTATACACTTTTTCCAGCGATGCTCTTGTTGACATCTTGTGTTACAAAATAGTCGTTAACGAATATGAATATTAACCTCCTCATTCGATAAAAATCTCTGTCCTAGAAAAAATGCCGCTGGGGGCAGATCTGGTAAATACGTAGGGTGACCGATCAATTCGAATCCAAATTCGTGAATTTTTACCATGGCGACCACTGAAGTGTGAGACGGTGTGTTGTTTTGATGGAAAAACGTTTTTTCTTCTTCAAATGCGGCCGTTTCTCCGCAATTTCTGCCCTCAGCTTCTGAAATAATGATGCTTAGTATGCCTCTGTTATTGTTTTTCCCTTTTCAAGATAGTCGATTAACACTACTATACTACTACTATCTGACTATCCCAAGAAAACAGCCGCTATCACTTTCCCGACTGATTGAACAATTCTCGACTTTTTCGGAGTCGATTCACCCTTCGCAGTACACTGTTTCGAATGAGCCTTGGTTTCAGGAGTGTAGTGGTGTAACCAAGTTTCCACAGTTATTAATTGACGCCTAAACATCGACTTATTTCGATTAAACTGTTTTAGCAGGGCTTCGGAATTGTTTATTCGAATGCGTTTTTGGCCCTGAGTGAGCAACAGCGGCACTTAAAGTATGGTTAGCTTCTTTGTGCCCAAATATTCAGTCAATATTGACAAACAAGTTCTCTCGAGGTGTCCACAGCCTCTGCTATCTCTCTAACCTTAATTCGATCGTCTAGCACCATTTGGTAAACTTTTTCTATGTTATCGATAGTGTTTGCAATTTTTGGCCCTCCCGAATATTCATCATCAACTAAGCTGGTGCGACCATGTTTAAATTCAGCTGCCCAAATTTCTACGGTGGCAAATAATGGTGTAAAGTTCCCATAAATAGTACCCATCTCGGCTTAAATTTCCATAGGCGTATTGTATTTCAAATGCAAGAATTTAATGATGGCTAGGTAATCGATTGTTTCCTTGTTCCCAGAAACACTAACATTGACTGAGATAAATGACTGTGAAACAACAACTGAGCATCTAATATGACTGATCATGTTGAGGCTGGAAATTTTTTAGACTGCCCTCGTATAAAGCCATTAATATGTATTTGTTCTTATTGTTTATTGTAATGATCTACGTACTCTTGAAAGTTCTAAACAAAAATTAAATTACATTTTTTAGTTTGAAAAGTCGAAACCAGATATTCCAGAATAAATTAGCTTAAACTTCGTAATCATGCAAGTTTTATACTGGAACAAACCAAACTAGGGCGAAAAAACTCTCTAAAATGCAAATGGCTTGTCAAATGTCGGATGTTCCTGAAAAAGTAGAGTCTTATCGTACGGACATGCATGCTAAAGCGCAAACCAAATAACAATATGGCATCGAGGAAGACTACAAAACCGATCTAGAATGGAAAAATGTTATTTCGCAGCAGGAATAGCATCACATATCGACTAAAGGTATTAGCCCAAAATTCGAATTTCAAATGTATGCGACATATGGTTACGTTTTCTAAAAAAAGATCAAAATATAGAGTGGAAACGGAATACTGGCTAACTTAGGGAATGAAGAAAATAAAAAAAGTTAAAGAAAAAAAGCGAAAACATTTTCTGAATAATAATAAAAACGATATTAATCTGATTTTATTAAATTTTGCTACGAAAGATGGCTTTATTTTTGGTCTCAAATACGGTCTCATTATAATGAAAATTAGATACTATGAATAATGCTATTTACATGCAACAATTTAACGAACGAATTATTGAAAATATTTTCTGTATGTATTTAAAATAATTTTGAATGTAACTCCCCTGATTCAAGCAATAGATCAAAATTATTCGAATGAAGAAATATCTGAAAGTTTCTGAAGCACTGAACAATTAGAGATAATGTAATAAACTACTACTATTAGAGTGGATTTAGATTGACGTTGATTGAGGTTAGACTAAGGGTGACACCATAATAAAATGTGCGAAAATATTATACATTTTGATGAAAATAATGATGATTCTGACCTGGAGGAAAATATTCCATTCAACATTTTGAAGGAATAATACAATAGCAAAGAAGAAGAATCGTTCAAGAAAGTTTAGGATTGTTTAGCAGAATGATAAATAATCAGAAGCAATGATTAAAACTCTTATTTGTTTCACAATATTTTCGAGATATTCTTTGACATGTTTCGGCCTCGCTACCATTCACAAAAAGAGTTATGTATAAACTAAACTAAAGCTTCAAAGTTGTATCCAATGCAGGTGGGTTTTTTATTAGACTGTCTCCTTAAATTTATGGCACTTTCAATAATTGGGGTATTTCCGAAGTCTAGCTGGGTGTTTGTTAGATTTTTACCGTCGTATATGGCTTTTTTAATACCGGAAATTTCCAACTCGCTTTTATTGCAGCTATGTATCAATTTGACATTGACCTTATTCGTGTTAAAAAAAGTGGTTCTGATCTATACAATGTTCGGCAAAGCCCGTCTTTCTGTGGTTATTTAAAACTGATTATTTATGATCTTTTAGCCTATTATCTGCCCGTTTGGCATATATACCCTATTTGTGTTGTTTAGTGACTTGAAAATTTCTATCAAATCTATCAAATTTATATCAAATATTATTCTATATTATTCTATCAAATTTCATCTCTATCAAAAAATGATATTAACTCAAATATACAAATATAGATAAAACAAAATAGTCATGTGATATACCGTGAGAGTGAGGCATCCCTGGGTATTCGTATGACAAGCATACACAACATTTTACATTAATATTTAGCCGTGAAAAAGATTTGTGCGCGTTGGATTTCGCATAATTTGACAATCGCTCAAAAAAGGCTCGTATTGATTGGTGCAAAGAAATGCTCAAAAAATACAATCGTGGTGCGTAAAAAGCCGGGTATGATATATACATAGGTGATGAATCTTAGATCTATGCCTATGAGCCCGAAAGTAAAAGAGCAGTCGACTGTATGGGTCCTTCAAGATGAGCCAAACTCAACAAAAGTTGTGCGCGTAAGAAGCACTTCCAAGCAAATGATCGCCTGTTTTCTTGGGATAAATAGGCATGCGGCTACAGTGCCACTAGAGAATCGCAGATCGGTCAATTCTGAATAAAACGTAACCATTTGTTTGCCAGAAGTCTCTGAAGAAATAAGAAAAAAAAACCAGCGACGCAGTCCTGATATGGCCGTACAGTCCTGATATGGCCTGTATATGGCCGTACAGTCTTGATATGGCATCTAATTAGTTCTTTTTCTTTCCGTCCGTGAAGAATAAACTACGTGGTCAACGATCTTCGACGCCAGAAGAAACGGTTGATGCGTTCAAAATGCATATTTTGGACATATCTCAATCGGAATGGAAAAAGTGCTATAAAAGTTAGTTCAAATGTATGCATAAGTGTATCGATCATCGCGGAGAATATTTTGAAAAACAATAAAACCATTTTCAATGATAAATATTTGGCTTTATTTATCATTCCAGATACATAAATAGCAACCCTCGTATTTAGCATCGATGCAAGATTATTCTTATGTTATTAACGCAGATAATATTAACATTTTATTTTTTTAAATGATTTGTGATTCTGGATCTTAATTTATCAACATCGTTTATAGCATGCCAGTTTTTAAAATATTTTTCGGGTGTTCCGGTATAAAAGTGTATGATGTTTTTCTTAGTTTTGTTTTGTATCATTTTATCTATAACTGATCTCTATTATGTTCTTTTTCATATCTGTGTTTTTTAAGCGGAATCGTTGGAAATCTATGTGTCATACTAGGACAGGACATTTTTACATTCCATGACTGATTTGAATGAATTGAATTAAAATAATCAAGTAAATTTTTATATTCATATGAGCCGGATACAAAACAACATTCTTGGTTTTTTTAAACTTTTAAACAAGCCAAAACCAAAAAATAACTGACGCTCCTCTGGTTTCTTCGGGTCATAAATCTATCGTGGTTTTAGAAAATTGAAAGATGGTCAGTGATGCTTGATATACAACAATTTGTATGTTGCAAGTTATTAATACATTTCATAAAACGAATCGAGATCGTCTCAACATTCTTCATCGTGATAATGTCAGTAGTCATGTCAGTGAGTTACGATCTCAAAAATAAATTACGTGTTTATCAGTATAAAACCCTGATCTTGAAGCCTATGTACAGGAGATTTCTAAGATCGCTGCTTCTGTACAGTACACGTTTTTATGTTTCAATCAAGTGTTATAACTTTGGCTCTTAGTTGAATCTGTCATTATAAAAAGCATACCCACATTATAAAAAAATACTGCGTGAAAAAGCTTTCTACCAAGATATGGCATTCTTTATTGTAAATTGGTATCAATCTGTCACCAAGTATGTTCACAGTTGCTGATTAGGTAAGCTGACCTTAAGTATCTTCTGTAATCTTTAAAACAGGAAAGAAACCTAAGAGAATTGAAAAACGTTAATCAGACTTAAAATGGATAGGTTAGAATTAGATCATGTTACCAATCAGTTCGTACCAATTACCTGTTTTTTTTGGGAATGAGACGCATCGTGGCTTGATCTGGATCGTTGAAAGGAAACTGTAGACTTGCGATTTATAAAATGGATAGAAGTATCTAAAAAAAAAGTGTTTGCTTCAAATTTGTGTTGCCAAAGATATATGTTGGTCTGAATAGTTTAATATCTTGAGAAGTTCTACGCTGGATCTTATCTTATTAGTTTTAGTGACAACCCGAACATAAAACTGGTTCAATGAATACAAATGTTCAAGTATTCAAGGAATGTCGAGAAGTTCTAAACTTGCCTCATTCGGTTCGATCTTCAATGTCTTCGATTTTTACATCGACAAAGGAAATGAAATTGTGAAGGAAAATTCTCATTTAAGCTTGAATTCTCGAAATTCCTTGAAAACTAGAACATTTGTATTCATTGAACCATTTTGACATGAACTGTCTTAAAATAGACTTAAGCATCGGAAACAGGTTACTGAAAACAAGTGTAAATGAGATTACGGGTAACAACAACACATACATTTATGAATTTCACATAAAACTCCGACTAAAAAATGTTGACTATTTTCATTGATTACAAGGGACAAATAGTTGAGGGCATTAGGCATTACCGGGAGAGGCATTAGGTGTCTGAGACATTATGTTCAATGGAAACAAAACAAATTTGTGGAAGAATAATTTTAGGAATTAGTACACTACATCAAAGCTCAAAAATCAAAATCAAGTCAACTGTTTCATTTGATTACAAGGGACATAACTTCAGCAAACTAGATTATCGGTGTTATGGAGAGAGGCATTAGGTGTTGTAGAGAGAATGTCCGATAGAAAAATCCAGATTTTTACTGTTAACTGAGTAGACTGAGTTACTATTAACTGAGTAGACGTGTGTGTCTGTCTCCGGTCTGTTCTCCAAATTTAGAAGATTTAAAGTGGACAAATATTAATAAAACTTCTATATACTTTTATTAGAGTGTCAAAAGTGAAGTGAAAAAGAAAACAAACATTATATTTGTGCGTGATATTTATAATTTACTATAAAGAAGAAATTTGTTTCCATTGATATTCATTCGTATCGATATTAACAATGGTATTTACAGCAAGACAAAAAGCGGAGTTTAAAGATATTTTATCGGAATTGCTCGCCGATGAGGATTTATTGACCGTACTGGCAAACAAAGTAGCTGACAGAGTGTCTCAAAAAATCGAGGAGAAGATTAATTTATTAACAGAACGACTGGATGATTGTAATAGAAAAATAAAAATGATGAACGATGACAATCAGGAACTTCAAGGAAGGGTTGATAATCTGGAACAGCATACAAAATTAAATCAATTAAGAATCCATGGAATTCCAGAGGAAGGTGATGATAGTTTGGAAACAAACATAAAAAATATTTTACACTCTAAATTGGAAGTAACAAACGTAAATATTCAGAACTGTTATAGAATAGGAAAGCGTACAAAGGAAATGAAATATCCCAGATCAATTAGGGTCATCTTTGATAATCAAAAAGAGAGGGATGAAGTATTGGCAAGGAGGAAAATGTTAAAGGGCAGCAAAATAGTAATGAATGAGGAACTTACAAAGGTCAAGCGGGAATTGTTGCTGTTGGGAAGAGAAAAATTTGGGAACAAACAAGTTTGGACAAAGCATGGTAACATTTTTACTAGAATAAATGGGAGGATTGTTAATTTGAAATCTGCAGAGGATATACAGAAAATTGTTCAATAGGACCGGAGGCGGAGACAGGGAAGTCCTCCTTTTATTGATCAGTTGTTCATTGTTTTTCTTGTTTATATTTTTTTTTACTATTAGGTTGTTATGGTATTTTTGTTTTTTTTTTTTAGTAAATGGGTATATTGTAAAGATTTATTATATTTATTATTAAGATGAGAAAATTTTCATTTGCATTTTTTAATGTAAGAACGCTGTCTGGGCACTTTACAGAGGTTAAGAGTCTTCTTTTTTACGTATAAATATGATGTATTGGGATTGTCGGAGACGAGAATGAAGGAGGGTACATTGGATGATGTTTTTCAGGTTGAAGGATATGATTTCTTGCATAAAGAGCGTTCGGGCTTGGGTGGAGGAGGAATAGGTTTATATGTGAATAAAGATATAAAATATGAGCAGTTATTTCTGAACTGTGGGGATGTGTTGGAGGAGATATGGATCAATATATATATAAAAAATTATACCCACTTTTTTGGTTCCCTTTACAGACCTCCAGGTTATACAAATTACAATAATTTTCTTGAGGTTCTTGAAAATCGGTTTTCTGAACTTGTATGTGAGAACGTTATATGCGGAGGTGATATGAATATAAATGTTTTAGAATCAAATTCATTTACTGACAAATACATTGATTGCTTAGAAACCTTTAACTTAAAACAGATTATTTCCGTTCCAACCAGAACTACCAATACTAGTACCACATTGATTGATCATATAATCGTATCCGCTGATCAGGATAATTGCAACAGTAACACTATTGATCTGGGGCCGACCGTTTCTGATCATGTAATTGTGTGTTGTATGCTTAATTTTGTAGTGGACAGGAGAAGAATAAATATGTTGTATCGAAATTTAAAATCTATCGATAAAGATTTATTAAATC
Organism: Cosmopolites sordidus; assembly: GCA_031761425.1. Classification (NCBI taxonomy): domain Eukaryota; kingdom Metazoa; phylum Arthropoda; class Insecta; order Coleoptera; family Curculionidae; genus Cosmopolites; species Cosmopolites sordidus. The sequence goes on along the minus strand of JARFXV010000480.1, from coordinate 271,527 downwards.
ATTTTTTAAATATGACAGATTTTACATCGATTGTTTATATGTCTAATGTCAACCAGAAGATAGAATTTCTCAATAAAACTTTATTGAATATCTTTGACGTTCTAGCCCCCGAGAGGGATAGGAAGGTAAACAAACAGAATATGCCATGGTTTACTGACACGATTAGAATTATAGTTAAATTAAAAAATAAAGCATATAAAAAATTCGGGGAAACTCGGAGCAGGTCACATTGGGATTATTATTGTCAATTAAGGAATCAAGCCAATATCGCTATACGTAATGAGAAAAAAATATATTTAGAAACTTTGATTGGCCAAAATGGTAATAATTCTAGAATATTGTGGAATGGCTTAAGAAAGCTTAATATTTATAATAAGGTATCTAATTGGACTATTCCAGAAAAACTGAATGAACCAAATAAAATTAATGACAACTTACTGGAACATTCAAAAAATCAGTCTGGAGTTGACACTGACATTTTAGCGTACTATAGGCAAAACTTGCACTCGGATGTTGAGGTTGTGTTTGATTTTCATTCAGTGTCCGAGGGGATTGTAAAGGATTATATTTTGGAAATTAAATCTAATGCAATTGGGGCGGATGGGATTGGTTTGGATATGGTGTTATTGTGCATGAATAAAATACTTCCTTTCATTACAAATATGATAAATTCTTGCCTATTAGATTCTGAGTTTCCTGAAAAATGGAAAATTGCTAAAATATTGCCGTTGCCTAAACTATCAAGTCCTAAATCATTTAATGATATTAGACCTATAAGTATACTTCCTGTACTTTCTAAGGTCTTGGAAAAGATAATGAATTATCAAATTAAGGAGTACTTAGACCAATACAACTTACTACCAAATAATCAATCTGGATTTCGTAAAGGATTTAGTTGTACAACTTCATTATTGAATATAACAGACGACATTTTTGGGGCACTTGATGTAGGTAAAATTTCAGTTATGATATTATTGGATTATACGAAAGCTTTCGATAAAATAAATCATGATATCTTAATTTCTATCTTTCATCATCTGGGCTTTTCTAAGCAATCAATTAAATTATTACATAGTTACTTAAAGAATCGAAAGCAATATGTTGTTACTGATAAAGGGAAATCACGTAACAAAGAGATTATTAATGGTATACCACAAGGATCTGTACTGGGGCCGCTTCTATTTAGTATGTATACTTGCAGGGTTTCTGACTGGATCAGTAACTGTTCTATACAACTGTACGCTGATGATACCCAACTTTTGTACTCTTTTTACCCCAATGATATTGATAAGGCTGTGAGGTCTGTTAATGATGATTTGGAAAGATTGTGTGAATTTTCACATAAACACCAACTTGAAATTAACATTGCCAAGTCCTGTTATATGCTTTTTTCCAGAATTGCAGATCCAGTTTTAAATAATATTGTATTATCGATAGATAATAATATTCTAAAAAGAGTTGACATAGCTAAAAATTTGGGCTTAATTTTTGACAGAGATTTGAGGTTTCGGCCACAGATCATTAAGTGTGTTAGGCAGGCCTATACTAATTTAAAGATGCTATATCCACATCGACACTTTTTGTCTACTACATTAAAAATCAAGTTGACGGACTCTCTGGTTCTTTCATGTTTTAACTACGCTGATGCAGTGTAAGGATCTGTGTCTTGATCAGGGAGATATTGCTCGTATACAGAGAGTGCAGAATTCTTGTCTTAGGTATATATATGGTATCAGAAAGTTCTCTCCGATAACATACAAATTAAAAGAAGCTAACTGGATATCTATGGCAAAGAGACGAAGAGTGCATACGGTCGTTCTATTTCATAAAATAATTTATAACAAATGCCCTCCGTATCTCATTGACAGATTAACGTTCCGAACCGATGTCCATAATTTGAATCTTAGGTTTGGGGGCCTCATATCGCCTCCTTCGCATCGATTACAAATTTTTAAGAGATCGTTTACGTATAATATTTATAAACTTTATAACAACATTTCGCGCAAACTAAAGAAATTATCGCCAGATTCGTTTAAATATCACTATAAAATGAACATCGGATAATGTATCCTCCAGCATCAAAAATTAAAGAGTATAAAGGCTAGAAATGGAGAAATTGATTGTTTGGCTTCTTTTTTTTTTTTTTTATTGGTTGTGAGCAGATGGTGTTTTTTTTTCTTTTATCTCTGTTACTGTTATTGTTTAATCATTTATTGGTACTACATTGATCAATATATTGATCAATGGCAAATTGTGTATACCCAGTTATTTCTAATATGTCGAATTAAAAAAGGAGTCTGGAACTGGACTAGATCTTTTTTAATTGCTTCCAGTTCCATTTTGCGTATCATTAGTAGGTGTTAGTGCATAATAAAGACGGATTTGTATTTTGTTATAATTATAATTGTATTATTGTATAATTTAGTTATTGTATTCAAACATTGATACAGCAAATAAATAAACTTATTATTATTTGTAAAAGAATAATTGTTGGAATTTGCAAACCACGTCAAAGTTGTCCAAAAAGCAAAAGGACATACAGTGAGCAAACTATTTTATCTGGACGTTACAGAGAGAGGCATTAAATGTTTGAGAGGGAATATACAATGCAAAAGGCAGATTTGTCGAAAAATAATTTTCGGAATTTGTAAACTACGTCAAAGTTGGCCAAAAATTAAAATCATGTTAACTGTTTCCTTTGATTACAAGGGGCAGACAGTCACAAACTATATTATCTCGGCATTATAGAAAGAGGCCTTAGGTGTTTGAGAGAGAATATACGATGGAAAAAGCCAGATTCGTCGAAGAATAATTCTCGAAATTTGTAAAATATGTCAAAGTTGCCCAAAAATTAAAACCATATTTACTGTGTCCTTTGATTACAAGGGGCAGACAGTCAACAAACTATATTATCTGGTCGTTATAGAAAGATGCATTCGGCGTTTGAGAGAGACTGTACGATGGAAAAAGCCAGATTTGTCGAAGAATTATTATCGGAATTTGTAAACTACGTCAAAGTTGCCCAAAAATTAAAATTATGTTAACTGTTTCCTTTGATTACAAGGGGCAGAGATTCAACAAACTATATTATCTGGTCATTATAGAAAGAGGCGTTTGAAAAAGAATATACGATGGAAAAAGCCAGATTTGTCGAAGAATAATTCTCGGAATTTGTAAAATATGCCAAGCTGCCCAAAAATTAAAACCATGTTTACTGTTTCCTTTAATTACAAGAGGCAGAGAGTCACCAAACTATATTATCTGGGCATTCTGGAAAAAGGCATTAGGCGTTTTAGAGAGAATGTCTGATAAAAAAGGCCAGATTTGTAGAAGAATAATCTTTTGATTTTACACCAGGATACACACATCGATCATTGTAAGTGAATTTTTGAACAAAAGATGAATACACGGCATTGAACTTGCACGGTGTCTTCAATGTATAATCGCCCCGTGTGCTATTTAATGAACTCAAATTACCACTTTGCGGAAGATATTTCGAATTTATTAAAGCTATAAATATTGTTGGCTGGCATAAGTGCATCGCATTAAATCAGGTCTATGTTGAAGGCGGCAAAATAAGTTTAGATTCTATATTCCAAAAACAATTATCATTATTTATTTGACAAAATGTATTGATATAGAACGAAAATATTCTCAAAAACTAAAAATCCATATATACCCATTAATTTGCGTTTTCTTCTAATTGTTTATTGTAGTGATCTACGTACTCTCAAAACTTTTAAACTAAAATAAAATTTAATTTTCTACTTTGATTGTCGAAACCAGATATTTGAGAATAAATGAGCTTAAAGTTCGTAACCATGCAAGTTTTAAACTTGAACAAGTCAAATTTCAGCGAAAAACTCTCTAAAATGCAAATGGCTTGTCAAAATGTCGAATGTTCCTGAAAAAGTAGGACTTTATCGTCCGGACTTGCATGTTAAACGCAAACCGAATAACAATATAGCATCGAGGAAGACCACAAAACCAATCTAGAACGAAAAAATGTTATTTCGCAGCAGGAATAGCATCACGTATTGACAATAGGTATTAGCCCAAAATTCGAATTTCAAATGTATGCGACATATGGTTAGGTTTTCTAAAAAATAAGATCAATATATAGAGTGCAAACAAAATACTAACTAGTGAATGAAGAAAATTGTAAATGTTGAAGAAAAAAAGCGGAACCATTTTCGGAATAATAACAAAAATGAAATTAATCTATTTTTTTTATATTTTATATTATAAAAGATAGAAATTCTTGATCTCTATTATGGTCTTAATTGTGTCTCAATTTATTTCCCAGTCTTTTTTGACTGCCCTTGATATGTATTTATGAAAAAAGTAATGAAAAATTTATCTTCAATGTAATTTTTCTCATTTTCTATATATATTCGCCACCTTTCAGCCAAAACCAACAAAAACTCGGTTGTTTTTATATGATAAAGTCTTTGAGGAGTTTGTTATTTGGTGTTTTTTGCTATGTTAGTAAAATGAATTCCCTTTTTCTCTTACCCATATAAAATATATTTTCTCTCAGAGCGGCACTAATATAAAGTAGTTTCTGCTAATGATGGCCAGCGCTTATCGTTTGACCAGATTGGAGCAAGTAATAATCCAGCTGATCTCACCATATAAACAAAAACACCTTTTTGGATATTTTGATTTGCGGTACAGGTTGATGATTCACAATGTACATTAATCCACGATTTATCTCTCTTTACATTATCGTATACAAGTCGCCATTTTTGTCACGTCTCAATCTTATGCATTCTTTTTCTTGATTCTGGTGAGTAATGACACAACAATATGAAAGATTTAATCTGTTTTACTCTATTTTTGTTTTATTGTTTCCTTCACTTCATGATTCATATCTAACTAATTTTGGGTTGAGAAAAACGAATATGATTAAGGTAAACATTTACAATTTACATTATACAATATGGGGAAGTATTTTATTTTAACGGATTAAGAGAAAACGATATATTTTAACTACATATACCAACAATATTGATAGTCTATTTGAAATGTTTTAATGACAGTTACATTCTAAGAGTTCAAAACTGAAGGAAGAATACCTGGTAGGATGTTGGGTCTGAAGAGAATAATGTGGTGGCTTCATGAGATCGTTTTTTTAGCTTGTCTCTTGTGAGTGAGTCCGGAGCATCCCAATACACAGCCCAGCAGTAATTCCCAAGCATCGCTAGGAGGGAAAAAGTCTAGGTGGGAGTGGAGAAAATAGATTTTAAGGCACGTGTTGCAGCCGAGTTGATGGAATTTTTGTAGAAGTACTGTCACTAACTGAGTAGAGTTATAGTTTCTTTTGCTACCTAAAAATCCACGAATAACTCTCTTTAAGACATCCCTTTCTTTCCCTTCCAAAACTCGGTCAAATGCAGAATCCTTTGTAAGTTGTCGAATATGTGGCCTAACACAAATAGCTTCTTTAACTTTGTATCACTTAACATACGAAATTTGTCTCTTAAGTATTTAAAGGCCTGTTCTTCTTGGTTCATACCTCTGACAACATTTTTCATCAATCCTAGCTTTATATAAAGGGGTGGAAGAACAACATCTTTTGGGTCTACGAGAGGCTCGGGAAGGACATTTGTCTCGCTTGAGTTAAGATTTCTTGTATTTGATTGAGTCGAGGGGAGCTGTTATGTTTGTGTGGCCTCCTTCATGCGAACTCCATGTCCAACAGGAATAGAAGGAAAGCGGTTGCCGTTATGAATTAATACAGCTTTCAAATTAAGTTTAGAAGAGTGTATGAATACCCTCCATTCGGTTGAAACATTGCAGCGTACAACAAGATTGTTTTTCTCCACAAAAAAGGAAGCAGATCTCTCTGACGTTGTCTGTAATGTGATACCCTGACATTACGTTGGAAAATATTCTTTTGCTTCGGTCTTGACCCTAGAAGTTCTGACTTTTCCCTTGATAAGTCTCGAATGAGATTACTGAATTCCGCTGACTCAGTCTATGCGGTTTATCATCTTTTACCTCAAAATAGGGTCATGGGATGTGTAAGGCTAATTGGGTTCTTCTTCATTCACACTGTCTTCATTTTCTACTTCAAGCTGGAGTATGAACTGGTAAACTAACTCAATGTGAAATAGGTCGAATAGCCGATGGAAGATTCGGGTATTGAACTGTTCCTCTTTTCTTCATTGACAATCCTGCCTTTACAGGTGGAGTCAAGCAGAAATAGCAGTCATAAATAGCTGTATGGTTTGTAGGCTCCCACCAGTCGGCATAACAAAAGACATAGATCGTTTTTTATTTTTCAGCCATTCTCATCGTACAACGGAACAAGAGTTGCAACATATATGTAGAGCTCATGACTTATACTGATCCCCAACCTTCATACCAAAATAATGGTGATAGGCAATCTTTACAATAGGTGTCAGATTGCGTTTCTATGACAAAAATATTATTTCACCACAAATGTAATAAAAATTATTTACTAAATTTGCACATTTTTGAGACATTTTGATTTAACAAATTTTACACTTCAAAAGCACTTTAAAATCAGAAATTTTGCATAAATTACAACAGAAATAATATGAAACTCACAAGGTGTGGCAACTTCCGAAAACAAAATTTCCCCCAACCTGAAAATATAGACTATAAAAAATGACATGTTACTGTATCTCCAAAGCAAGAGCCAATCGGTCATTTTTTAATGGTGATTTTTTAATCCAGCAGGTGGAAATACGTAAGAATCAGCTTTTTTTGAGCTTGAAATATTTATATTGTTGATCAGTGTTATCAGTTGTGAGTTCATAGGGCTTGGCTTACGGTTCCTGTCCGAGTTCTAGCATTGTACGATAAGGATGTTCTTCAAGCACTACTTTCAATTCTTCATCTTTAAATTTTTTGTGTCTTTAAGAAAACTACAGACTAGGCTGAAGCTACAGCTAAATAAAACAATAGCAAGACCCATGTTCACATATGGGCCAATAGCTTGGGAACAAGCTGTAAAAACCAAATAAAAGAGAATAATTAGCGGTGAAAACAGATTAATAAGAATCGCAATGAACGGTGGTTATTCATGAACACACTGGTTCATAAATAACCGCCATATACATAAAAGCGCCACATGCACGCAACTCCCATCCACGTCACACCACCTCTTGTCAACAGTAGGCCTGAAAGAACCAATGGGTTCTTTCATACTCTGCCACGCCCCATCCACTCCACAACTACAATACACACGTGTTTAATTATATCAGTTATCAATGCTTATTTGACCCCAGGTTTGTTATTTGTTTTTTTTTATTTTGATTACTTTTTTTGTAATTTTGATTATCTTTTTTATAATTTTGATTACATGGAGTTTTTTGATACTGAAAAGTTAATAGACAAACTAAAGAAAAACGAATGTTTATGGAACGTACAACTCGGTGATTATTGAAATAAACAAAAAAAACAGTTTGCTTGGTCTGAAGTTGCAAATGCATTGTTTTTTGAGTAGGCAGAAATGACCCAATGTTACTATCAGCATCTGCTGGGGAGTAATAGACTTCCTCAAGACAGTGTCTTGCTGCGCAAACTTTCTTCTAAAACTGCAGGCAGTTCTTGAAATGATTCCACGCTAATACAAAATAATGTGAAAAATTTCGTGGGATTATCAAAGAGCTTCTTAAAATAGTCAAAAGCGCTGCTTTTTGTCGGGTCGAAATATATGGCTGTACCCAAAATTCCCCTTTTTTTTCCTGCGCCTTCTTAAACTTCGAAGCGCAATTAAACTCATGCCAGCAAACTATTCTGTCTAATTGTCCTTGACGATGGCAAAAACAGACTGAACAGAAAAGTCACTTTTCAAGTGGATAATGTGTTGATGGAACGTTGATAAGTGTGAAATGACGAGTGGTGTGGTGTGGTGTGGCGTGACGTGGCGTGGACAAGTGTGAAAGGGACCAATATGTGGACATGTGGTGTGGAGTGGCGTGGCGTGGAGTGGATAGTGTGAAAAGGGTCTTACCTTTTCTTTGTTTGTTAAGTTTGTATTTATTTTAGAAAATGTATTTTTTAAATTTTTATTCGTTAGGCAAATTTATTACAGAAAAAGAATCACTGAGAAATTAGTCTCCGTTTTGTTTTTTACCCAGTTTTATTTACATAAGAACAGATATTCTTGATATTTTTTAAGTTTTAGTTCGAGGCAAAAAACCCAAAAAAAAGAAAAAAATTATATGACCACGCCACAACCGTTTAGATAATAATTCGATCCATGCTATGCATGACCTTGAAGGGCCCACACATTATTAATTTATTTATATAAAATATAAATGGAATTTATTGATTTTTTGTAATTACATAGTACCTTTATGGCGTACACAGAAATTACAAAATTAATCCAATAAAATATATCTTCAAAGCAAGTTTTTTTGTTTTCCAATACACTATGCCAGGAGAATATTCTATTCGACAAACCTGTTTATGACAGGTGGAAAATTGAATACCACAATTTAGTTAGCTACAAATAAAACCTCTAGTTAATTTAATTATTATTTACAAAAATTATATTATACCTCGGCTAATCTACTAGTAACCATAAAATCAATTTTCATTATTGTATTGTAAACATAATAATGCCATGAAAATCTCATATATATATATATATATATATATATATATATATATATATATATATATATATATATATATATATATATGCATACAGGGTGTCCGCTAATTAATGGTATATAGCAAAGCTGTAGATTTGTTGAGTAAAAATATTTCGATTTAACCCAACTTAGCTTAGTCCAAAAGTTAATAGTACCCAAGATACATGGTGTTAAAGCAATAATTTTATGTTTAATTTTCACCAATAACTTTCTTAAATAGTATCTTTCTTGAACGAAATTTGGTAGTAGGGGGTTTGTTAAGATACGAAATTTAAATTTCTCTAAAATTTTATGTAGATTGTAGAGGGTGCTATCTGCAACACTTTTCTACATTTGAAAGGTCACTACTTTTTTGCGCTTTAATTTATTCGCATTTTTAATAAAAATTTGAATTTATCCACCCTTTTTACGTCAACATAGGTATACCTTGCAAATGTCGCTCAGAGTTACCGTTTTCTAGGTATCTGAGTTTAAATTGTTTATTGCACCGTTTTAAATTGCGCTTTTGAACATAACATGTGTTTGTTTTCCCTTTTTTGTCTTAGTTTTAGAGAAATGTTATCTAAATATGCGGGTAACTGAATTTGCAGAAAATTAAGATACAGCTCGCGGTTTAAATTAGGTGGTAATTCGAATGGACCCAATACATAATCATCAATAAGACCACACCAACCGTTAATTTTAAATTCGTGTTGAAAATGATGTTCGGATACTAGGTGTAGATTTTCTAAATCTCACCCATGTTTATTTCTAAAATTGAATACAGCTCTATATCTAAACGTTGCTTCGTCTGTAAGCAATATTTTTTTTCGGCATTTTATTGGGTACGATAGAAACGGACAAATTCCACTCTGGCTGGCAAATCAGCTTCCAGTAGATTCTGCACAAACGTGAAGTGCAACGAATACAGTCCCTCTTCGAGAAAGAATTTACAAATGGTGGACTTACACCAACTTCCAAAGCAATTATTTTGTGCTTACTTCAAGGTTTTCGGTTACGCGAACCACAATTCCGTCTTCCTGGTCGGTGGTTAGAGTCTTCGGACGACCTGCGGAATCTCATTTCGGACGGAAAGGACCTGTGTCACCCAGTCTGTCGTAAAGATTTTTGAACTTCTTAAAATCCGGCTGTCTTCGTCGTGAATACATTTCCAAATATATAGCTGCGCGTATATGCCTATCATACCTCACATCTCTCCATTAGAAAACAATTTATGTCTAGGAATTTTGTTCTTGACTTAAGTCAAAATCTTTCAAAAACTATTTTACTAAAATGTATTAATATTCTGCTCATCCTTACTGTAGAATCTCAGCTCATGCTATATTCCATTCCGATATTCCGATATTCCAATGCCAAGATGAAAAAGCAATTCAGCTCCTTTCACCCTAGCATAATATTTTACGAACAATGTGACACGTCTGCAAGAGCACGGCACGCTGTCCCACTATGGCAATCGATCTCGAGATACCGAGGCTCTCGAGGTTCTTTGAAAACCTCTTACTTATCATGCCTTCGGCGGATATAACGAACGGCACTATATCTACATTACTCAGTTTCCACTGGTTCTTCAAGTCGTATGCCAGATTTTCATACTTTGTGGATTTTTCTATCTCAGTTTTTCTATTTTGGGAGATAGCGGCACTGCAATGTCAATTATAAAAGCCCTTTTGTCCTTTTTGTTGATTAGAACAATATCCGGCCTGTTATAATCAACCATTCGATCAGTAGTGAATGGTCTGTCCCAATAAAGAATGGTATCGGATGATTCAAATACAGGAGAAGGCGAGTACTTATAATATGGAGGAGGTACGCTTTCTAATAGCGAGTATTGTTTTGCAATTTGCAGTTTGCAATTTGCAATTTGCAGCAATTTGCTTGATGTATAATTTTTGCCAGCTGATTATGCGTTCCTATAAGCATTAGGAGCGTCCCTAATAAGCATTAGGAGCAAGGGCCGGGCAACCGCCAATAAGGTGCTCAATTGTTACCCCCAAAGTACCGCATTTCCTGCATTTATTGACTACGTCCAAATGCAGTATGTGCTTTTCATAATTTTTTTGTTCTTTACCCTATCTTGAATAGATATCGCGAAAAATCTGTTTCTGGGTACAAGAGCCCATCGGTCAGCCATTTCAGAGACAATTGTTTGTCAATGGTGTCATCTTCGAGTGACTTAGGAAACCTTCCGTGCAATGTTTGTCCTTTCCATTCTAGAACGCAATCCGTGAGTGTTGTTCTGCTATCAATACGATTTTGTTTATTTAGGTTCAGTGGGGTGAAACCCCGGTCCTCATTTGCAATCAATTTCATTAACGTACTGTTTGAATCAATGAAGTGTTTTCTCATTCTAGTTTCTTGATTGAGAGAGAGATTTTTTACGTTTACAAGGCCTCTACCCGCCAACTTTCTCGGGATGTATAGTCTTTTCGTAGATGAGTTTGGATGCAGGCATCGGAACTTTGTTAATGTTCGGCGTGTCAACCTATCAAGTTCATCAAGGTCAGTTTCTGACCATTTAACAATGCCAAAAGAATATGTCAGAGTTGGCACTGCTGAACCGTTGATCGCTCTAATGAGGTTTCCACTGTTCTGGTTCCACTGGTGTTTAAAAGTTTTTTTTGTTTAAAGTTTTTGTTAAAAGTTTAAAAGTCTCTTTTGGTAGAACATATGTCCAGTCCGAGTGACATTCTGATATCCCTACTGAATGTCCCAACCGTTTTTATCAATGAGTTTAATTTTTCTCTAGTTTCTCCATATAATTTAAGGTCATCCATATATAGCAGATGAGGGAGCTTTCTTGGATTCCTCGTGTTAAATTTATATCCAATATTGCTGTTGCTGAGTAGTGTGGACAAAGAGTTCAGTGCTAGACAGAACCAAATTGGAGAAAGGAAATCTCCCTGAAAAATTCCCCTCTCGATATTTGAAGCAGCAATGCATTGTTGGACGACAAAAAAATTCGTTTTCCACTTCCCCATCAGGCACTTCAAAGAATTAATAATCTGGGGGCTAATTTTATAGAACTTCAGAACCTCAACCAGCCAATCGTGAGGGACACTAATGAATCCTTTCTTGTAGTCTATATAGCAGATATTTAAGTTGCGTTTTCTTTTTCGCCCTTGCTCAAGAACTACAGTATCGATCGTCAATTGTTCCTTGCAGCCCATACTTGCTCTTATACATCCTTTCTGTTGTTCTTCAAAAATGTTGTTTTTTTCACAATGTTGGTAGATTTTTTCATTGAGTAGGGCTGTGAACAGTTTATATAACAATGACAGACATGTGATTGGTCTGTAGTTATTGGGTTGCTTAACGTCCCCTTTTCTGAACAGTAGGTATGTATTGCCCTCCATTAGGAAGTCGGGGAAAGTGTCTGGATTTATTAAAACCTCTTTAAATGCATTTGTAAGTACGGGATAGGCGGCTATAAAGCTTTTAATCCAGAAGTTATGCAATCCATCTGGTCCAGGCGCCTTCCAGTTGTGAGTCTTCCTGACAGCAGTGTAAATGTCAATCGCTGTGAAATCATTCGATTCCATATCTGGGAGAGCATTTGTCTGTTCTTGAATGGTCCCAATTAAATGAATGAATGAACTGAACTGAATGGTAGCCGTCTGATTTTTTCCAAACCGATCTCCAATATTCCGCAAAGGAAGACACATCCATATTCTTAAGTTTTGACTTGCTGTTACCTTCTGCTTCGAGTTCTCTATAAAATTTCTTTTGGCTATTTGCAAATACTGAATTTTGATGTTTTCGCTTTTCTAGTTTATTATATCTTGCTAGCCTGGCTCCTTTCGATTTAGCTTTTTGCCTAAATCGATCTTTTAGATCTAACAATTTTTTTGCCTGATTTGAATCATCGAAGTCAATGCCAGATTTATTGGCAATTATTTTTGCTTTTCTTGTTACTTTATTTGACTGATTACCAGAAAGATACTCTGAAATAATGGAACCTCCGGAACTAATTGATATTGTTTTCAAGGCACGTTTTCCAGACAGGTGTATTTTTCTGGATACTACGGCCAGCCGCATTATGTAATGGGTGTAAGTCTGTTGACCTGTAATTTCGATGGCAGTCACTGCTACGCAATATAATGCAAGATGTATATCGCTTATGTTTATCATCCCAGATAGATGTGACTCCAAAACTCTATTAATCTGCATTAGAGTAATACGTGATTATGCAATATTACGCAGTACTGGAATTTTTGGTCTATTCAATGGGTTTGAGCCAGCAAAACTGGCCAAATTGCTGTAAAACCTCTCTCGTATGTTAGAAAAGTTACGTTACGAGATTGATTCTTCATTTTCAGACGATGAGGCTTCTGGTGATACATTTCGAGTTTGTTCTACTTGTTGCTCCTCTGTATTCGAGCTAAGAACGTCTATAGTATCTTCTTGATGTTGTTGATATATAATGTTTTGATGAAGTTCATTACCGATTTCTCTCTTGATGTTCATTAATTCCGATTCGGTTAGATAGTTTTTCCTTAGAATTACATTTTTACGGCCGGCTAAGGTTTGCTCCGACAGCTGAGTTTCAGGAAACCTCTTTTTATATTCTTCGTGGAAACCGCACTGGTTTACGTAGTAATAGGCATGCATTACATCAATATTCATTTCGCGTGTCCATCTGATACGTGGAGTGCGTTCGGTCCTAGTGACAGCGCTCCTTATTAGGGGCGAGTCAGCAAGTACCAGGGTATTTTGATCTTCTACTCCTTTATTCATTTCCGCTCTCTGTTGATTTTGTAGTAAAGTCTTTGGTGTTACTAGACTTAGATGATCTAATTGTTGTTCGAGTGCCTCTTTCATTGCCATTCTTGTGGTGTCATAGAATTGGGAACCGCCACTCGCTCCAGATTCACCAACCCCGGACAAATCCTCCCGACGGTTCCGAAGGGTTCTTGTCCGCAAAACCCTACCGCCTTATATAATATTATGTATTTTATTCTCCATAAATATATTTGGGTTCAAGGGAAAAACGGTCACCCAAGGCAGAGCCGCGATTTACCATGCTATTTACTACCGGAAGGCGCTAGGTATCCGGAGACATCGTTAGAGACACTTTAACCATGTGCCATTCAGCTCCTCGGCACGATGGATTTCCATCTTAAGCTTGGGGATTTTTTTTCAGAGGTTTACTCCTTGTTGAAATTATCAATGGCACAATATGGACCTGGTCCAACTTCCATATCCGTTTTATTTCTAACTTGAGGTCTGTATATTTTTGTACTTTTTCTTCAGTCGTCTTTTGAATGTTGTGTGTGTTTGGAACAGCTATGCCGATTAGGAATGATGATTTTCTTCTTCTTGTCTAGCAATATAATATCTGGCCTTTTACAGTGAACGGTTTTGTCGGTTATTATTGTTCGGTCGTAATATAACCTGAAATCGACTGAATCTAGTACCACCTCCGGGTTGTATTTATAATAAGAAACTCGCTCTGTTATAAGGTCATTACGACTTGCAAGCTCCTGGTGGACCATACTGGTCCACCAGGAGCTTAGCTTTTAATTATTCGTTGTAGCCTTTCGATCTCTGTGTTTGACCAAGATATAATTCCAAACGAATATGTTAAGGCTGGTATAGCAAAAGTGTATATAGCTTTTACTATATTTCTACTGTCTAGGTCAGCCTTGACTTGAATTCTTTAGTTAGTGTTTCCTTACTGAGTTTATGCTCAACTCTCTTAGACTGTTCTATTCCCAGATATTTATATACTTCGCCCTTCTGCATTGGCTCTATATATTCTTGTTCTGAAGTGACAAACCCTGTCATCTATAACTTAGATCCTCTCTTTATGTTAATGGTTCTGCATTTATCTAATGCAAAGTGCATGTTAATATCAGCTGTAAATTTCTCCACAACCTGAATGAGTTGTTGCAATTTCAATGACGATGACGCTTTTAAATGACAATTTTAAATCATCCATGTACAGCAGGTGTGATACATTTTGATTTTCGAGTTTGTATCCGATTTGCGTCCTTTTAATCAGATTAGAGAGTGGATTCAATGCCAGGCAAAACCACAAAGGGCTCAGTGAGTTGCCCTGAAGTATGCCGCTTGTCACCCTGATTTCCTCAGTCCTGGTCGTACTTCCATTCATACTTCCATTTTGCGATAAATGAATAGTGGTGCGAGCCACTATGAATAGCCAAGAGTGTGGAATTGAAGGCCCTCCAACAATCAATATAACAGCTTGATAAATTTCGATTTTTCTTACGAGAGTGTTTCATTATAACTGAATCTATAATACTGTTCTTTACACCCCTACTTTCTCTTTTTACAAACCTTTTGCTCTTCATTTAGTAAATCATGTTTGTCTATATGTCCTGTGAGTAGTACTGTGAAACATCATGTTATTAGTTTATATATCGTTTGAAGGCAGGTAATTGGCCGGAATTTCACAGGGTTATTAAAGGCTAAATAGAGAGTTCCTTTGGGGGTAAATATGTTTTGCCTTGAGTAAGAAATCGAGGAATTTCTTTTGGTTGAGGAATTTCTTATAAACTCATTGGAATATCTTACTATGAAAGGGTAAAGATATGTGACCTTTTTATACCAGTAATTATGGATGTTATCAGTTCCAGCGCCCTTCAATTATACAGGTTGCTTGTTATATTCTGTAGTACAGTTATAGTAATTTCAGGATAGGGCATTTGTTCAACTGCGTTCGTATTTGCTTCTTCCTCACGCAGCCAGCTGGCATGATTGTTATTATTATTATTATTAAAATCTATTTTAACTATTTTAATACCCACTATATTAAATATTGACAATCAATCCAAAAGTTTGACAGTAACTAAATTTCCAGAGCGTCTTGATGTATTTGTTTTAATCATACCTATCTACTTTAAGAAAAGTATTACATTTCAAAAGCACAGTTTCAAAGAATGCAATGAACAATTTAAACACAGATATCTAGAAAACGGTAACGCGGAGTGAAATTTGCAATGTATAGCTTATTTATGTAAAAAAGGTGGTCCAAATAATATTTTCATTAAAAATGCGAATGTACTAAGACGAAAAAAAAGTTGTGACCTTTCAAATGAAGAAAAGTGTCGCAGACAGAGCCCTCTACACACCACATAAAAGTTTTCGAGACAATTAAATTTCTTAATTTAAAAAGCCCCTACTACCAAATTTCAAGTTCAAAGTTTAAATTCCAAAATTCCAAATTTGGTTGAAAGCCAAAATTCAAAGTTCAAGTTGTTCAAGAAAGACGCTTTTAAAGAAATGTATTAACAAAAATTGAACACCCTGTATCTTGGTTACTATGAACTTTTAGACTAAGGTAAATTGAGTAAAATCGCATTATGTTTCCCCAATGAATCTGCAGTTTTGTGTGTACTATTAATTAACGGACACCCTATATATATATATATATATATATATATATATATATATATATATATATATATATATATATATATATATATATATATATATATATATATATATATATATATATGAGATTTTCTTGCCATGATTATGTTTACAATACAATTTTGAAAATTGATTTTATGGTTACTAGTAGATTAGCCGAAGTATAATATAATTTTAGTTTAAATTTAGTTTTAAGTTTAGTTTAAGTTTAGTTAAAATATTTATTTGGCTTACTAATGAACGTGTTAAAAGTCCTGAACAATCGAACGTCTGGAATCGCCGCCATCTTGGCAAAAGGGTGCTTTTTTATAATTTTTGTCGTATAACTCGTTAATAATCGACTTACTACAAAAGCAATAATTACAAATTTTTGTAATTACTGCTTTTGAAAAGAAGATTTAATTCTCGACGAAAAAGGTTGAATTCATTTTTTGCATAAAACTAATATTTCTTAAGCATAGACGATCAACGTGAAGCAGATGGATAAACCGCTCACACATATCGTTGGGTGCTGCGAAATTAGCGTTCAAAAACATATGTCGCTCATATCAATCACGGTAGAAACTCTGCTAATAGAAATTTATATTTATTACATGAAATTTAATTCTTATAAAGTTTTGTTTTATTTTTTAACACATTTTTATATACTCACTGTATGGTTACATTCGTTTCCGTAGCTTCTTCACAGTGTGACTGGTACTGGAGCTATCCTCAACGACTACATCAAGGTAATCTGATTAACCGATTCTAATTTGCAAAAGTGATTAAAAAGAGAACATGGTCTCATTGATGAAATAATAGCGTGAGCTATGGAACTACTTTTCTAGTTGACTTTTTCATCAATTTTATCCTTCTTAACGAGAACATGATCCATTTTTTTTTCCAGTGTTTCAGGAATATCAGCTCTCTCATTACTGTAAAAAAATGTTAGTTGAAGAATAAGAATATCATTCTCATAGACTTGTGATTGAATGTCTTCTTTTATAATACCTGCTGCAATATAATCTTTAATAGTGTACCAGGAATTTGTCAATATTTTTATTCCCGTATTACGGAAATAAACAACAGGAACCGTTTTCTTATTTTGGGGGATGATAATTATATCCATATTTTTGTTCTAACTTAGTTTTTACGGTTAATTCGTTTCTGTACATTGGGACATCAATTCGGATAGTAATAATTGACAATCCTCATGATTATCAGGTACGAATAAATATTTTCCATGGCCGTTGCCACATCTTCGACTTCAGGACGTCCTCGTTTTTTCCTGGTTGGCGTGGAATGTAAAACAAAAACAAGGCAGGATTGGAACAAGGCTGGGATCAGGCATAGGCAGCAACCAAATTAGCAGTATTCATAATACAATGCTTAACTTAATCTCCCCTTTTGTCGTTCATTTTTCCCGCCGCTTCAAGTACGTTTTCTTTCAAATTTATACTGCAAACGTTGTAAACTTGTCTATGCTTCGCGATAAATTGTCTTTTTTCTTTTTCATAGAATGCTTCATCAATATTTCCTGTACGGTAGAAACATTTACCTTTAAAATCAAATACAGTCAAAGATGATCGCAAACTTTCAGCGTTGTGTGGTGCTAGATAATATTGTAGCTTCCATAGCATCTTTCTTCAAGAGGGCAGCTCTTTGCTATCTGGGCGAGTATAATTTATTCGACACACAATATGAACTGTCACAGTTTTTATTCCTTCTAACACAAAATGTTTATTATCCTTTCTTTCCACACTAGCTGAATTTAAAGTAATTATTACTTTTTGTTTCACTTCTACGATATTGCCATCGGAAATATTTTCATCACAAATAAAACACTTTTTGCTTCCAGCCATCGCAACAAAATGCGCCCCACTGAATATCAGAAGAGCTGCCTATTAGAACCTTACAGAACATCGCATCTATAGTACCATCAAGACCTTCCTAGGTAGGTATATTATCGTCAAGAAGTTGGTATGCCTGGACTATGCGTTATATACTTCACAAAATCATAAGACAATACCCAACATACTATAATGGTTTCATATCTGACTCAAAATTATCGAAATTTACAAGGTATACACTGTTATATTATTAATTCTATAGTTGTACGAGCGTAGAAATGTGATTTGCAGCAACATATCCTTCTGCTTTACGCTCGTCGTCCATTTGCTCGGGAAATATTAGTTTTATAAAAAAAAAAGAATTAGACCTTTTTGGGAGGAACATTGAATTTGCTTAATTAATAAGTTATACGACAAAAACCATAAATAAGCAACCTATTTCCAATATGGCGGCGATTCGGGACCTTCGATTGTTCAGGACTTTTAACACGTTTATTAGAAAGCCATAATAAACATTTTCACCAAATTGCAAAACTTTTGTATTTACTATTGTTATTTGTTGAAATTAGGTATTTGTTGTATTGGTTATTTAGGACATAGAAATAGGCAAGATGCCCGCCTTTTTCCTTGTCAATCGGCTTGAGAAGTGAAGGCCCAATGCTTGGAAGAACGGCCTTCTATTTTTTTTTTCTATCTGGCTTGGATATTTTTGCTTTTTAGCGAGTCTTATGTCCTCTATTATTTCCATTTCTATTTGTTCCAATTCCATTATTTCTGATTCTTAGTCTGTTAGAGCTTACGCCGTATTCATTTTATAATTTTTCAGTAGTGGAAATGACAAAATCACATAAAATGACTCAAATCGATGAAATATTTTCATTATTGATTGTAAAATTGTTGTATTTTGTTATTAGTTGGCAAATTCGATAGTTTTCATTGTTCTTTGGCATTTTATTTTGCTAGTTACATTATGAGAAGTATATAAAACGCCCGATTCATGTCATTAATTTAAATTTAATTATCGTATTTTTGGTTTAACGTTTTTTTCCAATTTTTATTTCAGAATAGCTACAAATTCAGGATTTTTGATAACGAAGCAGAATTCAGTTGCAAAATAAACACCATTTATTATGAATGAATTTTTAATGTTGGGGATCATCATTCTAAACGCAAAATTGGCCAATTGGTAGCTACATTTTCAGGAGGCCGGATATGTCGTTGATGCCACGAATAGCAAAATTAGATGAAACCATCCAACCTATAGGGGAAAATGTTCGGCCAGCACCAAGATTAACCGATGCTCTGCTTAACTGAGAATAAAACGATGGTCGCTACAGGGTGTTTTAAAATAAGATTTTCATATGCATTCATACACAATCTACAGCTTAACTTTTTTGATTTCTAGCTACGATTAGAATTCATGGGATACTTACTGAGTTTGTGTCTTTTCACAAAGTTTTTTCAGGTTTTTCCGTTCAAAGCAATCTATACCTAGCGATGAAAATAACTGATTAGTGCAGAGTGTCAGGACCGGTGAACATGATGAATAAAGTAAAATATCTTAACTAGTCCCAACAGCAATGCTGAACTATATAATGGTTGATTGGAACTTTCAGCTTGAACGTCCAGTGCTAATATTTGTATGTTAATAGAGTGATTCGAATTTTAAGTTAATACATTTTATATAAAAAGCTTCAAAAAATGCTTTGAAGCATATTTGCTGTTTTACGAGGCAACATGTACATTTGACTGCATAAGTATTACAGGCAAACAAACATATTATCCCAAGAAATCTTACACAACTAATAGTAGAGGAAGGCAAAAAAATATGCTGAAAGTAAATAAAGTAATAAATCCAGCAAGCGTATAGTTATTACAAAAGAGCTAGAAAAATATTGATTCAGAAAGTCAAAACATACGGTTGGGACAGATTTTCACAATATATGACTACAAAAAAACTGAAGAATAATAAGAAAGATTATCAGAACTTCAATACGATTATCAGAACTTCAAAACGTAATAGTGACAACACTATTTGAAATCTAAATGTCACTAATAAACTGCTGTCTTTACTTCGTTCTGTCAATTCACCATGGAAAAATATACGATTGACCAGCGCGTATAAATTATTATCACCTCGCCACGCCACCATTAAAATACGTGTTCAGTTTGTCAGTTTGTCGACGTTTTCGATGTTTCGAATGTGCGTAAGATTCATGGTCATATAATCGATATGGATTGATTTGACTCAATCAACAGGATTTGGATCCATGAAAATCCTTAACTGATTCAGAAGTTACCTCTTCGCTCGCTCGCTCGCTCGCTCGCTATTATATCACTTATAATCAATAAACGGACGATCGGAAGTGGAGACGAGCACCGCAAACAGCCTCGAACTACCCTGATACAATTTGCACAGTCGCCGGCTGCATATAAAAGTGAGCGCAATGACCCACGTCCGTCAGTTAAACTCTTCACTCGAAGCGAACAACGCTTGAAAATGCCAAATAAGAATTTAGCGAAACGTCGTGACTCTTCACAGAACGAACGGATCGACAACCGGAATGATTTAAGAACTTTTATCTATATATAGGGATATATATATATATATATATATATATATATATATATATATATATATATATATATATATATATATATATATATATATATATATATATATATGCAACTAGATCAACCACTTTCATAGCCAGTTAGACAAAAACACTAATATCGAGCATCTGATAAACTATAAAGAGTTTTTTATAATATACATAAACTTTAAAAACATGCACTACTCAGTTGACATATCACGTCCATATAAAGAGAAAGCAAATTGGTTTAAAATTTTCAAAACCCCATTTATTGCCAAAAAATCTAAACACTCGTTGGCCAGCAAACAATTGTTTACAAAATTATCCTGAAACATATGTAGACTTAGTACTGTGTATACCTGTAGAGTACCACGACTCTATCTAATATAAAAATGTTCCAGCCTAAAACCCCAAGACTGGTTACTGATCCACTTGGCTTGTGATAAATCAACTTTTACACCACGATTTAACAAGAATTCTTGTACTTGGAAAAGCTATGTGCGAAATATTTATCGTGATTTGAAATATAGCGCTAACGCTTGATTACTTAATTTTTTTTTGTTTATCGATAATCATAACATTGGCTTATTAACTTGAACTAGATTGTCAATAAAATATAGAATAGAATATAAATAAATGCAATTCTTAAAATAAGATTATTGAGCAAACGTAAGAAACTACATCAGAAACCTATAGTCATCAATAGTATCAGCTGGTTTATATTAAGTGTGAGCTGCTAAATCTAAACTTATCACTAAAGCAAATAGAATTCCATTACAGGTCCTATTTAATTCTGGCTTGGCGCTATTATAAGCGACTTGTTTTGTGATGTCATGTAAGAGGAAGAACCTAATAAGGACGATAGGCAGGTATCCCAGTTAATAATAATCCCAGTTAATAATAAGAAGTCTAAGATGCTATTAGTCACGTCCTTGGATAATTCTATAACGACTAGGATGTTGTAGACCTGCATCTCTGATCCGTAAACCATCTTATGATCGGGAGGTTGGTATCTCTAATCCGGCGACTTGGAGGTCAAAGGACTGCGTCGCTTAGGATTTAAATTGGTTGGGGTCCGGGGAGAGACCAGGCTTGCATACTGCATTTTATCAGGTCATAATGTAAAACTCGACCAGGAAATTACCCTCTGGGTCACTCCAGTTAAAGTCTGGGTAAGACCGGATGGATGTATTCTGAGAGGTATTCTTCGTTGGTTACTCGCTAGTCGATAGGCTTCTCGCTGTACTATGATTAAGCACAAAACTTATAAAGAATTTTTTTAATGTTAGAAGTAGTAATGCTCAATTGTATCGAATTTTTCCGAAAAGCTAAACTATTAAATTACTTGAAAAATAGCACAGTCGGTTCGCAGAGAATATTAAAAGTATTCAAAAAACAAGGGACATTTTTTTCTGTGCTCAACGTAAAATTTGCTCAATCCTTCAGTCGTCATCAAACGTCAACAAGCACCTCCCGAGACCGGTTTCTGACCTTAAGCTGTAATTAGTTGGGCACAAGTTGAACGTTTGAAAGCAAATGGAGCACTGACCAAGGATCTTGACCATATATAACGACCAAATCCGACGTAAAGCATCTTTATAACCGAACTTGAGTTGCTGATTTATAAATTGCAATATATATATATATATATATATAT
This sequence comes from Cosmopolites sordidus, assembly GCA_031761425.1. NCBI lineage: Eukaryota > Metazoa > Arthropoda > Insecta > Coleoptera > Curculionidae > Cosmopolites > Cosmopolites sordidus. Next base: position 249,422 of record JARFXV010000480.1, on the reverse strand, counting down.
ATATATATATATATATATATATATATATATATATATATATTATTTATTATTCACGTATGGGTGGCCCACGCGAAGTACAATTAGAGGCGTTTATTGTTGTTGGCCTTCCTTTTATTTAGACTATTTGTCTAGTTAGCCTATATATATATATATATATATATATATATATATATATATATATATATATATATATATATATATATAACCCACATTAAATCAGCGTGGCAGATTAAGGTCCAATCCCCTAACACGGTTTGACAATTTCAAACACAGAAAGGGACAGCGGAGCTCAAGGGGCAACTACCTACGGCAGCAGTAAGACCTGCCCCAAGGCAGAGGGTGCTAAGAATCACCGGGTTAGATCAAGTTGCCAGTGAACTTTGGACATTGCAACTCTAACTATTCGGACAATGGAAACGGATGAACGACTGCAAGAACTGTTGATCGAGCTTGACAACATGCATTGGGATATCATAGGGCTATGCGAAACCCTGAAGAAAAGGCGAAGAGCTAATCAAACTGAAAATAACTGATCACGTACTCTACACTCGGGGTACGGAGAATAGAGTAGAGAGAGAGAATTGAGAATAGAGAGAATAGAGAGAGAGAATTGGATTCTTCATTAATAAGAAGTTGAAGGATGGTGTCGTAAAATTTGAAAGTATATCTGACCGACTAGCCCTATGCATCATTTAGCTGAATAAAAAGTTTAAATTTCAAATCGTCCTAGCTTATGCACCAACTATAAGCTATGGTCATGAGGAAATTGAGATATTTTATGATGATTAAACAGCGAAAAATGTAGGTAGAAAATCTTGATAGGTGACTTAATGCTAGAATTGGAAAAGCAAGAACTGGTAAAATTAAATAAAATAAATAAATAAATATACACTTTATTTAGCATATGCAGCTAATAGTAACAAAACAAAATCAATATACAAAAAAAAGAAAAGTAAGAAAAATTTTAAAAGATCTTAACAACAGAAAATACAATCAAAAGGCAATACTAACATTGTTCAAATGATAAAACACTCTATTGCTTCAAATAATAATTTAACAGTCTATTAAATACATGCCAAACAACTTCCCAAAACAATGTCTTTTGGAGAGCAGTAGTTCTCACAATTGGTACATCATAATTGTTCTTAGAACGGACATCGTAAGAATGCATATTTACTCTTTGTACCAAAAAAGTATTCAAATAATGGGGCAACAAATTATGTTTTATTTTGTATATCAATCGAATGTTAGCCCCTTCAATGGCCCGCGCAACTGAAAACCAATCCAATGACCGCAACATTACCTCTATCGGTGTATACCTATTACAGTTCAATAGTATACGCATAGCCTTGTTCTGCTGTATTTGAAGTCTACCAATACTCTCCTTATTATATGATATCAGTACAGACATACAACAACTGAACACAGATTGGATTACACATATCAACAACAGACAACTGCAACTGGCCCATATGGAAGTGGTGATAGGGACAATAAAGATGACAGACTGGTTGATTTTGCTGAAGGACAAAAACTATACATATAATTTTTTCTTTATTTGGGTTTTTCGTCACGATCTAAAACTCAAAAAATATCAAAAATATCTGTTCTTATGTAAATAAAGAATCACTGGGTAAAAACAAAAAACCAAACGGAGACAAATTTCTCAGTGATTATTTTTTGTAATAAATTTGCCTAACTAAAAAAATATAGAAACTTTTAACGTTAACGTTTCGGGAAGTATTCTCCTCCCGTTTTCAAAACGAATCTAAAAATAAATTATATTAATTTCTATAAATTCTGAAATGATAAGAAATAAATATATTTTTGTATATCAGTGATACTTACATTGACAATTGAATAATATTAATAATAATAATAATTGTCGAAATTAAAATAATTTATTTTTAGATCCGTTTTGAAAACGGGAGGAGAATACTTCCCGAAACGTTAACGTTAAAAGTTTGTATATTTTTTTAGAACAATTTTATATTTTTAAAATTTTGTTCGTTAGGCAAATTTATTACAAAAAAGAATCACTGAGAAATTTGTCTCCTTTTGTTTTGTTTGTTTTTACACAGTGATTCATTATTTACATAAGACCTGATATTTTTTATATTTGTTGAGTTTTAGATCGTGACGAAAAACCCAAATAAAGAAAAAATATATGAATACGCCACCATCATTCAGAGATTACTAAGAACTGTACATCATGAACCTGCTCTATAAGAAAAATATCAGTAGAAAATTCACATGGAAAAGTCCATCTGGTCTCACAGGTGAAATTGACTACATCATGTCAAATGATAAAACAATATTTTGCAATTGTACTGTCCTTAACCGTTTTAATGTTGGAAGTGACCATAGAATAGTACGAACAAAGGTTAGGATGAACTATCGGAGAGATCGTGCAAGAATGGTAAGATCGAAGAAGGGCAAAGCGAATTCTAGGAAGCTGCTGCAGAAGGACAGAGATTTTGAGATTGCTTTGTCGAACTGCTTTGCTATGTTACAAGACCCAGAAGAGTTGGAAATAACAAATCAGTTCGAAAAAATCATTGACAATGTGCTTGAAATGGCTGCTGCAATAGCACCAGCGGAAAAAAGTTTTAAACAGTCAAAAATCTCCAATGAAATCGTTAATTTCATGAAGAAACGGCGGACAATGAAAAATGCAGGCAGTCCTTTTGGCAGGGTCGAGTCCGTTGAGCTTTGCAAAACTATAAGAAAACGTAGTCGAGAGGAAACGTATTCGAGCGGAAAGGCGTCGGTTCAAAATGCAGCTAGTTTAAAAAACATTAAGGCAACAAGGGAATAAACAAAGTTAAACACAAGCCGATAAATAAAATGACCCAAATGTTTGCCTTATTGCGTGAGGATAAGACAGTGTGTAGGGAGTGTACGGAAATGTTAGAGGTTATCAGAAGATTTTATTCCAAGTTATATGAAAATCAGGACCAGTCAAAGACAGCAATGTCCAAGGAAGAGCAAATGCCAGATATCCTGTTGGATGAAGGGACAAATACCATAGCAGTAATGAAGAATGGAAAGGCTCCAGGAAAGGACAGTGTAAGGGTTGAAATGTTAAAATGTTAAAGTTATACTCAAAATACCTCAAAGATCAAAAAATACCCAGTATATGGAAAAATGCTGAAGTAATTCTTCTTAATAAGAAAGGAGCACAGGAAGATTTAAAAAACTACCGCCCAATAAGTCTTTTATCAGTAATGTATAAAGTTTTTACCAAGATAATATCTAAAAGAATAGTAAGAGCACTGAATGACACACAACCAAGACAGTAGGCAGGATTCAGAAGCGGATTCAATACAATGAGTCATATTCAGTTTGGCCAACGGGCCATAGAAAGGCACAATGAATACACCATGCCATTATGCTTAACTTTTATTACCTATGAAAAGTCATTTGATTCAATGTCAACCCAAGTTATAATGGATGCATTGCTTAACCAGGAGATAGATAGAGCCTATGTGAACCTACTACGATCAACGTATAACCAAGCTGCAGCTACAGTGTACAATGATGACCTTGAAGTCAAAATCTACGTAGAACGGGATGTTCGACAGGGTGACTCAAAATCACCTATTATTTTATCAGCCTGCCTTGAAGACGTATTCCGTAATCTGGATTAGGAATTGAAAATAATAAAAATAAATGGTGCATACCTAAGCCATCTTAGATTCACAGGTGATATCGTATCTCCTCTTGCAAGACCCAGGTGACTTACAAAAATACATAAAAGAAGACCAAAAGTTGGGAAAACCATTTGGTTTGAAAATAAACCTAAAATAGAGTCAGGTTATGTTCAATAAATTTGTTGTCAACAGAAGAATTTCTATTTTAGGAAGCGATTTAGAGGTTGTGGGCCACTACATATATCTTGGGCAAAGCATTTTAATGGAGGGTGATAGTGCCCAGGAAGTGGAATGGGTGTTCAGTGTGGCTGGCAGGCATTTGGCAGGCTCAATATAGTGTTTAACAACAAACTCTCACTTTGTCCAAAGCGAACGTTTTTTAATCAGTGCGTGCTGCCTGTTTTGATAAAAGGGAGTGAAACATAGACACACATCACAATCAGTTCAAAATCTGTGGGTAGCACAGAGGGGAATGGAAAAGTATATGCTTGACATTACCGGCGTTACAAAGCGGGACAGAAAGACTTGTACATGGATCAGAGAAAAACGAGGGTATCACATCATTAAAAGGGTGAAAGGAATGAAATGGAAGTGGGCAGGCCATAAGCGAGGCAATGCGACGACAGATGTGCCAAAGCAATCCTGGAATAGGTACCTCTTGATCATAAACGCCCAGAAGAAAAAAAAAAAAAAAAAATATATATATATATATATATATATATATATATATATATATATATATATATATATATATATATATATATATATATATATATATATATATATTCTTGGTCAATCGTTGGTCAATCGTTCTGTTGCCTTCGAAAGTTCAATCCGAGCCGGACTGATGATGGCTTAAGGCCAGAAACCGATCCTGGGAGATGTTTGTTGGCGTTTGATGGCGATTGAAAGATTGAGCAAATTTTACGTAGAGCACGGAAAAAATCCCTTGTTTATAAATTTTATTAAACTAATAAAAACTACTAAAAAAAATAAAAAAAAAATTAAAAGTCACTTCTAGCATATCCCTAACCTGGATGATTATCTGAGACGACATGGTGCATAAATTTTTTGAATCTTTGGTAGTTTTAACAGAACTATAAGAATACTGCTTAGCTGAGTAGCATTCGAAAATTAAGGATTGTTCAATAACAGTGCCAGAACTACAAAATGAGGCACAATGATAACTACGGTGATAGTAATCCGGTAATTTTTATTTCCTCTTGAAAAATAAATGTCCCCTTTGGCTCCGTCTGGTAGATAGCATTCTGAGGACCACTGGATATATTACATTTTCACATATATCGTAGAATATATTTTCAATGGTGGCTTGAATGTTTCGTTTATGATCAAGTAATTTCGGTATTTATTTCCGTAAACCAGAGATTTAACATACCCCGCAAAAAATAATCCAAGAGCATGAAATTGCATGATCGTGGTGGTTATTTGACATTACCATTTCATGAAATGGCGCGCCTAGGAAACTTTTCCTGCAATAAATTGATTGTCTGGTGAAATGTGACAACTAGCACCGTCTTGTTAAAAGAAAACATTGTTTATATTCACATTTATCAGTTCAGATCAAAGGTATTCTGTTAGCCTATTCCTAAAGTGTTCACCATAACACAATAACACGATTTCCATCATTATCATTCAGCCGAAAAGTCGCATTAAACAGTGTCTCGGTATTTCTGAGGATGAAGAGGTAACTCCTGAATCACTGGAGGATTTTCATCGACCCAAATTATGCAGTTGTTTGTTCACAAACTCATGAATTCAAAAGTGCGCTTGTTTGGAAAAGATTATTTCGATATTCCGATATTCCAATTTCCAATTTCTAGGAGGTGTTAAATCGTGTATCTTTCCATGATCAGCGTTGCGTTTTCCAGGGGCAGTGTTGCCGCTATTACGTTTCAAAGTTCTGACGCTCTTTTTAAAAAACTCTTTATTTCAAAATGAATCTTATTTAACGCCATTGCACAAAAAGTAATAAAGTAAAACTTTTTGTGCAATCGCGTACAGAAACATAAAGCAAAAGGTTTATCCGTTTTTGTTTTCTAGATATGCTGTATCTTTTTTGCTATACATGCTAGATATGCTATATATTTTCAGTTTGATTGGAATATGCATACTGCGAGTTTCCTTTTTTTGTTGTTCCCCAGTCCATTAAAATTGGATATCGGTTCAGTTAGTTTTAATGTAACTTTGATATAACTGCATCCCCTACGTAATATTCATAAATATAATTTTATTTATGACATTAACGCTTTGATTACTTTAGTATGTGTTTTTAATTAATATTACATAAGCATGACTAAACAACATAAAATGTAAATTATAAATAATTTTTGTTATAGATACGTTTACGTGTCAGTTCATATTAAACTCTGTTTTGATCGTGATAACAAAAAAACGCGAACGAAATAATAAATATACTTAGTCTAAAATTTCAATTCTTGAATATATCCTCTTTATTAAAAAAAATTGCATTGTGCTTTTTTTCACAGTTTGGCTAGTACTAATTAAAACTGTATAACACTATTGTATCTATCAGTAAAACTATTGATCGGGAGGTGGCATCTTCTGAAATCCCATGGCTCAAATATGAAAGTCAAATGGAGACTCACTAATTGTGGTTGGTGCTTGGATGGGTAACTCAGTAAGGAAAAACCAGACTTACGTACGAGGATAAAATTCAAGTTAAATATTTTTCCAATAGATAGGCGGTACGATCACACCATCCGGCATCCATCAAACCGTTATGACATTTAGTTTTATTTTAACAGTCTTCGAAAGCAGATTAGTTAGATATTTTGCCCTAGAAATATAAAGAAGGGAATTTCCTTAGATGATTCAATAATAGTTGTTACGCGGAAAATAATCGCATAAACTGAAAAAAATGAAAAAGTATTATTGAGACTTTACTCCTTCGCATTTCATGGTTCATAAGTGGTTTACTAAGTTTTGATGGGGTGAAACCAGCACGAGCAACCCACCTCGCTCAGGGTCCCCATTTAGATCAGTATAGAGAAAATGATCTACAAAATCCATGACGTCGCGTTGGCCGATCACTAAGTGAGGGTTAGAAAGATTATTAATATGATCATCTCGCATCTAACATAAACGAGTACGGAACATCCTACATAAACCTTTGGACATGAAAAAGTTGATAAACGGTTGATGACTCAGAACGGCGATTAGACATGTACGAGGGTTGTTATTTATGTATCCGGAATAATAAATAAAAACAAATATTTAACATTGAAAATAGTTTTATTGTTTTTCAAAATATTCTCTGCAATGATCCATACATTTTTGTATACGTTTGAATCAATTTTCATAACATTTTTTTAATTCCAATTGAGGTATCTTCAAAACATGCATTTTGAACGCATCAACATCCTCTTCTGGTGTCAAAATGTTTTAATTACGTAGTTTATTCTTCACGGACGGGAACAAAAAGAAATTATTGGGTGCCAAATCAGGACTGTACGGCGGATGGCCCATCAATTCGATGTTTTGACCTGTTAAATATTGAGTTGTTCAATCGCTCGCCTTGTTATGGTTCAGAATGGTCCTGTGTCGCTGGTTGTTTTTTTTTTCTTCAAGGATCTCTTCAAACAAATATTTGTGTAGCATTCTGAATTAATCTTTTTACAATTTTCTAGTGACACTGTAGCTACATGCCGATCTATGTAAAAAAAAACAGGCGACCATTTGCTCCGAAGTGCTTCTTGCGCGAACAACTTTTGTTGGGTTTGGCTCATTTTGAAGGACCCATACTGCTGTTTACTTTTGGGCTCATATGCATAGATCCAATATTCATCACCTATGTAGATGTTATACACGGTTTTTGACTGACCACTATTCTATATTTTGAGCATTTCCTCGCACAAATTGACCCGAGCCCTTTTTAAGCAATTTTCAAATTATGCGGATCTTTTTCACGGCTAAATGTTCATGCAATGCTTTCATACTAATGCCCCGGGACGCCTGGGGATATAGGATCTCACATATGTCACATGACGATCTTACTTTACTAGTTCGCACACAGTTTCGATGTTTTCTGGCACAACAATCGATTTTGAAAGACCTTCTTTAAATTCGTCCGTGAGCGAACGACGCCCACAATTTAATTCACTAAACCAGTGATATACAGTGGTTTTAGATGGTGATTCGTCGCCAAAAATCGAAGTGAGTTGATCGATGCACTGTTTTTGAGATAATCTGTATCGAAAGTCGTCGTAAATGATCGCACGAAAATTCTTACGAGTTAATTCCATTTTTTGACTTGAAGATGAAATTTTCAAGTCACTATACAACACAAATAGCATCCGTACAACAAAACGTTCTAAATACGTACACAGTCAACAATGTCAAACTTTACGATATATATGTCAGATGGCGCCTAACAACACCATTGTTGCCAATGCCGTATACATGAATAGCAACCCTTGTATTAATACAATCCGATGGAGGTTCTACGGTGATTCCACTATTAATGAAACCTGAATTCATCAATGTACACTAGAAATGAAGAAATAGTAATAACAGTGAGGTTTACCTGGCCAATATGCTCCGAAGAAGGCGAATATGTTTCTATCGATCGGAAAAGTTCGCAAAGCTTTATATTCATCGAATATTTAGAAAATTACATTATTAGGCGAAGAAAAAAGTTTTATTTCACTATGATAGTGCTCATTCGTCCACTGTTGTAACAGCAAAATTGGTTAAATTTCACTACCAACTAATTCTCCGGACTTGGTCCCTTTCGACTTGGCTAGTTGGAGAGAAATTCACTTGAAATGAAGAGATTATCGCTGAAACAGGTAACTGTTGTTAAGTCTTACTTTTTGGACGACAAAAAAATAATTGGAAAATCGTTGGGCGAAAAGTGTAAGGAGAGGGCACGTGAAAAAAAGACTACGTTGGAAAATAAACCGATTTTCGATTTAAATAACAATATTTAATTCAAAAAGTACCCGACTTTCACTCTTGGAACTTACCAGAGTAATCAGTACGGCCCTAAGGCTGGAAAGTTTAGAGACCCCTGGTTTAAAGGATGAAAACACATTTTATGCCTTTGAAGAGTCAGGCATCTTTCACACTATCGGCGACGCTAAACCGAGCGAAGCGAAGCAGATTTCGTTTTAGAAACAAACAAAAAAAAACTTGAATTTGCATGTATCTATTCACACTGAAGTGCTCTGACTCGTTCGGCACGGCTCGGCATTACCCGGCGAGGCGTCTTACACACGGCCAGGTAAAGCCGACTAAGTCCCATTTTCCTAGAGAACCAAACGCATGAAACAGCATGTAGCTATTTACACTGAACGCTGTGCGAGTTGAAACCAATTTCTGGCCGGTCGATCCCCACTAGTTTTGAAGCCGATCGTCGGCCATTGGTTGAGTTTACGCAATAGTCTGATGGTTCGGTGTTATTTTTTTTTTCAGAATAGATGTAGAAAAATTGTTTTTTGTAGTCCCACAAGAAATACCACGATCGACATATTTCAATAACGTTGTGACAGAAGAATGCAACTCTTTAAGAGACAAATTTTTGGAAATGTTTATTATTTGAAAAAATAAATAATCATTTTTATATTATTCATATTTCAACATTAAATTAAATTTGAAAATCCAATTAATACCATTATATAATCATATTAATACTATTAAAAATAACATTATAAGAATAATTGACGTGGAATTAATTACTCGTCATTTTCTGTTACTTTTAAAATATTCAGTGAGGGCATATCTTATTATTTCAGCTCTCTAGCTATATTTGCTGTTGGCTGGCAAATATTCCATTGTTTGAAGTTTTTTGGTTCCGATTATGCTCTAATTCTAAAATAGCTGATTTGTCATCATCGTCTCCATCAGTAAGATTTTGTAAGATACAAACTTAACAACCTTCAATTCTTCTATTGGAACCTTCGGTGTGAAATACTAAACTCAAAGAGATTTACCACTAAACACCGACTCACTTGTTTTAAAGTTCTCGACGCACGTTACGTTAACCATTTTAGCATCATCAGGAGATGATTTAATCTAATTCTAAACCTAAACTACGTTATATTTATATGGGAACCGTAATTGCTAACCTACTGCCTACGAAGCGTATTACCTACCTAATAAAGCGTGTAAAAAAAGGATACAAGAAAAAAATTAAAAAAAGAGGAAAAAGAAAACAAAAAAATGAACCGTAAACTTTTCTGACCTTTATATTAATAATTGAAAAAGTGACTGAACGGAATGGGTCATTTATCCCGGTTCATCCTTTTCTTGTATTTTTCTATTTGAATGTTTTCATATGCATCCAAAGCCCAATTATTGTTTATACTTTAAACCAGTCTTAAATTACCAATGTCTATATTGTGGTCATGTTCCATTGCATGTTATTCCGATACTGTTGCATTATTATATAAACTTGAAGAGTATACAGCACGCTACCGCTATGATGCCCTTACTTGTACCTCAAAATTTAAAGAATGAAACAAGGTTAAAAAATCTGACAATAATTCCGAAAATATTTCAACATCTAACTACCCTACTAAACGCACATATTCAAAGAAATCAATTCTAAATTTTAATAAAAAAAAACAAAGTAAACGATGTTTATGATAAAAACCAGTTTACTTCTAGGAGCATTCAAATAATTCACCTAAAAAGAAAAATAATTCCATGTAAGATAATTTGTTAGCTAGTAAATATAACAATTGGGAATGAAAATATTAACCAGCTAATAATTAATGTAACTCCGGAAGAATCCAGTAGGAAGTAGTTCATCATAAGATTGAGAATCATTAACAATTGTATACGTATCAACTTATAAAACCATACCAATTTTTAGAACGAAACGTGCGAGATACTGTACTTTGTATAAGTAGATAGAGTGATTTCATGAAGAAAAAAATATATTTAAATAACCGTGATAGTATAACGTCCTATTAGCAAGCAAATTATCAACTAATCTCTCAACTAAAACGCTTTTATTATCAGAAATAGGCAGGTTGCGACATGCTAACCATCGTTTTAGATCGCGGACAAGATGGTCTTACTCTTTTGAAAATTTTATTTTAGAATCAGGCACATAATCTACTGTGAATTCAATTTTGAAAAAGTACTTTTAACATTATTTTAGATAGCAGAATGAAAATGTTTGTACCCCCTAACCGTGCTGCCTCTACCGGTATTTTTTCATACCTTTTGATGAAAAACACACGCACACACACAATGTAAACGACGCCTTAGATAGAGTTAGAAGCGCATCAGCAATTAAGTTAATTTAGTACCTGGATCTACAGTTTAATCTGGACTCCGATCTATGATCAACATCTATAGCTAGAGATGCTATATATGTATTAATTCCAGCCAGCATCACGAATGGTTTATCAATTGTTGGGTTTATGCTTAACATTTAATTTTGTCGAAATACTACCGACTGGCGAATGGGTAACCTAGACATACTGCCTTACCTAAAATAATTAGTGTCATGAGTGAGAGACGATTCCTTGATAGATCCTTACACAAACATATTAAAATTGTATACAAAAACATACACAACTATTTAAATAACATCCCTTTATCACTGAACCGCCCTGTGAAGAGAATATTTTACAATATATTAAATACATTTAGATAAATAGCTCTGTTTTTTTTAAATGTAATCAGTGTGAACACCTTTTTATTTGAGCGGTATATCTAACTTTATATCTTATATTAATGAAAGAGATATACATAAACGCAGTCGGCAATTGGAAAGTTACACCAGCTAAAATTAGATTATTAAATACAATTTAAACTTGGACGTATTTTAATTGGATGTCGGTTTAATTACTTTTAATATAATATTGGTATATCTGCACCCATCTCATAATTTTAATATATATAATTTTATTTATACAGTTTACGCTTAGATAACTTTTACAAAGACTTCTAAAAATTTTATGTAAGCATGACTGAACAACATAAAATGCAATATATACGTTTTCATAGATATGTTTACGTGTCAGTTTGTATTAAAATTTATTCTTATCGCAAAAGCAAAAATCACGAACGAAATATATTAAATATATTTTTTTCTAGAATATTCTTTAAACGTATCTCTAAAAAAATGAATTTCTAACAAGAATGGAACTCTTACCGGGTATAATGTAAGTTGATCAAGCATGTCCATTTGTCTTTCGACTTCAGCGTAGCCTTCATACTGAATATCTAACTTGCGATGAAGCCAGAGCCCCCACAAGGCTAAAGAGGGACACTAGCTCATATTAGTGGGGCTCTCTTTCCTCTACCTTCCATCTTTCTTACATAAGCTTCCAAATCAACATTGATGGTTAACTGTTCAGATCGCTGTAGGAAATTTAGTACTTTACTAATTTCTGATGCCAACGCCTTTTGCCAAGAGGTGTCTGTGACAGGGTAGTTGAACATCAGTTTTATGCATGTGTGTCGTAAAGAGGCCACAGACACCAAATCTTATTGGAGAAAGATTAGTTAGCGAGTTATATGGGTGTGTTGCTTAGAAAGATCGTTGGGAGGTTGGCGGTTAAAGCGATAGAAGTTCGATATCCCCCACTGTAGTGGATTAATTTTTATAATAAAATTAATTTAAAACTTAAAAGTAAAAAACAGAAGTAAAAGGCAGAGTCAAACAATGACTAAAAAGTTCCAAATAATATTTCAGTCGTCAAATTTTTGAAGTAAAGGGTTCTCAAATAAAAGTTATATATTTTTAATTTGGGATAAAAACAAAGCGGTATAAGATATCACATGATTTTTTTAATTTTAAATATTGGTTCATGGCAGTTTTAATTCAAAATAATTGCAGGTAAATGACCACCTTCCACCATTCCAGAATACCATTTTTTGATCAATTTGCTGAATAAATCGGTACTTATTTCATCAATAAAACGATGATGTTGGTTTTAAGGTCATTGCATGTTTGTGGTTTATTGATTGGTGTAAACCAATGATTTCACATAACCCCAGAAAAACAAGTCCAATGGAGTTATATCACGTGATCTTGTTGGCCAGGTAACAATGGCATTTCTTGAGATTACATGGTCATTGAACTTTTCTATCCATAAATTGATTATATCACGAGATGTATAGTACGAAGGTTGATCAATAAGGAACCGTATTTGATAACAGATGGCGTTGACAAGTGAAATTGACATTAACCTCGTGTACTGCAGACTGTTAAACGACCTTATGCTGAATTTCAGATAAATTTATAGGTTAGTTTTTTTTTGACAGCCCGATGTAACATTCGTGTTTTGTATTTCTCAATAAAATGGAAAAAAAAGCAATATCGATCCGTAATTCGTTTATTTTTGGATGGAAAAACATGCGAAGAAATAAAAATGAAGTTGGATGCTATCTATGGGGACCCTTCACCATCTATGACAACCGTGAGATATTGGTTTAACGAGTTTAAGCGTGGTCGTACAACTTTTTTCGATAAAGAACGGCCAGGACGCCCAACAGACTTGGTTACCGATGAAATCGTAGAAAAGATCCATGACATGATTCTCGCTGATCGCCGAATGAAAGTGCGCGAAGTAGCTGATGCCGTAGTGGTCTCGTACGGAATAGCAATCAAGATTTTAAATGATAAGATAGGTGTGAGGAAAGTATGCGCCCGATGGGTGCCGTGATTGCTCACGGTGGACAACAAGTTGGTACGACTAACAATTTCAAAGCAGTGTTTGGACCGCTTTAAGCGAAATCCGCAGGACTTTTTCCGTCGAGTCGTCATAGTTAATGAAATCTGGATACAGTATTGCACGTCAGAGACCAAGAGACAGTCAAAACAATGGATTTTTCCGGGTGAATCTGCTCCGAAGGAGGCAAAAACGGTTCCATCAGCCGGAAAGGTTATGCGTACGTTTTTTTGGGATTCCAAAGAAATAATCCACATGGATTATTTCCTTGGATTGGTGAGTTGTTGGACAGATTCGATAAGACATTGAAGGAGACACGGCCCCATTTAGCTAAGAAAAAAGTGATATTCCATCACGATAGCGCACGGGCACATTCATCTTTAATTATAGCGGCCAAATTGCACTAACTGTACTACGAATTGCTTCCACACCCACCTTACTCGCCCGACCTGGCACCCAGTGGCTTTTTTTTGTTCTCTAACTTGAGAACATGGCTCACAGGAAAAAAATCAGTTCAAATGAAGAGGTTGTAGCCGAGACAGAAACGTATTATGGAGAGTTTGAGCAATCGTAGACGGCTTAAAAATGTTGGAGAAACGCTTGGAATATATAGAGATACGCTTGGAATATCTATAGACCTAAAACGAGAGTAAGTTGAAAAATAAAAATAAATTTGTGAAAAATTTACATCTTTATTTAAAACACGGGTACTTATTGATCACTCTCGTGCCAGAAAAACAAAAAAAAATGTTTCTATTGCGTTCTCTATTAATAGTAAATGCATTTCTATTTGTGTTTTCAAATGAGTATGGTCCATTTACATCTTCAGACCATAAACCATACCAAATTGTTAATTTTTGAGGATATAACGGCATTTCAAGAACTGCATGTGGGTTTTCTTTTCTCCAAATGCGACAAGTTTTCTCATTTACGAAGTCATTTAACCAAAAATGAGTTTCATCGCTGAAGATGATTTTTCCATGAAATAATGGAACTGTTTGAAGTTGTTTTAAAGCGTAATCTGCAACATTTTTAGACAACAAATGGTAATTTGGTTTGTGGTCTTGGTTTGGGATATTTTCAGTTTCAGTTTCAGTTTGGGTTGAACTTTTAGTATGACAAATCCTACAATTTGATTCGAGTTTTTGAATTCAATTATGAGCTCTGTAGGTTGATTATGTTGAAAAATTTCATGTAAGGCTCGAAACGAACACGAATAGATCGTAATAAATTTGAACAATTTGTATACCTGTGTAACTGTATATATTTTCATGATGATTTGCCAAAAAAATGCTAAACACAAATGTCATTTTTAGTGGGAATAAGAAAAAAAATGGCTGCTATGACGTTTTGCAAAAATGTACTAGTCTGATAACCCTTTACTTTGTTTAAATGTTTAGTTATGTTTCTAGGCAAGAATGTAAAATCTGACAAAGAATTCGCTCTCAGTTACGCCATTGACAAAGTTGCATAAGTATGGATTTCTTTTTCTTGCGTAAGTTTGTCTTTTGCGTTAGTCGCAAGGTTTCTCGAGGGACTATTGTTTAAGCACAAACAGAGATTTGTCCAATAATTCGTGGGATAGCTAATGACCATGGTTCGAAGACCACGTTAAGATCCACTTAATCAATAGCATTAGTTGTTGATGCAACAATAATTCAACTACAGATTAGTTAGTAGAGAGTGAAAAATGGAAACCAAAATGTTCGATTTCAACTAAAATTTATTTTTTTTGTTTGATTTGTGAGGTTTAAGGTGATAATGCTATGAATGACAGTAAAGCTCGAAAGTGGGTGAGAATATTCTGGCCGAACTTCTCTGATAATTTGGTTCGTGATGTGGACAACAAAATACGAGAGAACCGACGATTCAAGTGAACGAAGTTATCAAGTGAATTTCCACAGGTTTCAAGATCAGTTTTGTACACCATTATTTCGGAGAAACTGAATTATCGAAACTTATGTCCTCAGTGGATTCCAAGACTGCTGTCTGACGATCAGAAAACAAAAAGATTGGGCTGTGCTTTATCGCTTTCAAATCGATACAATCAGGTAGGAGATGAATTCTTAGACCACATCGTCACACGAGAGGAAACTTGGGTGTCACACATGATTCCTGAGTCCAAGCAACAGTCATGGAATGGCGACACACATCGTCGCCAATCAAAGTAAATGCAATCAGAAAATTTCAGCACGAAAGATCATGGCAACTGTCTTTTGGGACAGGAAAGGTATTTTGTTAGTGGAGTTTAAGCCGAGAGGCAAAACAATGAATTCTGATGCGTATTGTGTCACAACAAGCGGCGTGGTCTATTGTCTTCCGGTGTGATGTTGCTTTATAACAATACAAGGCCTCATGTTTCAGCACAAACACAAAGTCTAACCAGGTCTTTTGGATGGGAAGAACTGGATCATCCACCACGGTTCAACGACGACGAATAAGTTAAAATTGTAGTCAAAATTGACGTCAGAACTGAAAAACTTGTTGAGCAGTCAGACAAATATTTGAACAAAAGTGGAAATTATGTACAAAACTAGTTGTGTACCAGATTATGCAGAAGTGTGTACAAACAAAAGTATGTACAAATTTAAACATTGCCGAATTCGATGCCAGTTCAGTTAGTTTTAAAATTATTTTCATGTAATGGAATTTAACATGTTTAGTATAATTTTTTTTACAAAATTAACATTTTTCTATCTTCTTTATGCCTTTTTCAAAATAATTTCCTATAACCATGACTGAACTAATGTCACACACAATAAAATGCAAAGTAAAAATAACTTTACTGTGTTTACGTGTCGGTACACATTAGACTTTGTTTTTATCTTGATAGCAAAATAACAACGACGGAAAATTTAATCAAATATATTTATATATAATAATTAACTATTTTTTAACAGATAGTACGACTAGATGAACTGTGTCTCGTTCGATTACTAGGATAACAAATTCATTTACATCTCAAGACCGGTTTCGTTCTTTAAGAAGTCATCAGTTAAGCTTGGATGTCCTTCTCTCGAAGTAATCGAACCAGATCCAGTAGTCTTGAATTCCGAAAATCGGATAATATAAGTGAACGTGATATAGTAACGCCACCTATTGATCGGAGAGCTACTAGTTTAAATAAAACTACTTGATCGTACTAATTATCAATATATTATAAGTAGTAGTACTATACTACTATAGCTAGTAGCACTCCGATCACTAGGTGACGTTATTGTATAACGTTGATCGTTGATTTTCGGAATTAAAGACGACTGGCTCTGATTCGATTCATTCATTCCAGTTCGAGACTTCGGAGAGAACGCATCTCTCTGACGTCTTCGAATTCTGAAAAATAATTAAAAAACGGGGTGATGGCGGCCACTACGGGGTTCACCATCACGAAGAATGCCTTTGAGGTGCTAGTCAACAAAAGTTACGGGAACAACTAAGTCAGCGTTCAAAAAAATCTAGTGCTTTTGTCAAAACATCAGACGAAAAAGAAAGAATTGAACCAACTATGAACGAATAGGTCCCTCATTATGTATCAGACATCGAACAAAACGAGACTGGATTTCAACCCCTGATTCGGACTGTAGTAGAGGGCGTAAAAATAGAAGAAAGCAAGTAAAAAGAGTCGCAAAACCGGAGAAGGAGGGCTTCCTCTAGGCATCACAAAGCTCTTCGAAAGCACATATATTCGAAAAACCAGCGCCGCCAAAACACACGCCATCCAAGCAAAATGTCGCTAAGAAGCAGGAAATCGCTGCGAAGTCCATCAAAGTACCGCCGATTGTTCTTAGGGACAAATTGTCGTATCTACGGATCCTCCGTTTGTGTAACGAGAAGGACATTCAGCTAGGAAAGTCAATGACTAAGTCAAACGGGGTCATGAATAGACCACAGACGGCCTATAACTACAGGGCCATCAAAAGACTTTTAGATGAACGTAACTACAAGCATCACATATTCTATACGCCTGAGGAACGTACGCTTCGCGTTATTATCAGGGGTGTATTGGAGACAATACATAACTATATCTGCCGCAACAATAGCAAACTCACAGACATGGGTTTCCATCCAATCCATGTCGAAAGGTGGAAGACAAAGAAAGGAGCCGCAATGGCTATGGTCCAATTTGTTATCCCAAGAGAGGCGAAGATATACAACATTAAATCCCTCTTCAAGCAAGAGGTGAAAGTCTAGGCGCAGAAATTGAATGGTCAAGTAGTGCTGTGTTTCAACTGCCAGCTCTTCGGCCATTCGGCAAAGAAGTGTCATGCTGATCGGGTTTGCGTCAAGTGCACAGGCACAGGATAAAGAAGCCACAGCAACATGCAGCAACTGACAAGACTCGCACACTGCGTGTTTCTAAGCATATCCTGCAAGACCAAATAAAGACATAGCTGCGAATAATTCATCGTCGTCGCAGCTTAGAACCAATATGGCCTTTTCAGGCTCACAAAGATCCAAAATACCTCCACTAATCATTGTGTGGGGGTCCCAGCGGAACTCTGTTCCTGCCAAAATGACTGCTTCACAAGCAACAAATCCATTCTCCGATCTTGTGGAGTAACTAATAGCTCAATTGGTGAGCCTGATTCAGGCCCAATTGAGCACTGCTCTCCAAATCTCCTTTGGAGAGGTCTATGGGGCCCGAATTTCTCGGGTTCCCGGTCTGCATAACTTAAAGAAATCCAGCACCGTCAATCCCTGCATCCCGTCTGTAAATGGCGGACCTTCGGCACCTGCTAGCCGTCGGGCCGAAATTTGGATGTGTCCAATCAATTTTCCGATGAAGACTAACTCGCGAAATTTCTCTCGACTTTATTGCAAACCCAACTTCTGTCATCGTCGAACTTTATCCCACTAAAGAAAAGGGGGAAAGTATGGACGGTTCCAGGGATAGTAAGTACCCCCAATAAAGGGCAATGTCAGGACCTATTCAGGGTCAGTTAATCTTAGATAGGTAAAGAGCTACGGCTTAACCTAAAAACAAGAGTAAAAAAGCGGAAACCAGAGTCGATTACTTCGAGAGAAGGGTATCCGAGCTTAACTGATGAGTTCTTAACGAACAAAACCGGTCTTGAGATGTGGATGAATTTTCTCCTAGTGATCGAAAGTGAAAAGTATGAAAAGATTCACATATTGCTGTTATAGGCCCACAAATAATAACTTAAAATGAAGAGAAGTAACGAAAAACTGAGAAACAATACAGAATGTCAGCAGAGCCACAAGAAATTTCGTGTGAACATAAAGAAATTCAAAGTCATAAATATTTAAAAACTAGTATGACAGGGAGATATTTCAGGGACTAGGACAGGGCAGATGGAAAGTCTCCAGGAAGAACAACTCCAGAAGCCTCTCGTCTCATAGAGTCACATTTCATCAGAACATGACACACTTATAGAGAGACTCCACCTGCAGGGCCAATTCTCGAAAGCTCGTCATTCAGCAGATGGTTGTGACAAAATTTCCAGTGGTAATGCGACCACAGGGTTTGGCTTTCAAGCGATGAACTTTGTTCCAGAATTTGCGAGTCGATGACTGGGAATTGAGGGATTTGGCGAATAAATTCCAAGAATTGGGCTTAGCTTTAGATATAGTGCGCTTTGCGGAGATTCTCACTTTCGTATAATCTATGTTTTTTTTTTCAATGGACGGAAAGCATTAAAAATCTATTTAGAGCAGACTTATGGTATCTTATGGCTTCATGACAGGCTGAATTCCACCATGGGACCGGAGGTCTCGAGTAATCCACAGGATTAGTAAACATGGATGTGACAAACCGGTCAATATTTCTATCTATGCATTCGTAAAGTTAGGGGAAGAAAAGTGAGAGCGAATGAGGTCCAAGTCTACCTGGGTAATCCTGTAGATTCTGCGTGAAGGGATGCGAACAAGGGGGAGCTAGAACATAGGAAAATAGGGAAGTAGTCACTGCTATGAAGGTTCTCTGATTGTTCAAGATTACCCTCACCATGTCGCCCCATGAGTCCGAATGAGAGGATCCTCATGAAGGATCATGAGCGTTGAACTCTCCCCATATAACCAAATGAGCAGGAAGTTGACGAAGAAAATTCACAATGTCATCTGACTCAACTTGCAAAGAAGGAGGAATCTACAGAAAATAGTAATAAAACAATTTAGAAGTTTTCTGATTACAAGAACCTTCAGAGGAGAGTTAAGGGGGATGGGTTGCATATCGATTGAGGAGTGAGATAAAATGGCAACGCCTCTCGAAACTCGGTAGGCATGTGTCCAATAGTTTCTGATAATGTTGTAATTTTTTATAGATAATGATTCTCCAGGTTTAAGGTTAGTTTCCCGAAGTAACGCAAACGAAGGATGGAATGTACCTATAAAGAGTCTCAGTTCATCCCGTTTGAGTGTCATGCCATTAATATTCAATTGAATAAGAAGCTTGAATGAGGATGCGTGGGTGCTAGGATCTATTGTCAATTTTGACTTTTTACTGCTGGGAGAGGAAGACCTCCTTTTTGAGATTTTAAAAGGATGGTTATTTGATGTATTTTTTAGGTTTTCAGGCAGTAAGTGGTCTATATCCATATGCGTAAAGAGTTACAACTAGAGGATTTTTCGAATGCGATTTTTAAGAATTGTTGACGGAAGGGACGGGACCAGATAATGATTGAGGTTTAGGAGAATGAGGGTAGAATGGATTGGATGTGGGGATGGAAGTGGAGTGTCATGCCATTAACATTCCATTGAATAAGAGCCTTGAATGTGGAGGTGTGGGGTGTTCTATTGTCTATTTTAACTTTTTACTACTGGGAGAGGAATACGTGCTTTTTGAGATTTTAGAAGGATGATCACTTGATGTATTTTTTGGGTTTTCAGACAATGAATGGTCTATATAAATCTCACTGCCTAAAGAGTTACAACTAGAGGATTTTTTAATGCAATTTTTAGGAATTGTTGACTTAAGAGACGGAAGCAGATTTTAAGGGCGGAATGGATTGGGAATGGGGATGGAAGCGAAAGGACAAGAGGAGATGGAAGATGAAGAGAGTTTAGAGTTATTTTGAGACGAAGAAAAGTTTTTTGGGTGGATATCAATCACACTGCCCAAAGAGTTACAATTAGAGGATTTTTCGGATGCGATTTTTAGGAATTGTTGACTTAAGGGACGGGACCAGATGATGAGGGCGGAATGGATTGGGTATGGGAATGGAACCGGAAGGACAAGAGGAGATGGAAGATGAAAAGAGTTTAGAGTTATTTTGAGACAAAGAAAAGTTTTTTGAGTCGATAGAAAATTGGTGAGAAGCTCTCTGCTGGAGAGGCTCGATTAGATTAGCATGATGCATTGAACTGCTAATGGATATACAAGACTTTGGATTGGCTGCAACCTGAACAAAAGCGGGGTTTGAACTCTAGCGTAAAGAAGCTGAAAAAGAGAGAAATTTGGAACAGGCTCCTCCTCATTTCCTCTTCGTATTTGGGGCATCCCCTGTATCAGGGGGAGTAAGCACCAGTGCAATTTAAGGACAACTGAGGGACAGGGCATTCAAAATCACTATGGAAGGGTTTTCCGCATGAAGCACAGGTAGATGGAAGATCGCATCACATTTGGACGATACGTGACCAAATATCTGGCAATTGCAGTAGCGCAGGAGCGCTGGGATGACTCCTAGGTTCAGATAACTTGCTATAATGTCTTATGGAATATATTATTTTCTAAATGTTAGTATTATCGAAGAAATTGGAGTTAAAATGCCATATTTACGGCCCAGAACACTTTTTGCTGCAATGACACCCAGATGGGATAGATTATCTCTAATTTCTTTTTCATCACAAATTAACAAGTCATGGCAGTAGATAACTCCCTTACAATAATTTAAACTTTTATGAGGTTCAACAGTCACATCGTATTTGTGTAACATCTTTACTTTTGCCTAAAGATCAACTTATTTTGCGGATTTTACAGACACCAAAAGAGATTCATCTCTCTTTTTTTGCGTTATCAGGTTTACCAATTAGTCCAGATATTGACTTAAAGATGATTAAAGGAAAACAAATTTTGAAAGAATCCGAGGGGGATTCAGTCCTCGGTTTTATGGACCCGGAGATGGAGGGCAAAGATCTGAAGTTTAATGAATGATCCATAAAGATCCCACGAGTGCGGACAAACAGAAGACTACCAAGGCAGTGCGCCTTACCCGGACTACCCTGAATACTCTGGAGGGGCGGGGTGTACTCCAGAGGTACCGTCAGAGATACCTAAGACTCAAGGTGCTACTCAGCCCTCGCCACGGTTCGCATAACAACTTAGCTTAGAGAAAGACTTGGGCCCAGGGGGTGTCACTCATTGTACCTGAAACACGTTCCAAACCCAGTGAGTGGATTATCCAATTAGGACATCTTTCTTAACATATTGCGGTAGCATTCGCCATTAAGATTTACAGTTTCACTATCGTCATTTTCATTAAAAAAATAGCCATATAACCCCTCCAACACTGCACACCACATTGTTTTCTGTTAGATGATGTGAAAGTTCTTCTGTAATCACTCGAGGATTTTCACTTCCCGAAATCCCACAATTTTGCTTGTACACATACCTCTGGAACAGAGCTTCGTCGGAAGTCATAATTTTATAGCAAAATTTTGTATAATTTCTAACTTCATAAAAGATAAAATTACTAACCCGTTTTTTCAACATAAAACGATCCATAATTAAATTGCTGAATCTCTAGATGACTGATGCCAGATATAAAATTTCCACTTAAGTTGTTGAAAAACGGTGCTAACATTAAATGAAGTACCTAATGGAATACTCTTTAAAACTAAAAAATTTTAAATAGAAAAAATGAAAACGATGGAATAAACGAAAAATGAAAATCAAAATCAGTCTGAGATGGTTTAACTAGATACAAAAACAAAACACGTAAGTAAATTCACTTAACTACCTGGGAGTGAATATCTATTAGCACGGCAGAAATAAATGAAAAATAGAGATAGCGAACAGACTATATTACGCACGCAATAATAAATTTACCAGTAGAAAGGATGAAAAATTTGGGTAAACAATACTCACTTAAATAATCTGCAAACGACTACTCACACACGGTTGTAAAAACTGGGTATTAACAGTACAACAAAAATGAGAAGTAAAAGCTCCAGAAAAGAGCTTTAAAGAATTAAAGCTGAAGTTAATTATTGTGAGTATAGCAAACATTTTAAATGGTTGGAAAATGGGAAAATATCAAGAGGAAGGCTGGGAAAAACGTGGAATACCGACTTGCTAAAATGTTAACTACCTGTTCTAAGAGTCTGGAAAAATGAAGGAATAATGGCTAGATATAGGAAAAGTGATCAAGATTTGTGCATGAATAACATGCATATACCTCTAAACTTTTAGGTTACGAAAGATTTATTGATTGTTAGTTTGATTAATCTTTGGTTTATTGATATATTATTGTTGATGTTTACGGATATATTTTGTATTTATTGATTTATTGGAGTTTTCAAATGAGTCAACTATGGACTACGAAAGTTCATCAAAAAAGATTAGCAGTTTAGGTTGTGGTACTACGTGATTGAGAGGCACGCATGAGAGTACGCGATTGAGGGGTATCCGGCCTCATTTCTTTTCCGTTTTTTTTGTTTTTGTTGATGCTTAGTCTTTACTGATTTCTCTAGTCTTAATCTTGTCTTAAACTTGATTTCTGGATCTTCATATATCATTTTCAATTTTCGAGGCTGTTCAAAGTTTAGGATTATTTGATCGGTTTGATTAACGCGATATTATTTTTATCACAGTCCCCCATATAATTTCCGCAGTGAGAGCTATATGCCATTTTAGTACGAAAGATACATTTTGGCTTTCAGTCTGAAAATATGTCATCTTTCCAAATCAACAAAACTTACAGTTTGTTTTTCGTTTGTAGAGAAATTAAAACAAATGATCTCCCGTTCAAGATCAAGTTTAGCTCGACACCATTCGCAACGACGCACTAGCGACGCGTCGTCTGGTGCGCTGCAAGAGAAAGCATTCAATAAGGATGATAACGCATCCCCGTTGCAAGTAAATGTCGATTAACCTTTATTCTCGAAGCATTCCTATTTGTAACCAGATATTTTCATATCGATTTCGTACAGCTAGAAGTCTAAGGTTCCGTTCATTATATCTTGGGATACGTTTAGGATGAACTTATCCACAACTCTGTGGATAACAACAACAATACTAAACTATATTTTAATTTTTAGGAGAGAATCTGCGACCTAGATCGTCGGCACAATCATCAAATTTATCACTAATAGGAATTGTATGGGCTGGCATAGGTGGAATTCTTGAACAATTGCTTTAGCTGCCAGCAGCTCTAAGCGAATCTGAAGCATGTTTACAACACAAATGGGATATCTTGCCACAAGGCGACATAGACCGGCTAATTCGGTCTATGCCTTGCATAGATCAAGTGTTATAATAATCCGAGACCTATTAATTATTTTATTTTATATATTTTTGCATCACACATAAGTGGATCTTCTAGATTTTTTGATCATTATACAATACCCTTATAGAGTACATAAAAAAGTATTACAAAATTATCCAGTTTGATTGTGATTTAACTTGGAATGGAATTCATTGAAATAAAGTATTCATAATTGAAGAGCATAGTGGGCCAAAATAACTGAGAAAAAGACAACAGAATATAAGACAAAGAATAAGGAACTGAGTCGCAAAATAAAAGAAAATAAAAATCAATATCGGGAGCAAAAGTTTATACAGGTTGAAAGTTTGATTGGAGGATCACAATCCATATATGTGTGGAAAACAATCAAAGAACTAAAAACCAATGAGAAAGAAATACCTGATCAAATAATATTCATCTGGCAATGGGAAGAACACTATATAAAACTCCTATTAGACACATAATATCAGAATAAATTTCTAGAAAAAATTGAAGAAGACAATGCAATCTAAATACAAGAAAATAAAGTTGGAGGATTCCTAAAACAAATGAAAAATATGAGATCTCCTGGAACCGGAAATATAGCGATTGAGCTGGCCAAAAATGGGAGACAATGTTGTTGTTAACAGACTTACAATGTTAATGAAAAATTGCCGTGAGTCACGACAAATACCCCAAGAATGAAAAACCTCGTATAAAAGATCGATTTTCTAAAAAGGGAAGTAATACAGAATCCCATAACTATAAAGAGAGTAGCATAACTAGTAGAACAAGTAGACTTTTTAGTATTAGCGAAGATCAAAGCGGTTTCGTAACCGATAGATCATGTATTGATAAACTATTTTCACTCCAGGAATTACCAAAATCGAAGATAAGCAAAACAGACAAAATACACATGCATTCATTGACCTAGAAAAGGCGTATAACTATATACCTTAACAGAACTTATTGGAAGTACTAGACATACTAGAAACAGACAAGTGACTAATTGCCATAATTAAAGGAACTATATAGAAACAATATATCTTATATCAAAACCAAGCAAAAGAATCAGATTAAATTATCTCCTGATGATGCTAACATGGTTAGCGAAACGTGCGTCGAGCAGTTCAAAAAAGTGTTTTGGTGTTTAGTGGTAAATCTCTTCAAGTTTAGTGTTTCACACCAAAGGTTCCAATAGAAGAATTGATCAAGCAAAAGAAGTCAAACGCTATAATAACAATACGAGGATTGGAAAAGAATCATTATCATTATAGAAAAGGCACAGAGCATAAAGAAGCAGAGCATATGTAGAAAGAAAAAAAAAAGAAAAATGTGTAGAAAGGAAAAGAGATATTCAAAGGATTCCAAGAAACCAACACTATACATTTTCACTTCACTTTGCGGATGACCAAATAGTACTGGCACAAGACGCATATGACTTGTAGTTCATAATAAAGAGACTATACATAGAATACATAAAATGGGACATGCATGTCACGTTTGAAAAAAAAAACAGATTAACTAGTGATCAATAACGACTACCAATTCCAAATCATTATCAAACAAGTTGATGAGTTCAAATATTTGGGATCACTAATCGACAAAAATGGCTTAGTGGAAGAGAAAATAAAAGAAACTAGGAAGAACATTGGTAGAATCACTCTTATGATACGGCAATCAGATAGGTGTTATTAACGCCAACCTTAAAGACTCCAAGCTGTCAAAATGGCTAGAATCTAAGCGTTAGACTTTCCGGAATACAGCGAACAATGAAGTTCGGAATCGAATGAAAAAAACACCCTGACCTAAAAGACTATTTTAATGGGTGCCATCAGAGAAGAAAACATCGGGAAGACCGAGGAGATCCTAGAATGAAGGAATGAAAAGAGCTATGGATGAAAGATAGTTCAACATAGAGATTGTCGAAGATAGAGAGATATGGAGGAGAGAATTGAGTAGACAACACCCATCTACTTCATTTCTTCTATTGGAACCTTTGGTGTGAAACACTGAACTTAAAGAGATTAACCACTAAACACTAAGACTTTAACCTGATTAAGATTAAATCATCTCCTGATGATGCTAACATGGTTTGCGAAACGTGCGTCGAGAAGTTAAAAAAAGTGATTTTTGATTTAATCTTAATCAGATTAAATTATCTCCTGATGATGCTAACATGGTTAGCGAAACGTGCGTCGAGGAGTTAAAAAAAAGTGATTTGGTGTTTAGTGGTAAATCTCAAGTTTACTTGTCTACCTGTATACTTGTACACTTGTCTACTTGTCTACTTGTAATATTATGTGTATATTGTGTGTATATGGAGTCAAAAGCCTACCAACTATGTCTTATTTAAAAATTAATTTTGTAATTCTTTTTTAAATGAAATATGACATTTTATCAAACCTTCAGTTCATAAACATTTTGACATACTTTACAAATTCGCCAACTTTATATTTTTGTTTTTTTTATTAAAACTAATTCACTATTCTCATACACGTGTGCCAATTTATCTTTCTAACAATCACGGTATAAATCCATGTTAAAACTGACAAAATACAAGATAAGAAAATAAAAGGAATGCAAGATTCACAAAAAAGAAATAACATTATGTATCTTCTGTTCGTTTTGAATTTGCGGGCAATCAATTAAATTTGATATATATATATATATATATATATATATATATATATATATATATATATATATATATATATATATATATATATATATATATATACAGGGTGTTAGGTAAATATGCGGCAAAATTAAAGGAGTTATTCCTTGACTTATTCTAAGAATATTTTGTTGTATGATGATTTTTGAAAAACCCCTTTGTTTCGAAGATACAGGGTGAACAAAATTTACGACATTTACAACGTTTTAATATCAAAACGTACATGTAAAGTTGCTCAATCTACAATAAATGTTAGAAATGACTTCCTCCAGCCTTGATACAAGCATTCAATCTTCTCGTCATTGACTGCCGAACTCTTTCAAATACACCAGGGTCGTTTCTAATTGAGTTACACCTAGCAATTATCCAATTTCGCAAACCATCGAAATTGTTTAATGGAGTAGCGTAAACTAATGACTTCAGATATCCCCAGAAGAAATAATCCAGGGGATTTAAGTCCGGCGATATCCGTATGTTGCTGTTAAAAAATCACGAGCAACCAAACTGAAATGTGGAGGTGCACCATCGTGCACAAACCACATTTCATGGCTTGTTGCCAATGGTACATCTTCCAGAAACTCAGGCAGCGTTGCTTTCAAAAAGTTCCGATACACTTCGCCAGTAAGTCTTTGTGATAGAAATACCGGTCCAGTTAGTCACCTAGAATTCCAACCCAAACATTCAACGAGAACTGATGTTGAAAACTATCTTCGCATACCTCATGTGGATTTTCATCTGCCCACACATGGTTATTATGAAAATTCCTTATTTTTTTGTGAAAGTGGCTTCATCGGTGAAAAGAATTTGTGTCAGGAATAGAGGGATGCGAAGTAAAGTTTGCAATACCCATTGACATAATGCAATACGTGGAGGAAAATCAACAATTTAACAATGTCCTTAACAATTTTCCAAACTGTCCAGTGACTCACATTCAAAGTATTTGCAATTTTTTGCGTAGAACTACCAGGCTCTTCCGCTATCATGTCCAGCACATTCTGTTCTAATTGTACCGTTCTTACAGTCAGTGATCTTCCTGACTCTTCAATTCGTTTCAATGTGCCTGTTTCATGAAGACGTCGATAAATGTTTTCGAAGATTTTTCGGTCAGGGACATTACGGGCTGGAAATAACTAACACTCTGTATATATACAAGTAGGAAAGGAAATAGGAAATATATAGAAATCTAGGAACAAACCTGTTAACTGGCCACCAAGGCCATGTGATTTAACGCCATTCGGTTACTTGGAGTTATACCCGTTTTAATTAGCAACTATAGCTAAGATAAAGCAACTGATTTTCATTTTCAATAAAAAAAAGGACACGGCAAAAGTTCCCCTGACACACGACAATTATTTGTCGTATTCGCAAACCATCCACCACAAATAAACTAAATGATCTGTAACTAAATGATCGAGCGACTATAATTGCCGTACGAATTTGCACCCCGTGTGAGAAATTGCTCGCAAATAATGCGAAGAACTTTTAATTGAAACTATTATTTACTTTGGCCGGCGTTCAGGGAGCGAGTCGTTTCTTTTACGCTTTTTTGGTTTCCGGTGAGGGCGAAGAGTTCATACGACAGCTTCCTCGGATAGTTTATGTCCCGGGGGAGAATAACGTGGGGTCGTTTTAAAAATTGCCGCCCCAATATAATTTCGGGAAATAGGGTGAAAGGGCGCTTGGGGTGTTCTTAACAGTTAACGTAACTTATGTTGCTGATAGCGTATTTGTATAAATACGAGGCCCTCTTGGTTATATAATAAAGGAAATTCGTACTGTAATGTTAGCATATTGGACAATTAGGATTGTTATCAGTTTTATATAGAAAATTTCACGTAGATAGATTGAAGAAAGAGAGAGAATATCTGGAACGTAATTTGGAAAAGCAGCATAAATAATGTGAAGTATTATAAATCCGTATACACAATATGGGATAATTTTAAAAACGCTGTGATGGAAGTTAGTATATAATCGATTAATTATGTGGTGAAAAAACACCAGGACTGGTTTGATGATAATAACACAGAAATTCAAAAACTACTTATTGAGGAAAAATGCTGTAAATGAATACAAAAATGATACTTAAAGATGCTTAATGATACTTATGATACTTAATCATGCACAAAGAGCTCACCGTGAACGAGGTAGAAATGGCAATCCGGAAGCTAAAATATAACAAAACTACAAGCATGAATGGAATACGAGTGGAGATATACAAAGCTGGTAGCTGGTGACTGGTATGATTGTAAATAAACTTCACAAAATATTCTGCATGTATTGGAGAAAGCAAGAAATGCCATCGTACATTAGAGATACTTGCATCATACCTATTTTTCAAAAAACGAGATAGGACTGAGTGCAACAACTATCGTGGTATATATCATTGCATTCTGTTGTAGCGAATAGTTATACTAGGTACACTGATTAGTATTGTTGAACCAATGGTGCCGGAGAGTTAGTGTGGGTTCAGAGCAGGTCGTGCAACTCCAGATATGATATTCTCCTTAGGTCAGATAAAAAATTCTGACAAGAAAATGAAATCCTTTTTGTGGACTTTGTGGATCTGACCAAGACATTTGACTCCCCATCATGTAGAGTGGATGGAGGCCTATTACAAATTAAAATCAAAGGAGCATCATAGAGATACAGTATGCGGATTGAAGCTGGGTTATTTGAGCCACTATAAGACCAATAAATCTTCGACAATGACTCAGCAAAATTAATAGCCATCACTGAGGTCATACTCATATCAACTTGTCAACCATCAATCAATAAAGGTGTTGATGATTTTTTTTGTTTAACACTTTATGGCCACATAAAGGTGATTTAGTAATTTAGTAATTGGTATAACGAAATTTGACGTATAGGAGCTACCCAACAGCCATAGAGTTTTGTTGAGACTAATTTTTAGATATTGCATCGCATTACCTAAGTTTATGGTTACAAGTGTTCTTCGGGAAAGTGAAGTTACAGAATGATCAAGATTTAATATATGTAAATAATTTACCATAGCCTTTACCTTCTTAAATTTTTAATTGTTGTTGATTCTTATAAATTGTTTTAAGGCAATCCATAAATTTGTATTTTTTTTTAAATAAAACGAAAAAAAGATCAAAAACTTTTGTTACAAAATATTTTTGCCATTAGATTTCATTCATTCTTGTGCCGAAACAATTAGTATAAAAAAACAATCTAACGACGCTCGTTTTGCAAATCATGTTATTATCAGAAGACTAAGTTTAATTCTAAAAAAACTATATTGGAATCTGGAAAATAAAGAATGCCTACCATTATTTCCATTTTATCATTAATAACATCTAGGCGGTTTAATATCGTTCAACTGTTTGTAATATTAATATTCAAAATAATGAAGCAGCAGCGCAATCAAACTCTCTACCGCTGAAAAGTAATTAATAATAAATAAATATCGACGTTAAATTATTGTAAGCCGACAATAGTAACCGCGCTGCGTAAGGTACTGCTACATTGGACATTGGTGGCTCGTTTGTGTGATTGATTGAATTGAAGTACAAAAACAAGGTTTAACGACTCGTGGGAAGACCTAACCAGTAATAGCTAATTAACATTGTTTAAATTCCTTCTGTAAGCTGTAAGTTCAGCGGCCACATAACCCTAGTGGTTGATCCGTCTTTAGCTAAAAAAAAACTTAATTTGTGATAACTACAAACATCAGATGAGCTGAAACGATTAGTTTTTGTTTAGGTTTAACGACTCGTGGGAAGACCTAACCAGTAATAGCTAATTAACATTGTTTAAATTCCTTGTGTAAGCTGTAAGTTCAGCGGCCACATAACCCTAGTGGTTGATCCGTCTTTAGCTAAAAAAAACTTAATTTGTGATAACTACAAACATCAGATGAGCTGAAACGATTAGTTTTTGTTTAGGTTTAACGACTCGTGGGAAGACCTAACCAGTAATAGCTAATTAACATTGTTTAAATTCCTTGTGTAAGCTGTAAGTTCAGCTGCCACATAACCCTAGTGGTTGATCCGTCTTTAGCTAAAAAAAAAACTTAATTTGTGATAACTACAAACATCAGATGAGCTGAAACGATTAGTTTTTATTTAGGTTTAACGACTCGTGGGAAGACCTAACCAGTAATAGCTAATTAACATTGTTTAAATTCCTTATGTAAGCTGTAAGTTCAGCTGCAACATAACCCTAGTGGTTGATCAGTCTTTAGCTAAAAAAAAAACTTAATTTGTGATAACTACAAACATCAGATGAGCTGAAACGATTAGTTTTTGTTTAGGTTTAACGACTCGTGGGAAGACCTAACTAGTAATAGCTAATTAATATTGTTTAAATTCCTTGTGTAAGCTGTAAGTTCAGCTGTCACATAACCCTAGTGGTTGATCCGTCTTTAGCTAAAAAAAAAACTTAATTTGTGATAACTACAAACATCAGATGAGCTGAAACGATTAGTTTTTGTTATTATTACTGACTCCCACCCGTAGATTCAATATTTCTGAACAAGTTCTGAATTGGTTAAATAGTCAGTATTGTTTAGTTCTTGAAGTATTTTAGATTAGTATATATCAACTTTATGATGATTTTTCTATTTACTCCAAATACCGTTTTACTGGGATATTGCACCTGATGTTTTAACCATCTTCTGCGGATGATAACTTGATTAGTCAAAGCATGTTGAGTGAATTTAATACAATTTGGTGTTCGTGAAAGAAAACTCAATATAATGTTTATATTGCACACCAAGAGTTCCAAAAGCAAAATGAATACAATGACTAAAATATAAGAGCTGTCCACAGCAGCTATTTTTTTTCTAAGTTGTAACCAATAAACTAAATAAACGAAAACAGTTATTACTAATAAACGAAAAAAAGAATCAGAAAAGAGAAAGGAAAATGAATCAAAATAAACTAATGTTAGAGTTTAGATTCCAGATGTTAAAGTTTCCAAGCACCTAAAATAACTCAAGATACGAGATAGATTTACACATCTATTTAGATGAATGAAACTAAATTAAAAATGTAAGGTCGATTTGAACGAGAATCAAAATTTGTTAATTGAAATAACTAATTATAAGAGTAAAGAGTGTTCCAGTAGGTACTTCGGAATTTAAAGTTGTCGCCGTTGTTTAGTAATTTTATATATCGTATATACCGTTTAGAGATCTGGGAATTTAATTATAGATCGTTTTCCGGCGGAAGAATGTGTTTTAATTGTGCAAACTTACTTAACCGTTTATGTCCTAGTGTTCACACCGTAGGGAATCACGTTTAATAATTTTTCCTCAAGCGCCTGGTTCACTTATAGTGAAATCACATTAATGATAGTATGCGCATGCGTCGCCTTTCTCCATTTGAGCAGGCATGTTCTTGCCGCATCATTAATCAATCGGAGATGAAAACAAATCTGAGTCACCCTGGCCAATTTTTAGCAGTATCGTTTCAAAAGGTAAATTTTTTTAAATTGATTTTTAAAATTATAAAACAATGTCATATCAATAATGCTATAAGTGTTTTTAGTTTGAGATAACTAGAATATACTTATAAAGTTGGTGGCTCCACCATGGAAATACTAGGTATTGGGTAACATTTTGTTCTTGTTTTCAGCTAAGCTTTCGTTTTGGCTTCAAGAGCCAAGATGAATTCATTTCTCTATTGGAAAGTATTCCATCAGAGGATTTTCAGAGTGAATATTTTGATATAGATGATTTGTCAGATGATTGTATTTAAAACGAATATGAGTTTGAAGTCGATATCAACGCTATCGTATTTCAAGATGATTTTATTAGAAAATAATGATTGAGGTGAAATTTTTACAACCGATAAAATTTTGGCAAGATGATTTTTGGAGCAGTGATGATGAAATTGATTTGAATACACTTAGACAAATGTTGTTATGAACTAATAATGTGGACTAATAAATGGACCAATGATAGCACGTTCTACTTACAAAATATGAAGATTTCAGTCATATGGATCGACCGACTTTACCGGATGATATTGAGGAACCAACCGATATATTTTTGTATAATTTTTGTATCATCGATCACATTATCTTCCACACCAATTTTTATGCTCTTTAAGACAGCGGAGGAACTAACAAATTTATCTTCATACTAATTCCGATAAGGTGAAGACCTTCAAATAAATCTTCTCATAGGAATAAAAAAACTTCCAAGTATTCAAGACTATTGGTCCTCCAGGAAAGAACTTAGAGATACTTTTATAAGATCTTCTATGTCTAGAGCTCGTTTTATATGATTACTCAAAAATCTCCATTTAAATGACAATTATGTCCAGCCCTAGACAAATGAGAAAGGTTGTGATAAATTATACAAAATCAGGTATGTACTAGAAAAATTATCGCAGTCTTTCAAACCATCAAAAAATCAAGCTATGAATGAATTTATGATACGTTTCAAGGGCAGAAGTTCTCTATGCAAAAACATTCCTATGAAGCCAATTAAGCGTTGGTATAAGGTGTGGCTAAGAGCTGATAAATGTGGGTATGTCTGCCAATTCCAAATCTACACAGGAAATATACTTATAAAAGACCTAACACAAGAATTAATAGCAAAGGGACCCAACGTATTTTTTGACAACTTTTTCAGTTCCCTTGAACTGCAAAAATATGTCCAAGAAAATTGCATTTATGCTTGCGGAACAGTGAACCCAAAGATGTTAAAACAGAAAATAAATTAGAAAGGGGACAATACAGATTGGAGAGTTAATAAGGTAGGTTGCATTTTTAAAATAGAAGGACCGCAAACCATTTTTTCTAAGTAATCATTATAATACCTTGTTATTTTCTGGATGTGTCATTAGTCAACTCGTATATTATATAGAAAGCTAGATCAAACTCGACAATAATGACTTAAAATATTCAGATTATCTGTAATCCCAGGATTGATTGGGGTCAAGCCCGATATGCCCAGAAAAGGAAAAATGCGCGACACTGTAGTAGTATTAACCATCAGTAATTTCAAGGTGACAGTTCCACCAGAAGTAAGATAGCAGCTGCACACATGCCAAAACATCTAGAAAAACCTAGAAAATATCCCTTCTGCAGCACTCATGCCGAACCGCACAAGTCTCGTTGGAGCTATTCTACATGAGATGTGGATCTTTGTCTCAGTGGTCTTAAACTTTATGTTTAATTATACTTGATTAAAAAAATAAATTCCTTCATATTTTGATATTGTTTATTGCCTAGTGTCTCCATGGTGAGGATAAGCCCTTAAGCCTAAAGCTAAGATCTAAAAAATAAATTATATGCATATTCACATTTTAGATATATATCTTAGCAAAACTTCATATACACATGTTTTATAACATTAGTTAGTAAATTAATGTCGGTCTCAAAGGGTTAATGTAGAATTCTGCAATAAAATTATGTTTCCCGACGAAGCTCACTTCCACGTCACAGGTTATGTGAACAATCAAAATTGTAGGATTCGGGGAAGTGAAAATTCTCGAGTGGTTGCAGAAGAACATTTACATCCTCTTCGAGTAACAGTGTGGTGTGCATTGTGGGCAGGCAGGGTTATAAGGCCATTTTTTTCATGAAAAATACGATTCTTAAATGGCAAATTTTAAAGACAAATGCTACCGCAATATGTTAAGAGACTTTTTACGATCCCAGTTGGATAATATCAATTTTAACAACATGTTCTTTCAACAAGATGCCGCCCCATGTCATATTTCGAGGAAATTTTTTACCGACACTTCATGACCGCGTCATTACTCGAAATAGTAATATTCAATGGCCTACATGATCGTGCACTCTAATCCTCCTCGCCTTTTTCCTGTGGGGCATCCTCAAGGATAAAGTCTATTCCAACAATCTGCAGACGATTAATAACCTGAAGCAAAACATGCTTAAATTATTGATAAAATTGAATCGTAATTGTGCCAAATTGTCATTGACAATTTTACGAAAAGAATGATCGTCTGTAACAACAACCGAGGGGGACATTTTGAGAATATGATATTTTTAGAACAGCTTTACTTTTTGCTAAAATAAACAAGCATGATGTTTTTCTAAAATTGTTAATTTTATTATTGTTGATATTAATTTACGGACTATAACAGAATGCATATGCTACAGCATTCTATTATAGATGATATAAGTTAAGAGAATTCCTGAAGAAAAATATTATATATAAAGGAAAACTAGAAGAATCCACAGAATATATATGGTCTGTTTCCAAGACTTTCCTGACATTAAAATTTGCCTGACGAATTGTTGTATTGGGGTACAGAGTTATTATGCTTAGAAGTGTGCACCTAAGTTTTCTCTATTATAGTAATAAAGATCACCGCCACCTGAGTGAATAATAAATAGGTAAGGACATATTGTTGCTGAATGTAGAAAAATATGTGAAATGCACTTAAGTTGTTGAAAAACTGACGATGTTCCATATAATATTCTTTTAATTCAGATCGTTTCAATTAAAACTGGGGATGTATAAAATATATAATAAAAAATCTTAAGAGTCTTAACACTATTGCCCAGATTTTATTCCCTTTGAGGAAATCCCGAAGTACCTACTGGGACATTATTTAAAACTAGATTCAAGACACGACGGATTTCTACAAAAAGAAAAATAGACTGACTTCTGAAAACTGATATTTGAACTATGGTATGTCTAAGAACGTAAGAGTTCTCTATGTATCCCAGGTGAGTACCATCTTCCTCTTAGATAACTACTTTGGCTTTAACTGTATTTAATTTGTCTAAAAACGTAAGGGTTCTCTATGTATCCTAGGTTGCTTTAACTGTATTTAATTTAACTGTATGTGACTGTCTAAATTGTATTTAGCTTTAACTGTATTTAATTTGTAGAGAATATATTCGAAATGCAATTTATAAAGTGATTCATTTTCACTGCATAATGCAGAGTCATTGCTCGGCTTATGAGGGTAGAAAAGAGGGCATAATCGCTCTAGATTCGTGTTATTTTCAATTATCACCATGGAAAAGAGCGGTAATAAACTTTATGATAAATGGCGAATCTTTAAGAATGACGCAGCGTGTCATTTATATTCGGTTCGAGCTTCGTCGACATTCCGGATGGAAAAACAGTTTACCAGTAGGTTTCGTACTACCGATCAAACAACTTCCGATCTTAACCGAAAATCTTCTTGTCGACCTAGAAACCGGTGTGCCGAAGAATGTGATTGCAGTGAGAACATCGGTACTGCAGTATCTCAGGCTTGGAAGGAGGGGTGGAAAAGTAATGATGAAAAGCAAGAGTGATTTAGAAAGCCATGCAAGTTTTTGTCGGAATATTCTCTTGGGCATTCCCCCAACAGCTGGTGTAACTAAAGGTACAAGTGTACCAACATCAAAAAACGCCAAATTTTTAAATTCTCAGGGTAGCAATAACGCAGGGAATTGCTGCGATATTGCAGGCAACTTCCATTAACCCAGGTTAATGATGAACTTTCGAAAGAGACTTCGTAACTGCATCGAAAATAACTGTCATCGTTTAAGCGACAGGATTTTTAAAACATAACATTTGCACTTTGTAAAATTAAAGGTTGTTTTCCGTATTTTTTTTTTTTTGACGTTCCAAATCAAGGCACCATTTTACCTTCATGGTATACATAAAAATGACAAATTAATATAATAAAACAGTTTTATTTATTATTAATATAATAAACACTTTTTCATAGTCTTGCATATTTGTCTGTTCTGCATTACACTTGAAGTACTTTAATTAAGATATTTTTAAATGTACAACAATAATCGATAATATATTTAAATATCCTATATAAGTAAAGAGTTGACCAATAAAAGAGTTCGAATTTTTAAAAAGGGCACAATAACAAGTGATAATCCGATAATTTCTATTTTATCTTGAAGAACAAATAATGGCATTATGTTTTGAAAGTAATGTTGTTCAAATTCTTTTTGACTTCGTCTGGCTGGAGGCATCATTTCCGATTTCTCTTTCACACATATGGTGTGATATATTTTTAATGGTGGCCTGAATGTTTGGTTTAAGGTCCAAGAATTGGTCCAGGTTTATTTCTGTAAACCATATATTTAACATAACCCCACAAAAAATAATCGAAGGACATCAGATCGCATGATCTTGGTGGCCAGTTGATATTACCATTTCGCGAAATAACAGATTCAGGATACTTTTCTTACAATAAACCAATTACACAGGTCGACATGATTTTTGTAACATTGATAAGAATTTTCTATTTGCGTTTTATTTGGGTAGTTATTAAAACATCTTTTCCAGCG
This sequence comes from Cosmopolites sordidus, assembly GCA_031761425.1. NCBI lineage: Eukaryota > Metazoa > Arthropoda > Insecta > Coleoptera > Curculionidae > Cosmopolites > Cosmopolites sordidus. Next base: position 212,776 of record JARFXV010000480.1, on the reverse strand, counting down.
GATAAGTTTTGTTATACATGCGGGCGATTTATGTTAAAGTCACAAGCTAGATCTATATCCGAGGAAGTCAAAAAAGCCTCTCTTTTATATTTTAAGTGCCAAATTCGAAATAAAGGTAAAAGTAGGGTTTCTCATATTTGCTGTATGAGTTGTCGCGTATATTTAGTGCAGTGGATGCATCGCAAGAAAAATTATATGATGTTTGCTGTTTCTGCGGTGTGGAGAGAACCGACTGGCCATGTAAGTAATTGCTACTTTTGCATCACCAAAACGGAAGGGATTTCAAAAAAGTAAAGAGATAGCATTTAGTATCCAAATGTGCCTTCCACACTTTCCAGGCCAGTTCCTCAAAGCCAGGAACTACCGGTACCGATTGCGTATTTAAACCTGGACAATATGTTTCACTGTGATTTTAATTCTTCAGCAGGATCTGATCCACAACTTCAGTTGTGACCCAACAGAACATCACGACATCAGTTGTGACCCAACAGTTTTAACAAATACTCCTAAACCTCACTTAATAACTAATAATGAATTAAATGATTTGGTAGGTGACTTGGGATTGTCAAAACAATTTTTTTTTAATTTGTTTCACTTTGCCGAAAACGAAGCGTAACATTTTCAAGTTTTTATGATATTTTTTATTTTCAAATGAAAGAATCGCTATGTGTCTGTTGTGATGTTAATGGTTTCATGAATGAGCTTAATATAGAACATGTACTTTCCAAGTGGCGCCGAGATTCGTCGAAATATAACCTAAAAGCAGACTTGCTTGATAATGGAAGCAAAAATCCATCTATTCCTTCAGCCCATTCAACAATGAAAGAAACCTATGACAACTTAGCAACCAGAATAAATCGCGTAAAATATTAACAGTATTAGTGGGATATTTGTTGGGATTTAAAAGTGATTAGTATATAGCTATTCAAAGGAGTTTTACAAAGTATTGCCGTTGTTTGTATATATGGGACAGTAGGACAACAAAAGAACATTACAGTAAGAAAGACTGGCCTCATAAAACTTCTTTTGAACTTGGTACTTCAAACATAAAATATTCCCCCTTGTTAACCAAAAAAGGTGCTTCTTCCGCCTCTCCATATTAAGTTTGGACTAATGAAATACTTTGTCAAGGCTATGGACAAAGAAGACTTCCTTTTTCAAGAAAAATTAAATGAAAATGAATTGGCAGCTTGGGAGTGTTTTTTAAATGTAGCGAAAGGATTTCTGGGCAACAAGAAAGATAAAAACTATAAAAGTCTCATAGATGAGCTCTTGAAAGCTTATAAAATACTAGGATGTCGCATGTTCTTAAAAATGCATTTTTTACACTGCTCTTTGGATACTTTTCCGGAAAACTTGGGTGCAGTAAGCGACGAAGAAGGAAAGAGGTTTCACCAGGGCATCAGGATTATGGAAGCAAGATACCGAGGACGCTGGACTGCTGGTTTTTAAAAAGAGATGATGCTACAGAACACAAAAGGAAAAAGTGAAATTTTCGTCGCTGTATGATCTCATATAATATATTTTTTATTCGCATAATCCTCAGTAATGTATAGATTTGACACGTTTTACATGTTTATATTAAATTAATATTTGATTGTAGAAATATGTCGTATTGTTTATATCTACATTTGTCAGTTCAGGCTAAATATATTATATTAGCATATTCCTATAGTGTTCATTAGTAGTGTAGTGTTCATTAGTATTATTAGCAGTGACACGATTTCCATTATCGTCTTCAAAATAATAAGGTCCCATCACTCCTTCAGTCTAAAAAGCACACTAAACAGTCACTTGGTAACTCCATAAATTTCACGTCGTGTTTGAGTCTGGCAAGCTGAACACGTATTTTGATGGTAGATACGAATAATTGCTAGGGCTGTGGACTCGTATAACTTTCCATGGTGAATTCTCGCAATGTACTAAACATAGTAATTTATGAGTTACATTTACATTTCATATGGTGTTAGCGTTATTATATTTCAAAGTTCTGACATTCTTATTAGAAAACCCTTTAAATCTTCAAAAAGTGAACGACCGTATCAAGACAGATTAGTAGCTTATTCATTCTGTTATACATGAAATAAGTTAAAAAAAGCCCTAAAGAAAAATATTGTATATAAGGGAAAACTGAAAGAATTTCATACACTCTATTAATAATTTTGCAGATATATTGTCCGGTCCCGGTACTGGGTCGCGCTTCCTTGATTTTAACATTTATCTGACATTATCAACAAAGAATTGTTGTATTGGGGTAAAGAGCCATCATGCTTCGGAGTGTACATCTACGTTTTCTCTATTCAAGGCATAAAGATCACCATCGCCTGAGTGAATAAAAAGTTACGATATCTTGGAAGTCAGGTTATGTGAATGTGAGAAAAATGTTGAATGTATAGTCCATGTAAACTGTTGGAAAAGTGACGCTGATCCTTATAATATTGTTTTAATCCAGATCGTTTAAACAAAAACAAGGGATATACAAAATAGGAAAGATTATGATCTTAACATTATTACCTTAGATATTCGCGTACTTTGAAAGTGTACATTTTTTTTGCAATGCAAAAACGATTGAATCCATTATTGTATATAATTTATGTGATTTTATATAAACTTATAGAACATTAGAAAAAAGTTCAGGAAAATTTAAAAAAAAATAAGAAATAAGAGAAAAATATATTATTAAAAAAAATAGAAATCATTTTGAAATAACAACATTGTTCATCCATTATTACTTAGAGAACTCTTAAGATTATCCTTTTGTATCTAAATACGTGTATATTTTTCCGTGCTATCAATCAGGATTAAAACGTTGAAATTTTTGTGCCATGTCTTCCGGAATATCCCGAATAATTTATATCTTTTCACACTACATAGCATTAGGGGTCGTTTTCGAATTCATCTCTGTCATTTAGACCGTTTTGCAGTCTAAATCCTAATGACAGTTCCAGAGGTTGTGACAATTTCAAGGACCCTTCCTTAATTTATCACCGAAATTGTCTTATAATATTATTGGATTTGTCATTTTGATTTTCTCGAATAACGATTAGCCAAAAATAATGTTTGAAAAATTAGTTGTTAGATTTTTATGTGGATATTGTTATTAACGGGTGGGATAAACGGTGTCACGCCACCATTTAAATTATTTATAACTTTTAACATAAACAAGACACTTTTTTTATAACATGGTGTTATGGTTATATTTGTTTACCAGGTTTAGTTGTATTATGTTGAAATTTAAGTTATTCAGATTTTCCATATTTTGGCATTTTGGCGAAGGTACTGAAACAAAAACGGAGTATATTTTGCGTCGAGTCTGGAGGAGGTAATTAACGCATGTCCGTGGTTATTTTGTGTATCCGGTACTGCGTATTGAGTCGGGATACAGGGCCGTACTTTGTTGCGACAGTATCGAAAATTTGTGAGAGTTGATTACGTGTTTTCTTGATTAATCTTTTGCTCACATTTGGCTTTAACAGAGGGTCGGTACCATGTTTCTTTGGTTTATATTTATTTTAGTCCTAGAATTAATGCATCAATTTTAATTCGTGACTTTTCATTCCCCTCAGTCCGATACTGATACTTTGGTTGATTGGCTGTACTCTAACGGAGAGCTACTGAATTACTTCGCGGGCTTTATTTTTCGAAGGAACTATTTTTTCGACCACCTTCGAGATCAGTCGACTGTGCAGCAATAGGCCTTGATCCAGTGTAAAAATTTCCGCTGATTAGAGTTTTGGAGTTCGAGATATTTTGGGAATAGTGCCGAGTTTATTTATCAGCTTTGCTGGATTTTATTGCTAACACACTGCGAGCTACCCCCGAAGCCGCTCGAGGTATTTTTTTGGACCGTCTTAATTAGAGAACTCTCGTGGCCGTACAATTAATTGTCGTCCGACGAATAATTCTTTTTTAACCCAGGGGTAAGAATAATTTAACCTCATTAAAATATTTCTCACGATATTTATAAAATCTCTCTCTCTGGTTTTTTTGGTAGGGGATCGTTTTGATCTATTCATATTTTTCCTGTCCACGTGGTTGATCCGGGGGAATCTTTGGCTTCTTTCCACGCAAGTCTTTGGAAGTCCTCGCGACCCACAGGAGAAGATTCACGGAATATTTGAAGCCGTAAGGGGAAGACAGACCAACGTTCCGCCTCACGTGGCCTGTGCGATACTCATCGGGGAGTTTCGTAGATTGACTGACCAAAGATAAGTTATCATCCTACTAATCACATTAGATTAACTTCATTACTGTTTATTCTCTACAAAACATAATTACTAAATTGCCTGTATATTACTAACCTAGTTAATTTAATATTATAACTGAATCCCTATTATGTTCTTTTAGCTTTCACGATACTGTTTTACATGATGAGAGTAAATGTCTAAGTACCGAGTAATGTTTTCTTTTGTCGCCTGAGATCTCATCTTCTCTGAGCATTAATTAGCCCTGGGTCATATTAATCGAATTAAAATATATTGTATTTTTTTAAGGGTACTTTTTCTTTGAAGTCTGAAACGGGTAACAATGTTTATTTCGTTTTTAAATGTTGGGTCAGTAAATTTTTGAAAATTATGTCAATTAAATATTACCCATTAGCAACAGTAAAACTTTGTGTCCTTTTTACCATATTTTCCATAACTTTTGTCAATATATCTGGCGTGAATGTATAGATTTCAGCACGCATGTTGTCATTGGCTTGTCGTATGATTTGGGGCTTACTTACGTAAATCTTTTTCTTCAAAAATTCCCATGAAATAATCCGGAACCGTCAAATCGGGAGAAAGACAAATTGCAGTATTCTAAGAGCAAGAAAAATTTAGAATTGTGTACTATAGAGATTACAAGTGCGTTTTTAGTGCGTACACGTGAATATTAAATTGTCGATTTATGAGGCAAGGGGGATTGGGATAGTTTCGCGTAGATTCATGTTGTTACAATAATTGAATTATTTTTTTAATGTAAATTAGAATAATTTCACTTCGTTCTTTTGTGTTACGCAAAGAAAATGTATGTCTGCGTTTCAATATATTATCCGTCAGCATCAATTCATTTGGTGGCTTCCTAAAAATTTATTCTACCCAGAAATGGCTAACTCAGATATTTTTTGGAAAAAAAACGAAACATACGGTAAAACTTGCACGTCTGCGTCCACACAACAGACAAACCTGAAACCGTCATAAATATCACGAAAAAAAAAGACACCAAACAAAATCGTAGCGTGACCTTTGCCTCATCCTTTATTAATAGTGTGTTAAATAATAGTGTATTAAATAGTGTATTAATAGTGTATTAAATAATATTTTAAAAAGTATGGAAAGAACTATTGTTCTTCAAACTTTTATATTTGATGCTGCTAACAATTATTTAATACTAATACATATTGGAGAATATGCAAGAAATGTAATCCTGTGAAAAATATACTATGTAACTTTTTTAATGTCAATAATAATTTACATACATAATTATAAGTCCAACCTCAGTGCTCATTTTCGTAACATACTGACAGATTTTCCATCCTATAATCTGATCTTCACTCATGGCTCAAAATCTTCCTCTGGTGTCGGTGCTGCCACACATTCTCTCTATTTCTCCAACAAATTCAGTCTTCCCCCTACAAGCTTCATTCTATCAGCCGAGCTTTTTGCTATACATGAGGCTCTTACAAGCATCTCCCCTAAACAAGACCCTTCATGGCTAATTTGCACTGACTCCCTAAACTCCCTTAATTTAATCAATAATCCCAATTCTTCTCACCCCTTAATCCTCAGAATTTGGGATCTCCTTTTCTCCTTACATTCTTTATCCTACAAAATTGCTCTAATATGGATTCCTGGTCATATGGGTATTGAGGGAAACGAAAGAGTAGATCAATTAGCAAAAGCCGCCACAATTTCTGGATCTCCCATTTCCGTAGTCCCTTCTCCCAGAGATTATTATCCTATAATATCTGACAAAATCTCTAAAATCATCCAGCTCGAGTGGGATCTCATAGATGATAACAACAAATTATGGCAAATTAAAAAAGACTTCTCCTCTGAATACAATTTTTCCCTTTCCAGACAATCACAAATTAAGCTTAATAGGCTTATGATCGGCCACTGTCTCTTCTCTCATCAATACCTCATGGATGGGAGCCCGGCTCCTTCCTGCCCTCTTTGTGGATCCTCCCTTACAGTTGTCCATATTCTATCCTCTTGCCCTGTCCTATCCCCCATGCGTTTAAGGTTAGGATTATCCTGCTCTATTGAGGAATTATTCTCCCATCACGCAGTGGGAAATCTCCTCGAATTCCTAAAAGAATCTGGATACTTCCATAACATTTAATCGTCTTGACGTGACTCATGATCCCTCCAACAATTATTATTCTAGTCACTCTTGTAGTTCTTCGTCCTATATACAATTATGTGTCATCACAATCTCCTCAGTGATTTTCTCCCCGACAAGCTTCTGCTATGCAACAGCAAACAGTCACTAAATAACGCCTGGAGCGTTGACGTGACTCAAATAAAATAAAACAAACAATATAAGTCCAACCTGATAAACTTTAATCGCTGTTACCTTTAATAATGCGTTGATGTGCCATGGCTTGCTACACACTCATTAATGCGCCTGTGCATTGATCTGATGAGGTGACTAATATCCTCCTGGGGTACCTCATTCTAAGCAACTTTTACTTCATGCCAAAGTGCCACCAAAGTTTGAGGGGTTTGTTGTAAATTAAGCCTTCTACCGATCATGTCCCATGCATGTTCCATTGGGCTATTTTGAAACTCTCTATAAACATTTATTGGTTTTGACTTACTTTAGAACAACTAAACAGTGGATGGTTGTTTTGTGTCAGACTTATCCAAGTTTAACGAATATATCCAAGTTTCGTCATCTTCGGTTGAATCGTTTGAGCATTTGATGCAAGCAATTGAAGCCATCTTTTTTAAGCGTCGCTCAATTTGTACTAAATATATCGATAAAAAAGCTTTTTTCGTCTAAATACTGAAGCAATAGTTACTTTATGTCAATACCTAAAGATGTTTTAATCTTACTGTATATCACATGTCAATCAATCTCAATCATTTTTTTTAAATTATCGATGTTTCTTCCAACAACATCTGCTGATTGAAAATTTATCTACTCAATATAAAAACACTAAAATTCCTTTAGTATTATGATGTAGATAGAGTAGACATTTAACTACAGCATAATAAACGCATATTCACCTACCGAATATAAACCAGACATAGAAACGAAAGAAGTTTACCAACAGTTAGAGCAAATGGTCCAAGCTTGTCGAAGTCATAATATTAAAATGATTGTTGGAGATATTGAACGTTAAAGTAGGACGAAAACAACGTATGTTCCAAAAATTGAAAACCACAGCCTTCAAGAAGTATCAAATAATAACGGAACAGGTCTTGTAAACTTCGCTGCTTCTCAGAAAAGGACGATTGCAGGAATGTGGTTTGAAGACACAGATATCCACAAAGGCACATGGAAATCGCCAGATTCCAACGCAGTGAACACTCTAGAACATATGTTAAATGTCTCGAGGCACTTCTCTAATAGAATGGACATTTAAAATCGGGGGTGATCTAAGATAGATTCGGACCTCTATCTATTAGAATTAACAATAAGAAAAATAATTTTAAATGAGAAGAAATTGAATGAACTGATTGAAATAAACATCTACCAACAATAACTCACACGAAGCTTAGAAGAATTGAACGTTACTAACTTAGATATCAATAATTCATGGATAGAGTGCAGAAAAGTGGTAGTAAACGACACTATAGGTAAATCTAATCATCAGAGACCCAGTCAAGAATGGTTTGATGATGAATGTGCTGAAATATCGAGCAGAAAAATCTAACTGAAGTATCAACAAGGACGACAGACAACTAGAGGAGGAATATAAAGTTTTGAGAAAAAAAAAGAAAATCTACCGGGAAAAGAAACGAGAGCACATGCTAAGACAATTAAAAGAGCTAGACGATATTAACAATAAAGCGCAATCCAAAAAAAATTACCAAAAAATTAAAAGACCAAGAGCGGCCAACCATCCGACTGTAAATGCTTGTCGTAATCGGTCAAGGAATATAATCAAAAAAAAGAAGAGATCTTAGAAATATTGGCAAATAACTTCCAGGAAAGACTAAACTTGAAGAGATTTACCACCAAACACCAAATCACTTTTTTTGAACTCGACACACGTTTCGCTAAGCATGTTAGCATCATCAGGAGATCATTTAATCTAGAGATTTTAGAGATTTAGATAAAATCATCTCCTGATGATGCTAACATGATTAGCGAAACGTGCGTCGAGCAGTTCAAAAAAAGTGATTTGTTATATAGTGGTAAATCTCTTCAAGTTTAGTGTTTTACACCAAAGGTTTCAATAGAAGAATTGTTCCAGGGAAGACTTAACGCTAACATCAGAGAGGAGCCTGACGAAGTATTGATACCCAGGGTGAATGATTAACGAGAAAGCTCCATCCCTGGAAGAAATCAAAATAAACACATGACATATTAAGTAAAACAAAGCCCCAGGGCCAGATATTTCAGCGCAATTATTTAAAAAAATTATATAAATCACTTGGAATTGTCTTGTTGAATTGTGCCCTCAAGGTTCTGGCCATTATTCTACCTGAACGTCTTAAGCCCTACGCTGACAGGCTGACAGGCAATAATTGGAAATTATTACTGTGGTTTTCGAAGCGGAAAATCAACGACCGACCAAATATGTATAATACGTCAAATATTAAAAAAAACATACGAACACGGAAATTAGAGACGCACCACATGTTTATTGATTTTAAAAGCGCATACGACACAATTAAGAGACTCACTTTACACCAGGTAATGCACAAATCTGATATTCCATTCCACCTGATACCCATTGTGGAGCTGGCCTTAGTAGTAGACCATGTCCAAATCGAGAAGGCGATCAGAGAAGCAGATATTTATATAAGGGGTATAATAATGAACAAATGCATACAATCATTAGACTTCGCAAATGGCGTGAATATTATTACAAGAACAAAAAGTGACAATATATAAGCATTATTTGCACATGAAGAGGCTGCAAAATAAACTAACATACAAAAGGCGTAACAAATGCATGCAGGAGTACGTGCTGTAAGACTGCGTCCACTTCAGAATCTAACCATTGACATACACAATATTAAATCAGTGAATGAGTTTGTGTATCTAGGCTCTCAAGTTATAAACAACAACGACACCAGTGCAGAAATACAGAGAATATATCTAGCAAACAAGACCTACCCACTCCGCACTTCTCAAGCATTTAAAATCGCACGTTGTGCCAAGAACAAGAAAATGTAAAATATATAAGACATATTATTAAGCCTATGCTAACTTATACTTCGGAAACCTCGGTAATGACACAAAACAATAAAAAATGCTAGAGAAAATGCATTCGATAGAAAGGTGCTCATACGTATTTTCGGAGGAATCAGGCGGAATGGGAAGTCATGTAGACGATACAACAGAGGTTCCCAAACCAACGCCCCTTAATATAAGAGAAAATAAGAGAAATATTTGTTCTTTTTTATCAGAATGCATTTTATTCAAATGTTTTTGTAGCCTAGAAGGCTTCATGGTTTCATTTGAAAAAAAAATAAAGCCGCTCACTAGTCACCTATTACTCACGAATATGGATTATTGACGAAGCACACAATAATAATAAGACATTCCTAGAGCTTCCAGCTTGTATGCCTTTGCTTGTTTGTTATGCTGAAGCACTTGCTATGTAAACAAGTCATTAAAAGGTCCCATATTTTTATCGAAACATGTTTGATTGCGTGAATCGTGTCTTTGCTTACCAACTTGCAAATACATGTCACCAAAAATACCAAACGGAATTAGTTATACGTATACCTAATGCTAATTTAATTTTTAATGCTTATTTACGCGATATTAGTAATAGTATTTTAATAAAAACGGTAGGTATTTTCAATATACGTATTTAATTATATTAATTTCCTTAATATGTAAGTATGCTATGGCCGCCCCTTTTGACTGTGCTACCGCCACCAAGAAAGCCTCCAGCCCCCAATTTTACTGTTGAGAATCTATGCGATACAATTATGAAATATATATAGAATATCAGGACACATTTATATTTTTAGAGCATGTTGAAAGATCGAGTGATAGTAACCCCACTAAGCAAAGAATTGGTCAAGTCTCAATAGGCAAAATACCCAAAGGAAGACGTCAAACCCGCTTTATGGGCCAAATACTACGAGACATAAAGACCCACAAATAGCAAATTGGAAGACAAAAGGTAGAAACAAGAACCAATGACGCGACATTTTACGACAGGTTTGGGTTAAGGGTTGTAGAACTATAGATGGTGATTACTACGGTGTAGATTCTATAGATAAAATAAAATTAAATAATAAATTCCTTCCTCGCTATTAAATATACAATACAACAGAATTATATCTTCATCTTCATTATTTTTATTCATATTTCACTCAACTCACGATCTTCAATTAAAATATATATTCGAAATCTCAACATTTCATGTCGTCTTAAACATCACAGAATAAAGAGACGCCGATCAAACATCTTATACAAACTTTTAGTCAATGCGAGCGACATTTTCAATTATAAAATAAATTGAAATCTTAAAATTAAACATCGCCGATAAAGCAATAAAAAAAAGTAATCTTATTTTGGTAGATGAGGGCCATAAGGTTAGATAATTTATCGCTTTAAAAATGTAAAAGGAACGAGCGAACTGAAAGAATACGACGGGAAAGGACGTGATTGACATTCAGATCTAAAAAAGGGGACGAAATGCTCAGAGATGTCTATTCCTTAGCGTAAATTGGCGACAGACATGAGAAATAACCTTTGGAGGCAACGAATAAAGATTTACTTAAGTGTCAGTACTATATAGTTAACTTTTTTAATTAACTAAAGTATGACAAAAACCAATTTTTGTTTTTTTAGTTAATAACAATTTTACGACTCACCTGACATGTTTTGTCAAAAAAGAGGGGAAGTTTTATTCCATAAACAGTACTAATTTTACCATACTATAACAATATTGTAGCGTTCACAAATTCTTGATTGTTACAGGTAGCATTCGTAAATTGTTGATCACCATTGGTAGGTTTATTTCGGACAAATTCTTAACTGAAAGAGCTCCGGTATCGTTTGGACAAGGCAAGACAGTCTAACACCAAATCTCCAGGTGAGCGGACGTTTTCGCGCCTTACTCTTCCGACCGAGGTACGTAGGTTTGCTGGCCAAGTCACGCTTGGGTTGATTTTTCTGATATTCTTATAGAGGGTTTTACGACCCGGCAGCAGAGAATCCGAGCAACAGACGTCAGGCCATTGAACGACCACCTATTACAGAGCCCGACCATCGTGGAAACCTAACACCTTTTTGGGGCCACATGGCACAGTAACCGGTTGGTCAGATCGAGATTATTTCGGGACCCCCGTATAGGGATACCGGACTGCCCGCAGTCGTAGTCAGTGTTTTTGGACACCCAGTACCGGATAGGCAAGGATAGACATCAGGAAATAAGGCCAGATAAACATTTTTTTATTATATTTTCATGTACCGTTAACGACTGCAGTTACCATTTATTTTTCACAAATGCATTTTTACCATAATTTCTTATACTGATAATGGTCACATAATCACCTTATATTTTGTATCTATTTGCCGTCTGACCATTCTTGGTTACCCTAGCGTTATATATTTATCTTTTTACTATTGTCAGAATAGAGGAAATAACCTCTAATTTGTAAGTATAGGAACATAGAGACCAGCTGGTGTAATTCAGAGCTGTGTATTTGATTTTTGATTTCTTTCACGGTAAGGTTTGGAGAACCACCTTCCCTAAACCTTCCCGTGTCTTTTGTTTGATAGTTTTAGTTATTCCTTTTTTTGTGTGCTTTGTGTCGTTCTTTTTTGAGTGTGCTTTTGTAATATATACATATATATATATATATATATATATATATATATATATATATATATATATATATATATATATATATATATATATATATAGATATATATATATATATATATATATATATATATATATATATATATATATATAGATATATATATATATATATATAGATATATATATATATATATATATATATATATATATATATATATATATATATATATATATATATATATATATATATATATATATATATATATATATATATATATATATATATATATATATATATATATATATATATATATATATATATATATATATATATATATATATATATATATATATATATATATATATATATATATATATGTATAAAATTCTAGTAAACCGTTTTATTTAAGATAGACCCCTTCCTGGTTCCAGGGTCTTTTCCGATATATGAAGTAACCGGGTGGCGCTCAACTTTTATCGTGGCTTCATTCTGTCCTGGACCTTCCTCCCGGTGCTCCCGGCGAACAGCTGCCGTCGCTGTGATCTATATATTTTTTATTTTGTTTCAAAAGAGAAAATAATAGGTCACAATATCCCAAATATTCCTAAATAATCTTCAATATGAAAGATTTCTTTAATCCGTTTATCTTAATGGCATTTCGAATACGTTAAGATCCAATAAGAATTTTCCAAAAGAATCCAATCATATTCTTCTTCTTTTCATCCATTTTCCGCCAACTCCTTGAAATAGGCTTCTCTCTTATAACTCCATGCTTCTCTGTTCAGTGTCACCTGAGACCACCCCTTCCATCTAGTTAATATTACCTAGATATCTCTTGTGTAGCTCTACATAACCATTTAAGTTCACTGTGTAAGTGTAATTATATTACCGACCTTGGCTCAACGTCAGATCTCTTAATTTCTGATTCTATCGCTTAAGCTGATGTTCAGTATAGCTCTCTACAATATTCATAGAAGGTTGGCACTCCTGGCCAACCCCTGGACATAGGCCTCTTTAGCCATCTTTTCTGTGACCTTTTTGTCGTGAGCTTTGTTTATCTTCGTTAGTTAGTTACGTGTTATTATATCATTGATCTTAGTTATATATCAAACTCTTCATGTCTGATTCTATACCTTAAGCTGATTACTCTTTGATGGTTGTTATTATCTTTTGTCAATGACATGGGTATTTCAATTTGAGATTGAGTCATTTTTTGATGATGCTTACGTGGTTAACGAAATGCGCATCGAGAAGTTAAAAAAAATTATATTTAGTAGTAAATCTCTTTCAGTTTAATGTTTCACACCGAAGGTTCCAATAAAAGAATTGATTCACATGGTTCCCAAGCCATAGCTTTAGTGCGACCCTGGCATTATACATGTCTCAAAGACAAAACTTTTGAGATTTGTTGTCATATCACGAATTTAGAGTTTAATTTAATGGTTTAATTTATCAAATCCTGCTTATGATAGTTTCACGCTATACTGATTATGTCTTAGATAAACATATTCCTATACGTTTTCTAAGCTCAAGTTTCCTATGTTTATATTTTCCTCAATGTTACTCATTACATTCAAGTAACTCTCACAAGTATTTCAAGGTATGTGAACTCAATACATTCGGAAACAATGATGATACGTCAAAGGATACCAAGATCTCACCATACTGAAGAAGTATGTTCTTAATTAACAATTCACAAGATTGCGATCATAAGTTAAGATATTTAACTGAGGTAGCCGATACTTGATGGAAATTCATTTTAAATAAAAAACCAAGTTTAATATCTAAATTTCCACTATATTTAAAACTTGTACGTATGACAATTGTTTCGACACACAGTGTCTTTTTCAAATACACACTAAATTAAACTAACAGTAAGAAAAGCAGTTACTACCTAAACTAATCTAATAAAACCATAAATGATGATAGTGGGAGTCCCGCGTCTCAATGTCTAGAGTAATATAAGTTTAACAAGGGTGAACCATTCCCTTCTGTCTACCTGATCATTAAGTAAATTACCAAAATTTTTTCTTTTATTAATTTCTAGGCTCTCTAAAAGATTTAGTTTTTTAGATTTATTTTCGTTGTGCAACATTTTGAAATTATCGTTGAAAGTGTGATTTTCTAACATTAAGTGATTGGCATAATGAGAATTATTCTGTTCTTTAATATAACTTCTTTTATGTTCTTTAAGCCTGGTGGAAAAGGATCTTCCTGTTTGTCCAACATAGACTTTTGGATAAGAACCGCACTGAATTAAATAAACTCCTGATTTATGAGGTTTATTTGTTTGACTTTTATTGTTTTTTATTAAGCGTCCAAGACTATGGTTTGTTCTGAATGCAATATTTATATCGCTTGTTTTTGACAAATGTTTAGAAATTAATTTGGTGACATTTCCTGTATATGTAATTATTTTGTATGAGGTGTTCTTGACTTTATTGACAGGATATATTAAATTCATGGTATTATTATAACATTTTTTATTAATTATTTTATTTATAATGTTTGAGTCATAACCATTATTCAGTGCGATCTGTTTGATGACATTCAATTCTTTGTTATAGTTCTCTATTGACATTGGGGTATTTATTAATCTATGTATGAGTGAATTAAATGCTGCCATTTTTGAAAATAAGGATGACAAGACTTGTTATGTATAACTAAATCTGTGTGAGATGGCTTATGATAAATTGCAAAATCATGTTTATTCTCTTTTCTTGTAACTGTTAGATCTAAAAAGTTAATACTGTTGTTTTGTTCTTCTTCAACTATAAAATGAATGTTCTTATGTAAAGGATTTATATAAGTTAGGAATTGATTCAACATATCTATACCAGTAAAGTGATGATTTGAATAGCTGATGTTGACATATCTTATCTTCCAAATTATCCATAAAAATTTCCGCCAGTAAAGGACTTAAAGGGTTCTCCATTATCAAACCCTCTTTCGAATAATAAAATCTGTTATCAAACTCAAAATAATTCTGATCCAAAGTAATTGATAGTAGGTCTAAAATTTCTTGTTTTATGATTGAATTAACGTTATTTTTAATTAGTAATTTGTCCACTAATCTCATTACTTCGTATGGTGGTATACTAGGGAATAAATTTAGTACATCGAAAGAAATTAGTTTAGATTTTTTGGGTAAATTAATATCTTTAATTTTATTGATGAAATCATAAATATTTAGATTGGCATATTTTGGTTTAAAATAAGTGTATTGCAAAATGACTTTGATAAGCTTATTTGATAATTTAATTGAGGGAGCAAAATATCAGCAGCAAATTAGCAAATAAGCTTACCAAAATCATTTTGCAATACACTAATTTTAAACTAAAATATGCCATTCTAAATACTTATGATTTCATCAATAAAATTTAAGAAGGATAAAATAAAAGAAATTATATTAAAGAACAGAATAATTCTCGTTATGCCAATCACTTAATGTTAGAAAATCACACTTTCAACGATAATTTCAAAATGTTGCACAATGAAAATAAATCTAATAAACTAAATCTTTTAGAGAGCCTAGAAATTAATAAAAGAAAAAATTTGGGTATTTTACTTAATGATCAGGTAGACTTGAATGGTTCACCCTTGTTAAACTTATATTACTCTAGACATTGAGACGCGGGACTCCCACTATCATCATTTATGGTTTTATTTGATTAGTTTAGGTAGTAACTGCTTTTCTTACTGTTAGTTTAATTTAGTGTGTATTTGAAAAAGACACTGTGTGTCGAAACAATTGTCATACGTACAAGTTTTAAATATAGTGGAAATTTAGATATTAAACTTGGTTTTTTATTTAAAATGAATTTCCATCAAGTATCGGCTACCTCAGTTAAATATCTTAACTTATGATCGCAATCTTGTGAATTGTTAATTAAGAACATACTTCTTCAGTATGGTGAGATCTTGGTATCCTTTGACGTATCATCATTGTTTCCGAATGTATTGAGTTCACATACCTTGAAATACTTGTGAGAGTTACTTGAATGTAATGAGTAACATTGAGGAAAATATAAACATAGGAAACTTGAGCTTAGAAAACGTATAGGAATATGTTTATCTAAGACATAATCAGTATAGAGTGAAACTATCATAAGCAGGATTTGATAAATTAAACCATTAAATTAAACTCTAAATTCGTGATATGACAACAAATCTCAAAAGTTTTGTTTGAGACATGTATAATGCCAGGGTCGCACTAAAGCTATGGCTTGGGAACCATGTGAATCAATTCTTTTATTGGAACCTTCGGTGTGAAACATTAAACTGAAAGAGATTTACTACTAAATATAATTTTTTTTTAACTTCTCGACGCGCATTTCGTTAACCACGTAAGCATCATCAAAAAATGACTCAATCTCAAATTGAAATACCCATGTCATTGACAAAAGATAATAACAACCATCAAAGAGTAATCAGCTTAAGGTATAGAATCAGACATGAAGAGTTTGATATATAACTAAGATCAATGATATAATAACACGTAACTAACTAACGAAGATAAACAAAGCGCACGACAAAAAGGTCACATAAAAGATGGCTAAAGAGGCCTATGTCCAGGGGTTGGCCAGGAGTGCCAACCTTCTATGAATATTGTAGAGAGCTATACTGAACATCAGCTTAAGCGATAGAATCAGAAATTAAGAGATCTGACGTTGAGCCAAGGTTAGTGTGTATTTGAAAAAGACATTGTGTGTCGAAACAATTGTCATACGTACAAGTTTTAAATATAGTGGATATTTAGATATTAATCTTGGTTTTTTATTCATAAGTTAAGAGTTTAAAAGAAAAGTCGAAGTTTATTTTTTATGACAGATAAATTAATTGATTTTCCTCTAAACAGTTATAACTATGAACTATCATTGATTGTGGAGACAGAAGAAGTGAATGGTTTTAATTAAAATATTATCAATTGATTAATTGAAGTTTAGGACTTTATTAAAATAATTTTTGACTTTTTAAAAGGAACAAAGTAAAAACATAATCATGGTAATACCACTTGATGCTCAAATTTCAACGAGGGATAGATAAAATTAAAAAAAAGGATATTAAGATAGTCAAGAACCCATGTAATAAGCAGTCCAGCATAGGGTACTTATGAAATTAGTTATCAAAATTATGATCGAAGATGGGCAAATTGGGCAATACTGGGCACACTAAAAGATTTATATTAACTAGATATAAAGAACATATTGCCCACATTAGATGACGAAGAAATGACAAATTTTGTATTGTCCAACATGCGGTCGAGCATGGCCATAAGATAAATATTAGTAACTTAAGATGATGATTGAATCATCTACTGATGATGCTGACATGGTTAGTAAAACGCACATTGACAAATTATAAACAAGCTATTTGATGTTTAAAGGTAAATCATGTAGAATTTAGCGTTTCACACAAAAAGTTTCAATACAAAAATGCCACCATGCGTATCATCACTGGCATTATCTGATCTACACGTACCGTATGGTTATTTGTGCTTTGTAAAATTACACCTAGTGATCTAAACAGAAAATTATGTCTTTGTGCTTTGTAAAATTACACCTAGTGATCTAAACAGAAAATTATGTCTTTGTGCTTTGTAAAATTACACCTAGTGATCTAAACAGAAAATTATATCTTTGTGCTTTGTAAAATTACACCTAGTGATCTAAACAGAAAATTATGTCTTTGTGCTTTGTAAAATTACACCTAGTGATCTAAATAGAAAATTATGTCTTTGTGCTTTGTAAAATTACACCTAGTGATCTAAACAGAAAATTATGTCTTTGTGCTTTGTAAAATTACACCTAGTGATCTAAACAGAAAATTATGTCTTTGTGCTTTGTAAAATTACACCTAGTGATCTAAACAGAAAATTATGTCTTGATGAGAGATGGTGCTTGTCTTGGTGAGTCCCCTACAGGTGATTGTGGCGAGCCCAACCAAACAATCCAACACATAATATTTGAATGCTCCAAGGACATATTATTGTAACGTCACAGAAATGTATGATTCTCAATCGGTATTGAATTGGTTAACATTGAATGGTTATAACATAATCCTAATTAAAAATATTTAGTTATACGTATTAGAATTAGTTATACGTATACCTAATGCTAATTTAATTTTTAATGCTTATTTACGCGATAATAGTAATAGTATTTTCATAAAAACGGTAGGTATTTTCAATATACGTATTTAATTATATTAATTTCCTTAATATGTAAGTATGCTATGGCCGCCCCTTTTGACTGTGCTACCGCCACCAAGAAAGCCTCCAGCCCCCAATTTTACTGTTGAGAATCTATGCGATACAATTATGAAATATATATAGAATATCAGGACACATTTATATTTTTAGAGCATGTTGAAAGATCGAGTGATAGTAACCCCACTAAGCAAAGAATTGGTCAAGTCTCAATAGGCAAAATACCCAAAGGAAGACGTCAAACCCGCTTTATGGGCCAAATACTACGAGACATAAAGACCCACAAATAGCAAATTGGAAGACAAAAGGTAGAAACAAGAACCAATGACGCGACATTTTACGACAGGTTTGGGTTAAGGGTTGTAGAACTATAGATGGTGATTACTACGGTGTAGATTCTATAGATAAAATAAAATTAAATAATAAATTCCTTCCTCGCTATTAAATATACAATACAACAGAATTATATCTTCATCTTCATTATTTTTATTCATATTTCACTCAACTCACGATCTTCAATTAAAATATATATTCGAAATCTCAACATTTCATGTCGTCTTAAACATCACAGAATAAAGAGACGCCGATCAAACATCTTATACAAACTTTTAGTCAATGCGAGCGACATTTTCAATTATAAAATAAATTGAAATCTTAAAATTAAACATCGCCGATAAAGCAATAAAAAAAAGTAATCTTATTTTGGTAGATGAGGGCCATAAGGTTAGATAATTTATCGCTTTAAAAATGTAAAAGGAACGAGCGAACTGAAAGAATACGACGGGAAAGGACGTGATTGACATTCAGATCTAAAAAAGGGGACGAAATGCTCAGAGATGTCTATTCCTTAGCGTAAATTGGCGACAGACATGAGAAATAACCTTTGGAGGCAACGAATAAAGATTTACTTAAGTGTCAGTACTATATAGTTAACTTTTTTAATTAACTAAAGTATGACAAAAACGAATTTTTGTTTTTTTAGTTAATAACAATTTTACGACTCACCTGAAATACATGTTTTGTCAAAAAAGAGGGGAAGTTTTATTCCATAAACAGTACTAATTTTACCATACTATAACAATATTGTAGCGTTCACAAATTCTTGATTGTTACAGGTAGCATTCGTAAATTGTTGATCACCATTGGTAGGTTTATTTCGGAGAAATTCTTAACTGAAAGAGCTCCGGTATCGTTTGGACAAGGCAAGACAGTCTAACTCCAAATCTCCAGGTGAGCGGACGTTTTCGCGCCTTACCCTTCCGACCGAGGTACGTAGGTTTGCTGGCCAAGTCACGCTTGGGTTGATTTTTCTGATATTCTTATAGAGGGTTTTACGACCCGGCAGCAGAGAATCCGATCAACAGACATCAGGCCATTGAACGACCACCTATTACAGAGACCGACCATCGTGGAAACCTAACACCTTTTTGGGGCCACATGGCACAGTAACCGGTTGGTCAGATCGAGATTATTTCGGGACCCCCGTATAGGGATACCGGACTGCCCGCAGTCGTACTCAGTGTTTTTGGACACCCAGTACCGGATAGGTAAGGATAGACAACATCAGGAAATAAGGCCAGATAAACATTTTTTTATTATATTTTCATGTACCGTTAACGATGGCAGTTACCATTTATTTTTCACAAATGCATTTTTACCATAATTTCTTATACTGATAATGATCACATTATCACCTTATATTTTGTATCTATTTGCCGTCTGACCATTCTTGGTTACCCTAGCGTTATATATTTATCTTTTTACTATTGTCAGAATAGAGGAAATAACCTCTAATTTGTAAGTATAGGAACATAGAGACCAGCTGGTGTAATTCAGAGCTGTGTATTTGATTTTTGATTTCTTTCAAGGTAAGGTTTGGAGAACCACCTTCCCGTGTCATTTGTTTGATAGTTTTAGTTATTCCTTTTTTTGTGTGCTTTGTGTCGTTCTTTTTTGAGTGTGCTTTTGTAATATATATATATATATATATATATATATATATATATATATATATATATATATATATATATATATATATATATATATATGTATAAAATTCTAGTAAACCGTTTTATTTAAGATAGACCCCTTCCCGGTTCCAGGGTCTTTTCCGATATATGAAGTAACCGAGTGGCGCTCAACTTTTATCGTGGCTTCATTCTGTCCTGGACCTTCCTCCCGGTGCTCCCGGCGAACAGCTGCCGTCGCTGTGATCTATATGTTTTTTATTTCGTTTCAAAAGAGAAAATAATAGGTCACAATATCCCAAATATTCCTAAATCATCTTCAATATGAAAGATTTCTTTAATCCGTTTATCTTAATGATTATGATAAGATCCAATAAGAATTTTCCAAAAGAATCCAATCATATTCTTCTTCTTTTCATCCATTTTCCGCCAACTCCTTGAAATAGGCTTCTCTCTTATAACTCCATGTTTCTCTGTTCAGTGTCACCTGAGACCACCTCTTCCATCTAGTTAATATTACCTAGATATCTCTTGTGTAGCTCTACATAACCATTTAAGTTCACTGTGTAAGTGTAATTATATCACCGACCTTGGCTCAACGTCAGATCTCTTAATTTCTGATTCTATCGCTTAAGCTGATGTTCAGTATAGCTCTCTACAATATTCATAGAAGGTTGGCACTCCTGGCCAACCCCTGGACATAGGCCTCTTTAGCCATCTTTTATGTGACCTTTTTGTCGTGCGCTTTGTTTATCTTCGTTAGTTAGTTACGTGTTATTATATCATTGATCTTAGTTATATATCAAACTCTTCATGTCTGATTCTATACCTTAAGCTGATTACTCTTTGATGGTTGTTATTATCTTTTGTCAATGACATGGGTATTTCAATTTGAGATTGAGTCATTTTTTGATGATGCTTAAGTGATTAACGAAATGCGCGTCAAGAAGTTAAAAAAAAATTATATTTAGTAGTAAATCTCTTTCAGTTTAATGTTTCACACCGAAGGTTCCAATAAAAGAATTGATTCACATGGTTCCCAAGCCATAGCTTTAGTGCGACCCTGGCATTATACATGTCTCAAAGACAAAACTTTTGAGATTTGTTGTCATATCACGAATTTAGAGTTTAATTTAATGGTTTAATTTATCAAATCCTGCTTATGATAGTTTCACTCTATACTGATTATGTCTTAGATAAACATATTCCTATACGTTTTCTAAGCTCAAGTTTCCTATGTTTATATTTTCCTCAATGTTACTCATTACATTCAAGTAACTCTCACAAGTATTTCAAGGTATGTGAACTCAATACATTCGGAAACAATGATGATACGTCAAAGGATACCAAGATCTCACCATACTGAAGAAGTATGTTCTTAATTAACAATTCACAAGATTGCGATCATAAGTTAAGATATTTAACTGAGGTAGCCGATACTTGATGGAAATTCATTTTAAATAAAAAACCAAGTTTAATATCTAAATTTCCACTATATTTAAAACTTGTACGTATGACAATTGTTTCGACACACAGTGTCTTTTTCAAATACACACTAAATTAAACTAACAGTAAGAAAAGCAGTTACTACCTAAACTAATCTAATAAAACCATAAATGATGATAGTGGGAGTCCCGCGTCTCAATGTCTAGAGTAATATAAGTTTAACAAGGGTGAACCATTCCCTTCTGTCTACCTGATCATTAAGTAAAATACCCAAATTTTTTCTTTTATTAATTTCTAGGCTCTCTAAAAGATTTAGTTTTTTAGATTTATTTTCGTTGTGCAACATTTTGAAATTATCGTTGAAAGTGAGATTTTCTAACATTAAGTGATTGGCATAATGAGAATTATTGTGTTCTTTAATATAACTTCTTTTATGTTCTTTAAGCCTGGTGGAAAAGGATCTTCCTGTTTGTCCAACATAGACTTTTGGACAAGAACCGCACTGAATTAAATAAACTCCTGATTTATGAGGTTTATTTGTTTGACTTTTATTGTTTTTTATTAAGCGTCCAAGACTATGGTTTGTTCTGAATGCAATATTTATATCGCTTGTTTTTGACAAATGTTTAGAAATTAATTTGGTGACTTTTCCTGTATATGTAATTATTTTGTATGAGGTGTTCTTGACTTTATCGACAGGATATATTAAATTAATGGTATTATTATAACATTTTTTATTAATTATTTTATTTATAATGTTTGAGTCATAACCATTATTCAGTGCGATCTGTTTGATGACATTCAATTCTTTGTTATAGTTCTCTATTGACATTGGGGTATTTATTAATCTATGTATGAGTGAATTAAATGCTGCCATTTTTGAAAATAAGGATGACAAGACTTGTTATGTATAACTAAATCTATGTGAGATGGCTTATGATAAATTGCAAAATCATGTTTATTCTCTTTTCTTGTAACTGTTAGATCTAAAAAGTTAATACTGTTGTTTTGTTCTTCTTCAACTATAAAATGGATGTTCTTATGTAAAGGGTTTATATAAGTTAGGAATTGATTCAACATATCTATACCAGTAAAGTGATGATTTGAATAGCTGATGTTGACATATCTTATCTTCCAAATTATCCATAAAAATTTCCGCCAGTAAAGGACTTAAAGGGTTCTCCATTATCAAACCCTCTTTCGAATAATAAAATGTGTTATCAAACTCAAAATAATTCTGATCCAAAGTAGTTGATAGTAGGTCTAAAATTTCTTGTTTTATGATTGAATTAACGTTATTTTTAATTAGTAATTTGTCCACTAATCTCATTACTTCGTATGGTGGTATACTAGGGAATAAATTTAGTACATCGAAAGAAATTAGTTTAGATTTTTTGGGTAAATTAATATCTTTAATTTTATTGATGAAATCATAAATATTTAGATTGGCATATTTTGGTTTAAAATAAGTGTATTGCAAAATGATTTTGATAAGCTTATTTGTTAATTTAATTGAGGGAGCAAAATATCAGCAGCAAATTAGCAAATAAGCTTATCAAAATCATTTTGCAATACACTAATTTTAAACTAAAATACGCCATTCTAAATACTTATGATTTCATCAATAAAATTTAAGAAGGATAAAATAAAAGAAGTTATATTAAAGAACAGAATAATTCTCATTATGCCAATCACTTAATGTTAGATAATCACACTTTCAACGATAATTTCAAAATGTTGCACAACGAAAATAAATCTAAAAAACTAAATCTTTTAAAGAGCCTAGAAATTAATAAAAGAAAAAATTTGGGTATTTTACTTAATGATCAGGTAAAAATGAATGGTTCACCCTTGTTAAACTTATTTCTCTATTGAGACACGGGACTCCCACTTTCATCCTTTATGGTTTGATTAGATTAGTTTAGATAGTAACTGCTTTTCTTACTGTTAGTTTAATTTAGTGTGTATTTGAAAAAGACACTGTGTGTCGAAACAATTGTCATACGTACAAGTTTTAAATATAGTGGAAATTTAGATATTAAACTTGGTTTTTTATTTAAAATGAATTTCCATCAAGTATCGGCTACCTCAGTTAAATATCTTAACTTATGATCGCAATCTTGTGAATTGTTAATTAAGAACATACTTCTTCAATATGGTGAGATCTTGGTATCCTTTGACGTATCATCATTGTTTCACACCTACACCTAGTGATCTAAACTGAAAATTATGTCTTTGTGCTTTGTAAAATTACACCTAGTGATCTAAACAGAAAATTATGTCTTTGTGCTTTGTAAAATTACACCTAGTGATCTAAATAGAAAATTATGTCTTTGTGCTTTGTAAAATTACACCTAGTGATCTAAACAGAAAATTATGTCTTTGTGCTTTGTAAAATTACACCTAGTGATCTAAACAGAAAATTATGTCTTTGTGCTTTGTAAAATTACACCTAGTGATCTAAATAGAAAATTATGTCTTTGTGCTTTGTAAAATTACACCTAGTGATCTAAACAGAAAATTATGTCTTTGTGCTTTGTAAAATTACACCTAGTGATCTAAACAGAATATTATGTCTTGATGAGAGATGGTGCTTGTCTTGGTGAGTCCCCTACAGGTGATTGTGGCGAGCCCAACCAAACAATCCAACACATAATATTTGAATGCTCCAAGGACATATTATTGTAACGTCACAGAAATGTATGATTCTCAATCGGTATTGAATTGGTTAACATTGAATGGTTATAACATAATCCTAATTAAAAATATGTTATAATGCTAAATTAGTCTTAGTACACTGTATCATACGATAAATAAATAAAAATAAAATTTAAAAGTCCCATTAAAGCAAATACTGTTTGCAGTAAAAAGATACTTACCAAAATTTTACTTAAATTCATTTAAAACAAAAGTTCATATATAAACATAATTCCAATAGTACTTAAATAATTAATTTTACCCGTTTCTTCTGCAATGTTGTGTTATTTAAATCATCTCCAAGTACGTTAAAGAATATTACTACAAA
The DNA here is from genome assembly GCA_031761425.1 of Cosmopolites sordidus. Classification (NCBI taxonomy): domain Eukaryota; kingdom Metazoa; phylum Arthropoda; class Insecta; order Coleoptera; family Curculionidae; genus Cosmopolites; species Cosmopolites sordidus. The sequence continues at coordinate 188,179 of JARFXV010000480.1, read as the reverse complement.
TGACACATGATAAAGGTTTTAAAAAGCTTAAAAGCTTGTTTTGCAGCAGGATCCCTCCTGCTTCGGTAAGTTACTCTGCCAGTTAATTTTTTTGGCAATCGGCCCAGATGGTCCACGGAATTCCCATTAGGAAAACGGGAAAAATAAAGCTCTATGCGAGGGTAAAGGTTTAAAAAGCGCAACGAAAATAGTATTTTAAGAACAGGATCGATTGGGAAGATTAGAGTTCTGACCCTGATACGCCGTTGCACCCCAACATAAAATGCCTTAAATATTAACAAACCCTTTTTGTTTATGTGACAGTGTTTTTTACTTAATATTGGCTCATATCTTTCTATTTGAATCAAAAAAATTTCCCCGCTTTTTTTTTTGCCAATCTGATTGTTCGTACTGAACCAGGTTACTTTAAGAGCTACAAGCGGTATTTTATTTTATTTCAGATTTAATCCCCTCCATATTTCGTATTTTGTTCTTCAATTTTGGTTTTGTAATTTTTCTTAATGATTGTAATTCGCTAGTTTGTATTATTTTTCATTATTGTTTGTATCGAGTCTACAAATCCGATTCATTGAAAGCATTAGATGCGTATAGTATTATTTAAGATGTTCACAGTTTATTTTTGTACTATAAAAATTTTGAAATCATTCAGAATAAAGAAACCAACACTGCATACATAGAAAATTGGTGGAAAGAAATAAAAATAATGTCTTATACAGCAAAACAGATTTTGGGAAAAAACTGTACATAATATAAAGGAAGAATGACGAACGATGACTGACCTACATCCAAGACTGTGAAAAAATTAGAAATGAGGTAAGAAATAAAGCACATTATACAAAAAAAACAGAAGAATTGGCTAAATAAAAATTAGAGAAAATAGAAGAAAGCAGATATAACAGCAATCTAAAGCAATTCTATAGAAAAAGAAAGGCACCTACCAAATGTCTACCAAAAACAAGAGGAATAAAAGATAAGAACGGACATACAAAACACGAATCATTAGAAATAAACAGCTACGGAAAATACAATGAACTATTAAACACAGATTAAGAGGGAATAAAGAACGGTCCAAAAATTAAAAAGTCAGAAAAAGCGGAAAAGAAGAAAATATATTAACATGCCCCACAGAACAAGGTACTCAGAAATAAATAAGAAAACTGCGAAATGATAAGGCAGTAAGAGAGGACGTAAGAGAGGAAATAACGTCGGAATATTTTGGGAGGTGACTCTAGGAATTAAAACATAAAAAAAGTTCCTATAAACATACCCCAAAAATTCCTTCTTAAAGGGACTAGAGCCCCTTAAAGGGGGAACTCTGAAAATGGTTTTTTCGCAATTTTTTCGAAGCGGTTTATGCTATAGTCATGAAATTCGGTATACTTCAATAAGTTGGAATGGAAAAATGCTTTTTGTGTTAATAATTGAATATTTTACTCAGGGGCGTCACATAGGAGCATCTCCTTGGTAAATGCTTCCATAACTTTTTTGTTTGTAACATTTTTTAATTTTTTAAATCAAATTATTGAATCGCAAAGATTTATATTTAGCCCCTTAAAGAGGGAACTCTGAAGATGGTTTTTTCGCAATACTTTCGAAACGGTTTATGTTAAAGTCCTGAAATTCAGTATACTTTAATAAGTTGGAATGGAAGAATGTTTTTTGTGTTAATAATTGAATATTTTAGTTAGGGGCGTCACATACAGGGACGTCTCCTTGGTTAATGTTGCCATAACTTTTTTGTCTGTAATATGTTTTTATTTTTTAAATCAAATTATTGAATCGTAAATGTTTTTAGGTAAAAAATGTCCTCTTATTTCATTTCATTAGGATAGACCGTTTTCCAGAAAAGTGACTTTTTCTAAATCGATGTACGATTACATGGATATCGAAATACATCTTAATAATTAAGTAGGCGGCGGTCGCTGTTAATCTTTCTCTTTCCAGTTTCGTAAAACTGGACCGTTTATACAATAAAGTCTAGATTATTTATTTTTAAACTGCAAAATGGCAAATTATTCCTTCGAAGAAATGGGGAATATGTATGTTACTTTCTTGTAGAGAAACATTTACAAACCTGCATAGAAGCCTATGCGATAAGGGATCTTTCATGCCTTCCGAACATGACTGTGGAAAAATCCGGAGCACCAGAACTGAAGAAAATAAAGAACGACTTTTAAAAAATGTAGCAGAAAACCCAGAAATAAGTGTCAGACGAACTGCTGTTCAAGAAGGCATTCCTAAAAGTACGGTGTGGGAAGTTGCCAGTTTTGCCAAAGGTTAAGGGAACAAATGCGTTTAAATGATTTTTTTTTTACAGAACATTCTTTACAGAATATTTACACGCAATGGAATTTTTAATTCTCATAATACTCATGTGTGGGCGGAAAAAAATTTACATGAATTTTTCGAATCGGGGCATCAGGATAAGTTTTCTATAAATATATGGGTAGGGATGCTAGAGAATATTTTAATTGGACCGTTTGTGGATCGTTTTTTAACGGACCCAAACGTTTAAATGGAGAACAATATTTGAACTTCTTGGAAAACCATTTGCTGGACCTAATGGAAGATGTACCATATCACTTCAGATATGATAAGTTTTTTATGCACGATGGGCCTCCACCTCATTGCTCTGTAAATGTAAGAGCGCATTTAGATCGGTTATTTCTAGGATGATGGATAGGACGGGTGGACCAGTGCATTAATTACCACGTTCCGCAGATTTAAATCCTCTCCATTAGGTTCTGTGGGAATACTTGAAGGCATTGGTCTATTCTATCCTGATTGGCACTGTAGAGGAATTGCAGCAACGTGTATTTACTGCTTGTGATTATATCAAAAATAACCTAGTATTTTCAGGGTAAGATCTTCTATGAAGAAAAGAATTAGAGGGTGCATGAGATGAATGGGGGTAATTTTCAACATCTGTTGTGAATAAGTGCTAAATCCTTAATAGTAATTAGTCTTGTTACTGTTCGCTACTAAGTAAATATGTTTGTACAAGGGTGCCTACTTAATTGCTAAGATGCATTTCGATATCCATGTAATCGTGCATCGGTTTAGAAAGAGTCAATTTTCTGGAAAACGGTCTACCCTTACGAGATGAGATAAAAGGACCTTTTTTATCTAAAAATCTTTGCGATTCAATTATTAACACAAAAAACATTCTTCCATTCCAACTTATTAAAGTATACTGAATTTCAGGACTTTAACATAAACCGTTTCGAAAGTATTGCGAAAAAACTCAGAGTGTCAAACTAAATATAAATCTTTGCGATTCAATAATTTGATTTAAAAAATAAAAAAATGTTACAAACAAAAAAGTTATGGAAGCATTTACCAAGGAGACGCTCCTATGTGACGCCCCTGAGTAAAATATTCAATTATTAACACAAAAAGCATTTTTCCATTCCAACTTATTGAAGTATACCGAATTGCATGACTATAGCATAAACCGCTTCGAAAAAATTGCGAAAAAACCATTTTCAGAGTTCCCCCTTTAAGGGGCTCTAGCCCCTTTAAGAAGCAATTTTTGGGGTATGTTTATAGGAACTTTTTTTAGGAGTCACCTCTCAAAATATTTCAAAGTTATTTCCGGACACCCATATGTCAACTACTAGTGCAGTTTTAGACAGAGAACCATTTTGTTCCAGGGAAATGGTAGACCGAGTTAATGGTATCAATTCATAAAAAAATGTGATAAAGAAATATTTCCAATCTACAGGCCAATAACTCTATTAAATATAACCTACAAAATCCTTGCGAATAATATCAATAGCAAATTGAAGGTATGCGCAGAAAGAATATTAGTTGGACTACTAAAATGGTTTTAGGCCGGGCAGGTCGGGTAAGGAAATGCATATTGTTTTTGTACACGTTAGAAATGCGTTTGACTCGATAATCAGGCCAATAATGTTAAATGAACTAAAATCATTAGTGATACCTAATAAATTGATAGGGTTATTGAAAATGACATTGAAGAACACTAAGAGCAAAGTACATAAAAGAACGAGTAAATCAGGAAGACTCAATATCACTAACGATCTTTAATAAGTAAGTAATAAATAAGTAATAAGTAAGTAATAAGTAAGTAATAAGTATGTAGTAAGTAAGTAATAAGTAAGTAATAAGTAAGTAATAAGTAAGTAATAAGTAAGTAATAAGTAAGTAATAAGTAAGTAATAAGTAAGTAATAAGTAAGTAATAAGTAAGTAATAAGTAAGTAATAAGTAAGTAATAAGTAAGTAATAAGTAAGTAATAAGTAAGTAATAAGTAAGTAATAAGTAAGTAATAAGTAAATAATAAGTAAGTAATAACTAAGTAATAAGTAAGTAATAAGTAAGTAATAAGTAAGTAATAAGTAAGTAATAAGTAAGTAATAAGTAAGTAATATGTAAGTAATAAGTAAGTAATAAGTAAGTAATAAGTAAGTAATAAGTAAGTAATAAGTAAGTAATAAGTAAGTAATAAGTAAGTAATAAGTAAGTAATAAGTAAGTAATAAGTAAGTAATAAGTAAGTAATAAGTAACTAATAAGTAAGTAATAAGTAAGTAAGGTATTTTAAGGAAGGCAAACCTGAACAATAAAACCATTATAACAAATGACATCCACCTAATTGCATACGCAAATGACCTCGATGTAAATAGCCAAATCCAAAGGAAAATTAATAAAGGTAGTACAGCTAATAGACATGAGAATGGGAAGCGCAAATACATGAGAGTGGGAAGGAAAATTCAGAATAAAACACCCACTCTGAACATAACAGGGAAAAATAATTTTAAAACAGTATCGACGTTTACTTATTTAGGAACAACATAGCTCAAAATGGGAAAGGGCAAAATAAAGTATAATGAAAGGAAATGTAGTATTTGTAATGAACAGAACACTGTTAAGATTAAAAATACTAAGTAAGATAACGAAGATTTTTTTTGTTATTTCAAAATTGCCACAAAAATTATTTCAGTTTGTCAGTGCGTGTATTTAAATTGGATTTATGACCAAAATAAATTATGTACGCGAATATCAGGCTTCCAGCTCGGTAAACATTTGTCCAAGTTTCTTTCTTGGATATGGATAGTGAGGAAAATTTCAACAATGTTCGGCCCTGAAGTCCAATAACAAATTCTACATCTTGTTGAAAAGAATTCTACCAGAAGTACTCAAAGAGTTACGCGAAAAGTTGGAGTTTCCCATTGGATTCTGCATAGAGCACCAAAAAAGCATTTGCTCTACCCTTATCATGTACAAAGGACAGAAACTCTCTTACCCACTCATTTTTCACACAGGCAATAATATTGTGAATGATTTATTCGCCAAAACCAATAACAATATATATATATATATATATATATATATATATATATATATATATATATATATATATATATATATATATATATATATAATATTTAATATTTAATAACCGATGAAGCTTCTTTCACTATAAATGTGATAGTAGCCATTTTCAACAGTTCATTTAACAAAACAATTAATCATATGTTTCTTAATACGACGTGAATCATTTAAAATGTATTATAGTGTAAAAAATTAGTGGTAATAATTTCAACTTTAACATTAAACGACAATAATGTGTAGGTTTTCATTTTTTTTTGCTAACAAAATAAACCAAATTTATGCGGAAACTATAAATGGTTATAAAAATATTATATTTTATTTTCAAATAATGCCTTAAGAGGCCAATGTAACAAGCGAAATGCGTTGCGATGGATCCAAATAAACAAGACGATGAGAGGATGCCATATAAATAAATATAACGTTACCATTGCTAACAAAATTAAAGAGAACCTTCTGACCTGATTTTCATGGAAATGGTTGCATTTTGAATACATATTATAAGGAAAATTCTTGTTAAAAAAAATGTAAAGAATCGTTTAATTATTAAACTTATAAATATTAAATAAAAAACATTGTTTTAACAATGTTCATTAGATTATTTGAAATTCAATCGTTAAATTTTAACTATTTAATATTTCCCAAATGTGCTTATTCATATATTTGCTTAAAATGCTATTTTTTCATAGCTTTTCGATAGTTTATCCTGATTTAATACCTTTGTATGTATTTTTCCTGGGATCCCTAGTTTTTAGCTCTTGTAAGATTTTTTTTTCTTTTCAATGATCAATAATGTAAAGGATCGTTGGTTAAATTTACGTAAGTACTCTCCATATTATAATTAACACCGTAATTTTTTAACATAATTTAACAAATCTTAAAATTCGAAATAAAAAATGTTATGTCACATGTCTTTATTGGAGTGACCGTTTTAGAACAATTAACAAAAACAACTAAAATAATCTGCAATCAGAAGAAGCTAAAAGAAGCTAACATAGCAATAGTAGGCCTTGGAGATTAAACAAAAATTGTGTTGTTTGAAAGGAGCCATCATTATTGTGCTGTCATTGTGTTATTTGAAAACTGTTGTATTTGAATGTGTATAAAAATCACGTTTTCATTCAGTTGCTAAAATAAATCAGTTATTTAATCCTAAAGAGAAAGTTGAATTAATTTTTCTTAAGTCTATCCGATACGTGTGCTGAATTCCACGCAAGGCATCCCGATAAGTCTCTTCCAAATCCGGAATGTTTAAGAAATATCTTAGTAAACCAAAAAAAAACTGGTAGTGTGTGGCCAAGGATCCCCAAAAAGGGCAGAATGTTATTACTGAAGAAAATCTTATTTTTTGAAATGTGGAAAACTCACAAGTCAACGCACAAAATTGCCCAAGAGGTAGGTTGTTTTCAGTCAAAGATGTGTTTACTGGGGAACATTTATCAATCATATAAAATGAGAAGCGTACAAGAATTGCATGATGATAATTGTGATAGAAGATCGGAATTTTGCGACTGGTTTTTGGACAAGAAGCATTAGCAACCCAATTTCGAGAAGCACATTTTTTATAGGGACGAGCCAACTTTTTATTTAAATGGCATGGTCAATAGACAAAATGCAGATATTGGTCTGACAGTAATCCTTGTTAGGCTGAAGAAAGAAGAAGACAAAATAGTATGGTGTGAAGAGTTAATGTATGTTGTGAAATCTACAATAAAAAAGTGATCGGACCTATCTTCATAGAACAAAATTTAAATGGTGAACGTTATTTAGAGTTACTGAGAAACGAACTTGAGTTGTTTATTGATGAACTACCGTTAGCAGAAAGAAGGCTGTTCTACTTCCACCAGGATGGGGCACCACATCATTTTGCGAGAAATGTGCGGGATTATCTTCATGAATTACTGCCAGAAAAATGAATAAGAAGAAGAGGTTTAGTTGAGTGGCCTGCTCGGTTGCCTGAGGTCACACCTTCAGACTTTTCCTGTGGGGTTTCTTAAAAACGAAAGTATACGTGACCGCTCCTAATTCTATTGATGAACTGAAATGATCAATTTAGCGCGAAATTGTTGTATATGTTAGTAATAATATTGTTAAAATAGTTCATTATCGATTACTAGTTTGAGTACAGTAAAAAACTAGTTTCTTTTAGCAAAAAAAGTTGTATTGTCAAATAATAATTGATTGCTCTAAAACGGCTACTCCAATAAAGAAATGTGACAACATTTTTTAATTCGAATTTTAAGATTTGTCAAATTGTATTAAAAAAATACTATTGCTATTTAAAAAAATATTATTTTAGTAGCTACTGAAGAAATCTGGCAACATCGGAAAGCATTATTTGTAAATTTTTCTTAGTCAAGTTATTTTTTACCACTTTGCATTTGAAAGTACTAGTACTTCAAATAAAAAAGTTGGCCATGTCCAGATTAAAAAAAATTACATTGTATATATTTTATATAGTACTTTTTTCACCATATGAAAAATTTAAAGACAAAAAATCGAACATCTTCCTTCTACAGAAATATGCTAAATAATTCTTTAGCATTCGCAGAAAAGTCTCCAACAATGAACGAAACACATTCCAACCCATAATTTCATATCGCGGCAACTCTCTCGTTGTTTATATTTTTGGCGATGGGCCAAGAGTTTTTTTACCACCCCCGCTTTATGGCGAAATGGCCGTGGAGGGGCGCGAAAAATAAAACTCCACGGGCGAGGGGTTAAAGTTTAAAACGCGCAACGAGGGTCGCATTTTAAATGGGGCTCGGGAAATTTATGGTTCCCTGTCGTCATATAAAATGTTGTAGCCCTGACACGACTATTAATATGCAAGGTTATTAATTCATTTCGGTGTTTCTTTTCGTGAGGGGTATTCGTGGGAGACTTTGACTTAAGATTACCAGTCTCCAAAGACACGAATCTTACATTTTAATTGTGGGAGGGCAGCTACAAAAGTTTTAGGAGTCAGCTGTAAAACCCAACAGAGACGAAAGATCTCTTTGGAGAATGCAGAAAAGAATAGACAAGAAAGTTTCTAAAATGACAAAAAATTACGATAAATGCGCGGACTGTTCGTGAATTATTATTTTTAACATAAAAAAAAATGAAGAATTTTTAGAACAATTATATTTTTCAATATTAATTCAATTAGTCGATGAAGTTGTAACGTCATGTAATTTTTACTAATTAGTTTTTTGATCGAATTTGATGATGACGATAATTTATCATTAGCTTAATGGGTTATTAAACTATCTAACAATCTTCAATTATTTGAAAATAAAAACTAATATTTTTATAGCTTTTATTCAATAAGTTTCCATAAATTTGGTTTGTGGTTTTTACAAAAAAAAATAATGGAATCGTTTAATGTCAAAGTTGACATTGCTAGTACTAATTTCTCACAGCATAACACGATGTAAGCGACTCACGTTACATTAAAAAAGACATAATTTATTAAATTACAAGTTCAAAATGTCCACTATTTCACTCTATGCCATCTTTCTAACTTATTTTCTCGAACATGTTAAAATGTTCTGGTATATTTTTAATCTGGTTGGCAACAGCTGCTCCGTAAATGAGAAACATATCATGATATTCACGTACATAATACAATTTTGGTAATAAATGCAATTTTAATATATGCACTGAGATAATTTTTAAAGCCAACACTCTTTGTCAAGGGGATCATCTCAATTAGTCCATCCAACGATACCACTTTCATGTTTTGGGTGATGTATGACTGATTCTTAATTTTAAAAAATTGTTCTAATAATGTTCATTAGTATAACTTGTATTTGCATGTATTAGTCTTACATGTATTTGCTTAAAATGAAAATTCTTCATATAGCCTTTCGATTGGCAATATAAAAATGTTGTAATATATTTTTGCGAAAACCCTCATATTTTGGCTCTGGTTGTAAGGTACTTTTTTCTTTCAAATAATGAGATGATTCGTTGGTTTTAATTTAGGAAAGTTATTTCTCTTACATCATATGTATATATATATATATATATATATATATATATATATATATATATATATATATATATATATATATATATATATATATATATATATATAAACTGAATAAATTTGTGTATAGACCATAGTAATGAAAAAATTATAAATGCGAATTTTTTCATGAAACTCGGTATGTCGGGTTAAACTAATATTCTTTTATTTTTCTTAACTTTTTCGATAACGCTAACGCGAAGCAAAATATCGAGAATTGACCCTGTTTGTGAATTCGTAGTAGGCTGCGTTTATTTTTATCGACACCCGGTATGATTTAAATCATACCGGGTGTCGATCCGTTGATTCTGTGAAGAGTCATTTTTTTCTTTAGCGAAAAAACCGGAAAGAAATTACCAACACATCTGGTACATCTGGTACATCGCCCAACCAAGCGATGTATTAGCCGAATTATCGAAATTTCAAACGCATTTTACGCTGCTCGATATGAAATCAAAAACAATAGAAAAAAGTGTGCGGTCCGAAGAAAATATCGTCGCTGTTGCAGGTAGTGTTGATGAAAATCCAAATTTATCAATTCGTCGTCGTTCGCAGGAAGTTGGGCTTTGTTATTCGATTACGTCGACAATTTTGCGTAAAGAACTTGTTCTGAAGCCTTACAAGATCCAGCTTCTCCAAGAACTTATCCGAAAGACCATCGTTTGCGTCTAATGTCTGCAAATGATCGCCGTTGGATCAGCGGGCCATATTTTTTTAAAAATCATGCTGGAAAGCACGTTAGGTTAATGGGGCTCATTACAGAGCGATAATCAATTATTATTTAATTCCGAATTTGAATAGTATTGATCTGGACGCGATGTGGTTGCAACAAGACAGCTCGACATGTCATACAGCCAGCGCAATAATCGATTTATTGAGGAAACAATTCAGTAAGAAAATTATTTCAAGGAACAGACCTGTTAATTGTCCACTAAAGTTATTTGATTTAACGCCTTCAGATTATTTTCTTTTGAGTTACCGATAAACTAACAACTATTGATGCCTTGGAAGCAAACAAACTCAGACAATTGAGGACATTAGATCGCAATTTCCTGAAAAAGTGATCGGAAATTGGATTGACAGAATGTACTTTGTCAGAAGTAGCCGTGGCAGACATTTGTCCGAATTTGTTAAATATATACAAGAGAGAGTGAAAACTCATTCACCTTTCCACCAAATGGATGTGCGATCGTAAAGTTGCATTGCGTTTGTTCACTACGGGCCAAAAACGGAATCAAGTGACCAGTTCACAGCGATGATGAAACTTGTATTTGAGCAATCAGAAAAAGTTCCGGCAGCGATTGGTTATTATTAATAAAACTTGGATTAATCACTAGACACTACTATGAAATAAAAAAACAGTCAAAACAGTGGGTTTTACCCGACCAACATGCCCCCAAAACGGCGGGACAAAACAGATGATAAAAAACATTTCCAAGGCATTATATTTCCATCAATTATTTGGAAAAGGGAAAGACGACGGCAAGAAAGTATTATGCTGCTTACTGGTGAAATTTTACTAAAACTGATAACTGATTTCACTTAAACTGATAACAAATCGCTCTCATTTGGCAATGAAGAAAGTGCTGTTTGGCCACGATAATGCACAACCATTCGTCCTCCATTGCAATAGTGAAATTGAGGCCACATCCACTCTATTTTCCGAACTTGGCCCACTCCGATTTATTTTTCTTTCCAAACATGAAGGAATGGCTGGTTAGAAATAAATGAACATCAAATGAAGAGATCCTTGCCGAAACAGAGGACTATTATGCAGAGTTCGACTTATTGGAGAATCTTTAAAGGTGAAAAATCGGGCGAAGAGTATCGAGCTGAAACGTTGAAAAAACAATATTCCATTTAAAAAGTATGTGACTTTTCACTCTGTCCTCATAAATATATATAGTATAGAATATTAGGATATATCTTAAGATAGAATAATATATAACTAATTCTAACCTTATTAATAAATCTAATTAAAACAAAGTCTGAGAATCAAAAGCTTACAAACTAACACATTAATTATTTCTCTGAACTAAAAGCTTCAGTGCCTAATGTGTGTTGTGTTGCATAATTAATCATTTCTGACATTAACGAATCAACGTCAGCAACATGGGTTCGACCAAGATTACAAATTTAATTATATCAACGACGCATATTAACATTAGTGAAAAACGTCCACCAGTTCGTGTTTCGTTTCTGTCGAGGTTACAATAATTTTAGATGATATATTATACCATCTTTGAGTTTAATAGTTCCTGAATGCCATACAGAAAAGGGTTTACTTATACATTTGTTGCAAATGCAATTAGTAAGAATATGACGCAATTGGAAAAGTTAATGAGGAAAAATGACAGGCATAGGCATACAATTTTATTGGGTTCAACAGAACAGAAAATATTAACTTAAAAGAAAAAAGAGGTAATAGAAGGTGTAGGGGAAATAACGTTCGTGCATTTAACCAACGATTCTTCACATGATTTGAAAGAAGAAAAAAGTTTCTACAAAAAAAATTGCAAAGTTATTAAATTACGAAACTAAAAGCTATGATAAAAATAACTTTAAGCAAATATGTGCAAAAGCACATTTGGCAAATAATAATTGGTTATTATTTAACGAATACACTACAAATAAATTATGAATATTGTTCAAACAATTAAAAAAAAATTACCCGATACATCAGTAAAAATAGAAATGGCAACGTTGCTTTGACTAATTGAGATGATACCCAATCACAAAAGGTATTGGTGCCAAAAATGTGTGTCCAAATGTGGTCATGAATATCACGATATTCTTCTTATTTACGGAGAAACTGGTGCCAACAGGATTAGAAATATACTTGGACTTTTTCAACGTGTTCGAGAAAATAGGTTAAAACGGCGCCAGGCCTGTATAGGCTCAAATGGCGGACATTATGAATATGTAATTTAATAAAACAATTAATCATGTATTTCTTAATGCAACGTAAATCGTTTAAAACGTGTTAAAGTGTTATGTTGTGGAAATTAACGCTAGTAATTTTAACATTGACTTGATTAAAGGTTATTAATTCGTAGGTTTTCCTTTTTTTGTAAAAAAAAAACAAACTAAATTTACGCTGAAACGTATAAAATAAATGGCTATACAGGAGAAAAATATTATATTTTATTTTCAAATAATTCCCTAAGAGAATAATGAAACAAAAAAAAATTCCAAACAATTCGCGACATTGGAAAACATAATAATATTTTTCGTTGAAATTATTGCATTTTGGATACGTTATAATGAAACTTTCTGTTCCAAATAATGTAAATAATTCTTTTTCAATTTGGTTTAGTTATTTCCCTTATACGCTGAATATAAATTTAAATCAATGTAGTTCGGCCTAAAGAATAGCCCAAAAATATAATTATTAATTTAGTTTTATCCATTAAATTTATTAGATTTTCAGTATCATTCGTTAATCTGAAAATGTTAAAATTTGTTTGTTAATAAAAAAAGAGTACACACAAACAAGTAACTAAACGTTATTAAATGAATTTTACTTGGCAAATATTATTAATATGAAATATTCTAAAAACAAGGAAAAAAAATTTCTGTGCTCCACGTAAAATACCCAATCCTTCAGTCGCTATCAAACGCCAGCAAGCATCTCCCGAGACCGGTCTCTGGCCTTAATCCGTCATCAGTCGGGCTTCGAGTTGTACGTTCGAAAGCAACTGAAGTATTGACCAGGGTCCTGACCATATTAATCGGCCAAATCGGATGGACGCCATCCAGTGGTTCATAACAGTACCACTGTCTGAAACCGTTCGAATCCAAACACAGGCTCTATATTCAAGTACCAGATATGCATGAAAATACATAGTGGGCAAGTGAAAAACATTTAAAATATTCAAAGAAACAAGGAAAAAAAATTGAAATTACTGAAAAAAAGCACATACCTCTTCCAGACTTTTAATTGAAACGGTTTTCGAGAAAGTTACAATTTTAAATAACTCTGCAGTACATAGCAAAATATTACTAGACAAATTCATTAGTACGAATTATATTAACAATAATATTATATATACAATAATAAATAACACAAGCTAGTAAGAACGATATTTAAGACGAAGAAATATTTACCTATGTACTTATTTAAATCAACAACATTAAAAGAACTATCTAAAGGATGACTTCTAAATTTATGCATTATATTAGCAGTAGTAAAAGCTTTTCAATCAATAACAGTACGTAAACAACAAAATACATAAGAGATACTCAAAATGGTTACCACGAGATTATAGAAAAGTTTCTGCCCTTCTCCAATTCCATCTTATTTTTTGAAATATAGGTGGTGTATTTCTAATAGTATCAAATTTAATTCTATGGATCTCAATAAATAATAGTTTAATATAATTGTTTAATAACACCGGTTACATATTTTTTGAAAACAAATATTGGCGCTGCACTTAAATACAAAAGAATGGGGATTTTCGTCTATCCACATATTATTATTGTGCATATTAAAAATGCCGGAGTTGGTAAACATGGCTTCGTCTGTTGATGAAACTCCTCCCACTCCTTCGTTTAGTGTCTGCACAGACACTGAATATGCAATAGATTGATGCAATATTTAACACACAATTATTGTGTTGGAATATTTTTATAAATAAATACATCATGCCGTTTCACCATTTCCCTCAGTTTGACCCAAGCACAAATGCATATCAGATAACTCATGGAAAGTAAAATGTTTTTTACATGAGTTTGGTACAGAAAGTTTCAAAAATAACTTACATATCATTTATTTAACACTATTTCTCTATTTCGTAGCCCCATATGTCTGTAATTAGACCCTTATTACCAGTCAAACATTATTAAATTTCATCTTTTTCAATACTTATTATTAGAGACTATATATCAAAAAAGTGTATAAATCCTTTCATGCAATGGCAATGGCGTTTGTACCAGTATTATTTCTATCAGGACTTTGTAAAGGTACGTTAGTTCATTGTTGCACCTTAGAACAGTTTCTAAAATGTAGTTTTACGTGTGCGGTTTTGTTTTTTTTCGCTTTTTTTTTAATATATATTCCGTTTCAATATGGAACGAAATATTAATGCACCTGGGCCATCTCAACTCGACAAGAGTTCATTATTATACTGATGAAGAGTTGCGTCAGATTTTAGAAAATAGTGATTTCTTCCCGAAAAGAAAAAAAATACAGCCAAGAGATGTAGATTTTGCAGTCTTGAAGGCAAATGGACGGACACTATTTATGAATGTCCTGATTATCCTGACCGTCCAGGATATTGTTTCAAATGCTGTTTAATCACAATTATTTTTTTATTTTATTATTATTAGTTTTGTAATTTTTTTTTTTTTGAGTAAGTAAGATTTAATGGAGGTCGCATCGGTAACAGTGACCATTTAGCGACCATATTATATTGTTGAAGAAGGCTGTTAGTTCTTAAAGTGGAGATTTAGGCGATACAGTTAGTGTTGGGGGATGTTACTCAAGCTTGTGAGAATGGAGTAGACTGATTGGAGGACTCAAGATTGAAAGCAAGGAGAAGAGAGAGAGAATTATGCTATTGTTGGAAAAGGATGGACTATATCAAGTCTATGATGGATATATCTCTCAGGTATGAGAGAAGCAAATCGAGGTTGTCTAACCGAAGGAGTGATTTCAAATCGTTTGAGAGGTTGTAACGTGTCCTGATGTTAGTGAAGGCGCGACATTCCGTTAGGACGTGCCGGACAGACAGGGGGTCACCACACTGAGAGCAGATGGGAGGAGGTTCAGACCTCAAAAGATATTGATGAGTAATAGCACTGATCTTAATCTGAACCAAATTGTGGATATTCTTCTGGAAGGGAATGACAGAAAATTGTTGGTATAAAAGTCTGTTTTAATTTCTTTTAATGTATTACGACCTTCCAAAGAGTTCCAACTATTTTGTATCTCTTTTCTAATAAGATATTTGGTGAATGAGTTGAGATCAGAAGATACTATAGTGGGACAAGGGGATCCTATAGTGGAGGCTATTTTAGCCTCAGTGTCCGCTCTTTCATTTCCCGTAATACCACAATTACAATGGCCAAGGACCCATACAAATCAGAGAGAGGAGCCAAGGGCCAGAATATCTTCAATGAGGTTTAAGCAAAGCGATGCGATTGGATGTTTGTTTGACCTTTTTTCTAATGAGCTTAGTGAGTTAGCGGAGTCCGAGCAGACTACTCACTTGGAAGGAGGTTGAGTATATATGAATGAAAGGGATTTTTCCATGGCTAGGTTTTCTGCAGTCAGAATACTGGATTGGGAGCTTAATCGATAGTGGGAGACCAAAGTGGGAGTAAAGGAGCCTTGTGAGTAATATACGAATGCGGATCCCACTCCGAAGTTAGATTTAGAGCCATCTGTAAAGATAATGTTAGTCGGGAGAAGCGTATTCAGGATAGAACGAAAGAGATGGTTGAAAGTAGATACTGAGGTGTGTGGTTTATCATATTGGAGCAGTGAGAAGTCAAAAGGAATGGAATGAAAGGACCATGGAGGGTGTTTTGAAGGAGTAATTGGGTAACAGTCTAGAGGGGGGAGGTTGAATTTGTCCTTGAGTGATGTAAATGAGTGAAGCAAGCTTGGCGAGGATGAAGTTCTGGAGTGAAGTGATGAGTTGCTGGGAGTAAAAATGTGGAACGCTTCACGATTTTGCGTGTCATCCTTGCGCAGGGGCCATGCTAATCTTCTCTGTATCGTTCCAATTTTAGTATATGTACCGCCGAAGCGAGTACATATTTTTTGACATTTGCTTCTTACATCAAGAAAAATTTTTATCGATGTCTTATATTTTATAAACATTTTTTGTTACTGTTATTATTATTATTATAGTTTTGTAAATATTTCTAGATACATGTATTAGATTTGTTTAATTTTTGTTATGCATACATTTATATTTATGATACCATATCTTGTGTAATTTTTATTTATATATTATCTTTTGTTTTAGTAATATACCTTATCTATACCAAATATATTCCATATATATGTATATTACTAATATAGATGGTCATGATGTCCGACGGCAAATATCGTCACATGCACACCACTCGTATATTAAGTCTGAAGTGCCACTGACAGTATTAGCAGTCGAAACTAAAACTCAAATAAGTCTGCAAGCTTATCTTTTACTACATTTATAGAATCATTTTAAACAATTTTGAATAACCAGCTTTGAAATTTAAACAAAAACAGTGGTCGGCATCAGCCGAAATTTAACAAGTTCTTACCGGAAGTGAACGTGTTAAAGGGAACACTGGCGTCAAATTGAAGATGAAAAATATAAAAGTACCACTATTATTTTGAACATGTTCTTAAAATCAGTTAAAAATCAATTTGGCTGCGTCTTCATTAATTTTTCGAATATAGTATTTCGTACTATATACGAATATATGTATATATTCGTACATAGTATTTGCTTTTTTTATAAACCTGAGCTTTTTTAAATTGGCATACATATTACTTTCCTACATGGATATATAAAGCATTTATCTTTTCAAGTACGCTGGCTTTACCAACAGTTTATGTCGAGAAATTTTCGTCATACTTGTATTTCTTTTTCTTGAAGCAAAATATAAATTTCGCGCCGCAGTTTAAACGTACGTGACAAAATATCACAAGACCGCTAGGCGGTGTCTTATCCCATTAATTTTAAACTGGAAAATTTTTGTGAACTTGGCACTATATCACGGCACAACTGAACAGAAATCAGGATACATTTTGTGAAACATTAGGCTAAAATAGAAATATACTGAGAAACAAAAAATTGCAAGATCCATATACATATTTGAATCAAACTGAAAACTCACTGTATAGCATATCTTGAATGTAAACACTGATTCACTTTTTGTATGTTTTTTTATACGGTTGCAGAAAATCTGTCAACGTAAACAGTTTTAATATTTTTGTTTTTTATCATGTGAGGTACTTTCGTATACTAAGATAAGCTGTATTCTTGTGCTACTGGTGTGAAATAGTAGGAATACTTCGTATTCCTCTTTACAGAAGAGCTGTGGCTTAAGGAAACTCATTTTGTTTGCGGTTTTCTCGGGCTACTTCTCGCCAAAATTCTCTATTTTCGATTTCCTTGGTTACACATTGGAGAGATAAATCAGTTAAGTCTTTAATTTGGTTTGTCCATCTTTTTGGAGGTATGCCGTGTAATCTAGAATCCTGCATCCGCCCCTGCAATACCAGGTTTTCTAGATTACTACTATCCCTGTGTTCAATGTGGCGAAAGAATCTTAGTATTCGTTCCTTAATAATTTGCGATAATCTTGTGGGTATATTTATTTCTTGAATAACGGATGCGTTTGTTCATCTGGCAGGGCATGGAATGTGAAAGACACATCTCTAGCACCAAAGTTCCAAATTAATGCGATTGAGGTCTTGTTTTTTAATGGTTCATGTTCCAGCGGTAATATTCCAATACGGAAAAAACTTTATTTTTTACCATTTCGCTTTTTCTCCTTATTTTATGAGTGTTATGGCGTCGTTCGATATTAAAGCCCCAAAGTAGACGATTTGGTTTACTACCTTAAATTACCATATTTGACTTATGGGATCATGTTACTGTTTTGTTGTTTTGACACCCGATAATCATTATTTTCGCGTTCGCGTCGCTAATTTCTAGGTTCCCCGGCCGATCCCGCAAGAAGTACGATGTGATCAGCATATCCTAAGTTAGTTATTTTAATGTCGCCAGTACTAACACCACCTGACCAATCCTCGATAGATCTACGCATGATATATTCAGCATAACTGTTGAGCAGAATTGGGGATGGGTTGCCTTCTTGTCTGGTTCCTTTATTGAGGCAAAGCTCATATAGGTGACAAATTAAGCAATTAGGTGATCTGACGCTTCCATTACCTGCAGAATTTGCAATAATTGCTCTCAATATCCTTTCCATAATCTTTCGACAATTAAGGAAACACATATACAGAATGGTTGACTTCTATAGCATTTTTGACTATTTGTCGAATGTTGAATATCTGTTCACGTTTACCTCTCCTTGGAACTAATCCAACCTGCTTCAAACCAATCTGCCATAATAAGTAGGATTTTATCCATTCGTTGATAATGTGAAAAAGGATTTTGCTTGCATGTGGAATGAGAGCGATAAGGCGGTAATTTTCGCATTTCTCTCTAGGCCCTTTTTGTCCAGAGGTGTAAATGCTGAGATCGACCATTCTTCTGACTACAATCCAACGTCCCACACTTTCTGGCAGATAGTGTGAAACATGTCTCTTCTTACTTCATCAATTGCTTTAGTTACTTCTGCGGTGACTTCATC
The DNA here is from genome assembly GCA_031761425.1 of Cosmopolites sordidus. Lineage (NCBI taxonomy): Eukaryota > Metazoa > Arthropoda > Insecta > Coleoptera > Curculionidae > Cosmopolites > Cosmopolites sordidus. The sequence goes on along the minus strand of JARFXV010000480.1, from coordinate 169,495 downwards.
TAAACCTAAGACTTTGGTACCATTGGTAGACCTTGGTCTACCCATCTTGGAAGAATTTGCTGCAATAGTGTTTCCATTCGTTTAAAATGCCATCGATTAATCCACAGATACTTGCGATGAGGATACGTGCTTAACCCCAGTTAAACGTCCTTATTCCGTATTTATTGTTATAGAACACCAAAAAAAAAAATCAAAATGTTTCGAATGGGACCGATCTAGGATTGGAGCTGGTATAGAATTATATTTGATTTATCATCACAGAAGGGTTTTCAGAGTGGAAAGCCACATTTCATTTTCGTGATAGAATGGCATACAGCGATCACTCCAGAAATCATGGTGTTAGGAATTGTATGGCCATCTTTATTTACCACCAGATAAAATCTAAATTTATTTTTAAACAAGATAAAGCCAGACTGCATTGCAGCTTGTCAAAATGGTGCATCTTTTAAAAGGTGGTGCATCTTTACACTCTACTAGCCGGTGAAATTCTAAGATTTATCGCCGATAGAACATGTATGAGGTACCATAGGTATCTTAGAGCTCTTTCTCAAAGGACTGTGGAGATCACCTAATATATTTATTTAAAAACATTAAATTTTATACGTAACGAATTGCATATTATTACAAAAAACAAAACAAGTAAGACACTATTGAACAAATCAGTATTATTACTAGTTAATGTAATCAACAATGAGCTTAAAAATAATCTTTACTATTCTGTTGCTTTTCTGAATGTTTGTCCGGCTTTTGATTAGGTCTGCTATGAGGTAATATGCAATAAAATAAAGATGTATAAAAAGTAAAATAAAATAATTTTCTTCCACACTTTCTGGTACTTCTCGACGCATGTTTCGCTAACCATGTTGGAGATGATTCAATCTAACTCTAAAACTAAACTATATCCTATTTAAGTGACAACTGTACCTAATGAAGCGTGTAAAAATCATATACCGTGAATTTAACTAAGCGTTACATTAATAATTGAATAATTTGACTTAATGGAACCATCCTATTCAATGTGTCCTTTGACGTATCATCATTGTTTCAGAGTGTACTGATTCCACATTCCTTGAAAAATATTTAAGGGTGTTATTAGAGTTAATGGTTGCAATAACAACATTGTTTCAAAGTACATCTTCCAAATGAAATTATGTATGAAGAAAAAGTGTTTTTAGATTAATAATAGGTTTTATGCAAATGTTCATGGGCAAATATAAAACCAAGGCGAAGGATGAATTCAGTTACTTTCCATGACATTAATTATATTGGATCTTCGTAGTAGCCATTGTCCATTCACTGCAAGATTCAGGCCTCTTCAGCATGCTTCCAATTCTAGCGGTCCTGAGCTTTCCTATGCCATCGCCTTTTCGGTCTTCTCAGTGGACGTTTGCGACCCAGCAGTATCCAGTCTAAAATCGCCTTGGTCCATCTTTCATCCCATCGCCTCGCTATAAGGCCGACTCATATCCATTTCAATTGTTTTACTCTTCCAATTATGTCACTCACTTTGGTTTGTTCTCTAATCTATGTGCAGGGATTTCTATCCCGTACAGCATACATTGTTCCATTCCCCTCTGTGCTACCCGAAGTTTTTGAACCGAACAAGGCTTTTCAGGCAAAGTGGTAGTTTGTTCTTAAGGGCTATGTTGAGCCTGCCAAATGCCTGCCAGCCATATTTAACATGTCGTTCCACCTTTCGGGCGGTATTCCCTTCCACTGATATCCTCTGTCCAAGATATACGTAGGGATACACAACTCAGCAAACTTATTGAGCATGACCTGACTCTTCTTTTATCATTTTTTCGCGCTCTTTTCAGCAGTTTATCCTAATCTTTGCTTGTATCATTTGGTTGTCCCTTCCAACATTAAAGTGGTTAAGGGCAGTACAATTGCAAAATATTGTTTTATCGTTTGATAAAATGAAATTAATTTCACTTGTGAGTCCAGATGGACTCTCCTTGTTGTCTATTTTCTGCTGATTTCTTTCGTAAAAAACGAATTCATAATATAGAATTCTTGTCCTTCAGCAAAGTCAACCAGTCTGTCACCTCTATAGCCCCGCTCATCACCACCATATGGACCAGTTGCATTTTTATCGGTTCTTCTATTTTCCGAATCTGGTATTAAAGTCGCCCATCAGGATTTTGCACCTATAATTCTCCTTGTCTAAAAGTTGGGCCATATCATCATAAAATTCCTCAATTTTCTCATCCCTATAGCTCATAGTTGGTGCATAAGCTTGGACAATTTGAGGGCTAAACTTTTTATTCGGCTGAATGACGCATTGGGATAGTCGGTCAGATATACTCTCAAATTTATTACACTCCTTTTAGGTTTCGATTGATGAGGAATACAATTGTCCCACACGTTCATTCTCCGCACCCCAAATGTAGAGTACGTGGCCAGCTGGTCTTAGTTTGATTAACTCTTCGCCCTTTCTTCGTGTTTCACATAGCTCAATAGTCCAGTGTATGTTGTTAAGTTCGATCAATAGTTCTTGCAGTCGGGCCTCCGTTTCCATTGTCCTTATATTAAGCGTAATAATGTCAAAAGTCCATTGGCAGCCTGATCGAGCATGGTGATTCTTAGCACCCTCTGCCTTGGGGCAGGTTTTCCTGCTCCCGCAGGTAGTTGTCCCTTGACCTCCGGAGAATGAGGACCGTGTTTGAAGCTATATTGCTATTAAACTTGAAGAGATTTACCACTAAACACCAAATTACTTTTTTTTTAACTTCTCGATGCACGTTTCGCTTACCATGTTAGCATCATCATGAGATGATTTATTCTTATTAAATCATATTAAATCATCTCCTGATGATGCTAACACACGCTTAGCAAAACGTGTGCCGTGAAGTTCAAAAAAAGTGATTTCGTGCTTAGTGGTAAATATCTTCACGTTTAGTGCTTCACACCAAAGGTTCCAATAGAAGAATTGATCTATACTGCCATGTTGAAACCCTATTTTGGACCATAATTTGCCATGCTGGTCCACTGGCTCCAATGAGGGTTGGCATATTTTGGATCATGTTGGTCTGATGCCTTTGCCTTGACCGGTCATTCAGGGGTGACCCTCCCCGGAACTTACGCTCCAGACTGCATAACTCAAAGCTTCATTGTGGATGTGGATTGTTGGACCAGACCTTGACGTGGTAAAAGGGTTTGAGAGGACAATGAAGCTTTGAGTTATGCAGACTGGAGCGTAAGTTCCTGGGAGGTTCACCCCTGCCTGACCCGTCAAGGCATATATATATATATATATATATATATATATATATATATATATATATATATATATATATATATATATATATATGAATGTACATCAGCACTTCGAAATAGATTTATGACAATTTGAATTATACCAACATGATGATACCAACATGATTAGCGAAAGGCGCATCGAGAAGTTTAAAAAAAAGTGATTTGGTGTTTAGTGGAAAATCTCTTCGAGTTTAGTGTTTCGCACCGGAGGTCCCGATTGAAGAATTGAACGTTTCTTCCGTTTATGCGCTGTTTTTTTCTTGCAAAATAAAAATTTTAATCAATACATGAAATCCGCTTTTCGACGATGGCAAATATATCGAACTCATCTAATTTGGAAGACTGTCAAAACAAAATAAAGTAATATTCGGCTTGAAATTCATGGAGCGTTACTAGAAAGGAATCTACTATTCAGAAATACGTATTGTATTAAGAAACACGATTATCTTCAGTCAGTCAAGCACAAAATACACGCGAGAAAGCCCGGTCAAAGTTCAAGACAGATATATCGGAATTAATAATTAAAATAATTTCTAATTTCTGGTTTTTGTTTAAAATATGCCAAATTTCAAAATGTTTAAATCAGTTATTTATTATCGCCTGTCTTATTAAAAATTATGCTGTTATTAGTTGGCACGCTCTAAAACGTTTGATTTTCTGAAATAAAACGGTTTAAAGTTTATATGTTCGCCAAATACTAACAAGAAAGATGAAAAACAAAAAAAAGCTGAATTTGGTAAGCGAAGCACGTAGGGGCATCCCCACGTACGCGGCAAATCTCAAAAGAGTTACTCTGAAAGCCGGGAGATATTTTCGCTAATATATCTCCAGTGACGAGGTGAATTCCATAATGTGTGTTAGAACTTTTTTATGGATGTGTTCGCTTTTTCCCTCTTTTCGGGTTTCTCTTTAGATTATTTGCGGTGATATTTCCAAAGTTATTATTGCGAACATTGATCTCGAGTTGTGACTTTATGACGCAATAAAAAAAGCTATATATTTCTATGTATATTCAATTTAAAAAGACATACAGTCATTCTGACAGGAAAAAAACATATTTTAATATAAGTTGTTAATTTATTGCATGAAAATACTCAGTAGGTAAGTGGAGAAAATTATAAATATTGAAAAAAATTTAAAAAACAAGAAAACAATTTTTTTCTTGTGCTCCACGTAAAAGTATCAATCCTTCCGTCTCCATCAAACGCCAACAAGCATCTCCCGAGACCGGTATCTGGCCTTAAGCCGTCATCAGTCGGGCTTCGAGTTGTACGTTCAAAAGCAACTGAAGGATTGACTAGGGTCTTGACCATATTAATCGGCCAAATCGGGTAAAAGCAGCATTAAAATGCAGCTCACACCATCCGGTGGTTCATAATAGTACTACTGTCTTAAACCGTTCGAACCAAACCCAGGCCTTATATTCAGGTACCAGATATGCATGAAAATACATAGTGGGAAACTGGATAATATTAAAAATGTTCAAAAAAACAAGATTTGTTTTCCTGTGCTCCACGTAAAATTCTTAATTTTTCAGTCGGTATCAAACGCCAACAAGCATCTCCCGGATTGATTGACTACGGTCATGACCATATTAATCAGCCAAATCGGATAAAAGGAGCATTGAAATTCAGTTCACGCCATCCGGTGGTTCGTAACAATACTACTGTCTTAAACCAACCATTTGGACCCAAACCCAGGCCCTATATTCAGGTACCAGATACACAAAAAAATACACAGTGGGCAAGTGGAGAATATTAAAAATATTCAAAAAACTAGGAAAATATTTTTTTCCTGTGCTCCACGTAAAATCCTCAATTCTTCAATCACCATCAAACGCCAACAAGCATCTCACGAGACCGATTTCTACCCTGATGGCGACTGGTCAATCCTTCAGTTGCTTTCGAACGTACAACTCGAAGCTCGACTGATGGCGGCTTAAGGCCAGAAACCGGTTTCGGGAGATTCTTGTTGGCGTTTGATGGTAACTGAAGAATTGAGAATTTTACGTGGAGCACAAGAAATATTTGTTTCCTTCTTTTTTGAATATTGTTAATTTATTTGTTATTTTTGCTTCTAAACAGCAAAACACTCCCTTTGACATTTCATTTATAATTAGGTCAGCATTCTCAATACCCCACTCAACACTATTCCATTTCAAGTCATCATATTTTCCATATACTAGTACGTTCACATAGGAATTTCCTAAAAACTACGGCGAGGCCGCTAAAAGATGGGTCATGAAATTATTTTCAGCTATACTGAGCTCGAGAAGGCTACTACTACACCAGAGTCCAGGAGGACCAAAGTCATAGCAATATTAAAACCGTAGAAACCATCTAATGCCCCTGACAGTTATAGATCTATATCCCTGTTCAGTGTGATCCTTAAGCTATTGAAGCGTGTGATTTACAACTATATTAACAGAATCCTCCCTACCATCAACAAAGTTCTTCCTATTGAGCAGGCGAGCTTCAGATCCGAAAGAAGCTGTGCCGACCAAGTCTTTGCACTCCCCACAAACATTGAGGTAGGATTCGATAATTTTCGATAAGATGGGAGTGATATTTATAGACCTGATTGCAACCTATGATACAGTATGGTAGGCAGGTATCTACTACAAACTAATAAGAACATTAAAATGTAAAACCGCCTGTCATTTTATAAACAACATAGTATCTTGCTTCCACCTGAATAGCAGGCAGACACATACCACTTTGAACGTTAGTCTTCACGGCACTACGCTTACATATAACCCCCGCCCTAGATACTTCGGAGTAACTCGTGACAGGACATTGACTTATAAACAACACTTCTCAAAAACATCAGTTACTATCATGTTCTATCTAGCCACTGGCCAAGCAATGCATCCATTATGGCCTGCTTTGAGATTGAGTCAAATTCTTTTTCGTAGTCGATAAAAGCCAAGCACAGTGGCATGGTGTATTATTTATGCCTTTCTATGGCCTGATGTACTAAATCCACTTCTGAATCATGCTTGCTCTCTTGGTTTTTTTTAATTGGTTCTGCCTTGCAAGCATCTCCCTTGATTTAGATTTCTTAATATTTTTTTAGATTTTATATTGGTGAAAACTGTGTACAGTGATAGGAGGTTTATTGGACAATAGTTCTTTAAATATTCATCCCTTTTTTATGTAAAAGGATCACTTCTGCATTTTTCCATAAGTCAGGTACTTTTTGTTCTTTGAAGCATTTTGTGAATTATTTGCCAGTGTTTTATGTAAAGTCCGACCACCAGCTTTTAGCATTTCAACAGTTACACTGTCCTTTCCTGAAGCTTTGCCGTTTTTCATCGCTTCTATAGCATTTGTCACTTCCCCCACTATGATATCTGGCATTGGTTCTTCCATAGGTATGGGTATCGCAGTCCTTGATTCGTTCTGATCCTATTATAACTGTGAATAAAATTTTCTGAAAACCTCTAACACGGTGCAATCCTCACGAATTAAGACATAAATTTGCGTTATTTTCTTTCCCAGCTTCTGTTTAACCTTGTTAATTTCCTTGTCTTCTTCTAAAGCTTTTATTACTAGCAGCATTTAAATCAGAGCGTCTCGTCTCTAATACGTTTTCTTATAGTCTTGCGAAGCTCAGCATACTTGACCCTGCCCTGCATTCCTCATTGTCCGTCGTTTTTTCATAAAATCAACCGACTCACTAGAGATTTTTGTTTGCCTGAAAAATTTTTCTTCTCGTGCTATTGAAGCAGTCGTTTCAAACACTTTATTCTCCGAGTAACATAGCAAAGTGGTTCAACAAAGCAATCTCAAAATTACTGCCCCTCTCCAGCAATTTCCGAGAATCCACTTTGCCCTTCTTGAGTTTACTACCATTCTTTCGCGTGTCGCCATCTTTTCGCTTTCACCATTCGGTGATCACTTCCAACAGTAACATTGTGAAGGACACTACAATTTCAAAATATTATTTTATCGTTGGCCATAATGTAATCAATTTTATTTATGAGTCCAGACTTTTCCAAGACATCGTTTTGTTTTCTTATACCGAGCCTTCGTTCAATTTCGAAATCCACGTGAACGATAAATGTGACAACGAACATGAAAGGTTGGGAACGATCAACACGAGATTGCTAATAAACTACGACATTCATTTATTGTTTTTTTCAGTTTATATAAATAACCTTTTTCTTTGAATTATATACAAACTTTAGCCCTAATAATCAAAATGAACATAACATTTAACCAGTCCTACATTAAATTGAACCTAAAGCAAAAAAAATGTTAAAACATCTCCACTGAAGCAGAGACTATGGAAGGAAAAATGGAGGAAGAGAAGCGCATGTTGTAGATTTTTTTATGGGAAATATTGTTGGTTGAATGCAAACAACGAAAATTATTTCTTTTAAATAATTAAAAGAGGTGCCTTTAAAATATTTTTTGTTGCTCAGGAAGCTCAGAAGCTAATGAAAATCTTATATATTGTTTTATTATATTACATTGCAGCCAAACAAATCTCGATAACAGATATAGGGGAAATTTTAATAATATTTTTGGTGACAAGTGATACACCCTTTAAATAATACCCTTTAAACATAAAAAATTAAAGCTCCTAAGTTTTAACAAACAAGTGGTTACGTGGATTACAAGATGAAATGAAGGCTTTGTATAAAAGTACAGTAAAGTTGGTAACTTCCAGCTGGAATATTTCAGACAAAACTGTCCACGGTAAAACATGATAAAAACGGTGTGTTAAACTGTTAAAGCAGTTTTCCATTTTTATTACAATTTCACAGTAGCGTCTATATTTGATTCATGACGAAAAAGTTTTGATCTATAAACAATAATTTGATATTTTTAGTTTTCTACTTCTAAGGTTTATGATTTATATGGTAATACATTCTCTTAATGCATTAATACATAGAAAAGTGATAACTACTAAACGATAATTTCAATCCATCATCAGATTGGCTTAATAAATTTAGTATACCTCACAACAAAATTTCAAAATTTGGAATATCTGTTTCAATCTGATAAATGGTTTAATATTTAAATGTAAGTTATGCTGGTGTGAAAAACTGTCTGAAAAAAGAAAAACCATTTTTGTGAATAAGGCTGGCTATAGAGGAAAAAATCGGATCACTTGTGAGTTAGCTAAGTCAAGAGCTGGATGGAAGGAGATGGAGAAATCTGGGATGATGTCTGAAATCATGAGTGAATAATTGCAACATTTCTATCGAAGAACGATTATTGAACGAAGAAAAATGTTGCTTTTCTTAGATGAGACACCGTATTGTCTCATATAAAATACGATAATTTAAGAAATATTAATATACTTTTTTGCCACTTAGCTAAACATACCATCATCACTTTCATCGATCACTTAATCAAGGAGTTATTACGAATTTTAAAGCTCAGTATAGATGTTTCACGCTATTATTAGAAGTATCACTTTAGAAATCCTTGAAAATGTTAATATATTATGAGATAAGAAGATGCATGGTTCTAGTACTTTAATATTCACATTCATATTTCCGTTCCATGTAACAAACTTTGTATTTGACTGACGTACCATTTTGACTTTCTTATATACTCAGTGTCGATTCACGGACATAATTCTAAGTCCATACCTGCAACAAATAATAATTCATGTCAAGTTTTATAGGATAAATATTAAATTAAATTAGAAAAAAGTATTGATAGTTGAAATAAACACTAATATAGATGTATTGGAATGTGTATAAATTATTTAATGAATAGGCCAAGATAAAAATAATTTCAAAATCAAAAATAATCTCTTTGTGCGTCAATACAACGTTTTATAAAGCCAATTAGATTGGCGAATTAATTTTTGAGTTCGGCTAAAGATATGTCCTTCAGGATGGTGGTCGACGCCTTTTGAATGGCCTCAATATTGGCATATTTCATCGGCAAATGAAGTTTTTCGAGGAGGTAGAAGTCGCAAGGAGCTAAATCAGGAAATTCTGGCGAAAAATTGATGGTTAAAATAGCATTTTTGGTAAAAAAATCAGTGATGAGCCTCGAGCGATGGGACAGTGTATGGTTATAGCAAAACCTGCGTCAGCTGCATTGTTGGCGGTATTGTGGCCGCACACGGCGAATACACGGCAACAGACGCTTCATAACATCAAGATAAAATACAGCATTAATCGTTTAACCAGGGGGAAAGAACTCCTTGCGCACAATTCCCTGCAAATCGTAGAAACAAATCAACATTATTTTGATTTTTGACTTCTCGATATGGCTTTTCTTCGAATTTGGCTCGCTCGGGTGCTTCCATTCGGCACTTTGACGCTTGGTTTCAAGATCACATTGATAACACCACGTCCCATCATCAGTAACAATCTGTACCTGAAGTTCCCGTTTCCGACGGGAAGTCGGCAAAAACATTGGTTGTTGGCTGTGGATAGGGTCTCCCTATTCTTGACGGGCGAGCATGTGTAGGTACCTTGAAGAGTCTAAACATCAAGAGAAGAAACATATGCCCTCCAGTTGAAGGGATGGGTGGGGCTCGTCTCCGGTCAAGCAAGCAACAAAAATGGTTATTAAGGCGGAGACGCAGGTTGTTGTGTGTTCTACATGAGATTGTGGAACCCAACGATTGGGTGTATGATGACACTCGACTACTGTTGTCTTATTGGATGCAGTCCAAGAAATTCTGACACTCCATATATATGCCATCCGACGGGAAGTCGGCAAAAACATTGGTTGTTAGCTGGGGATGGAGTTTCCTTATTCTTGAGGGGGGAGCATGTGTAGGTACCATAAAGAGTCTAGACATCAAGAGACGAAACATATGCCCTCCAGTTAAAGGGATGGGTGGGGCTCGTCTCCAGTCAAGCAAGCAACAAAAATGGTTATTAAGGCAGAGACGCAGACTGTTGTGTGTTCTACATGAGATTATGGAATCCAACGATTGGGTGTATGATGACACTCAACTACCGTTGTCTCATTGGACGCAGTCCAAGGAAATCTAACACTCCATATATACGCTATCCGAGGGGAAGTCGGCAAAAACATTGGTTGTTGGCTGTGAATAGGATCTCCTTATTCTTGAGGGGGGAGCATGTGTAGTTACCCTGAAGAGTATAAACATTAAAGACGAAACATATGCCCTCCAGTTGAAGGGATGGGTGGGGCTCGTCTCCAGTCAAGCAAGCAAAAAATGGTTATTAAGGCGAAGACGCAGGCTGTTGTGTGTTCTACATGAGATTGTGGAACCCAACGTTTGGGTGTATGATGACACTCAACTACCGTTGTCTCATTGGACGCAGTCCAAGGAAATCTGACACTCCATATATACGCCATCCGACGAGAAGTCGGCAAAAACATTGGTCGTTGGCTGTGAATAGGGTCTCCCTATTCTTAATGGGAGAGCATGTGTAGGTACCCTGAAGAGTCTAAACATCAAGAGACGAAACATATGCCCTCCAGCAATACTTTCACGAACAGCCGTGATATTTTTTTTACATAAAGACTAAATTCACATTGAAACTTTTCAGTTATACGGCGGATGGCTTGATAAGAAGGAGCAGGATAACGATCGTGTTTTAAACAAAATGTTCTTTGAGTAACAACAAAATTTCTCGAAATTTGATAAAATGTTTGGACAATTTCCAAATGTTGTTGCAACGAAACCTTGTTCATGGTGAAATGGCAAATTTTACTGAAAACAACGGACATTAAATGTCAAGAATTGGATATCAAATATGGCCGCCATTAGCTGTCAAAATTTTATCTTCCCTATTGGAAAGCACATGGTGTACCATAAAATATCCGCCATAGAGTAACTGGTGATAGTAGAGGTCAAAATAAGAAAATTTAGTGAATAAATGATTCACTTTGTGAATTGCATATTTTCCAGCCATCGACAAGATGTGCAATGAAATATTCGAACACGAATATCTCGCAAACAGCCTGAGATATCGATATTAATCCATAATTAAAAAATATGACTCTTTCCTCAGTCAAAAGTCAAAATATACCCAGCTTTATAGGGTAAAAAAATATGAGTGTGTTAATTCCTCATATTTTTTTAAAAACTAACATTTGCCAACACATTTATTGACTAAATCCTTTTATTTTGATCTCTACTATCATCAGTTGGTCTATGGTAGATACGTTATAGAACACCCTGTATATTTAGGGTTACTAGGTTCTCGGATAGAACCGCGTTTTAGATTTGTAAAACCCAGATGTTTCGGTTTCCACTTTAAAGCCATCATCAAGAGAATCTAGTTGCTTTGCTTGGAAGGATTTCGGATGGGCAATTTGGAAATAAGGTGTTTCCATGTATTTGGAACTCAAGGCCGCCATCCCTCTTGTTTAGGTAGTCTGGCCGTTTTTCAATCTCAATTGCTTCAAGAATTTTGCGGGGTTTATAGATGCGATTATTTTAGCCTTGTCGAAATCTATTTTGTGAACCATTTGATGGGTCACAATATGATGTTTTGCTAAAGTTGAGGAAAAATCCGATTTTCGGACGGCGAGAGAATTTTCGTATATGTAAGTTTGTATCTTGTCGTCTGTTGGTTTGGCCGACATATGATTGTGAGCAGCCAGAACAAGGTATCTCATAGACACCATGTGACTTATGGAATAATTTTTAAATTGCCCACCCGAACTGCCCACCCTTCCAATCAAAGGGCTTCTCTCACCCCCACCCCTCAACCAAGCGCCCCACCTATAATCTTATCTATTAATGAAGAGGTCGCGAAAACCACGCTATATATATATATATATATATATATATATATATATATATATATATATATATATATATATATATATATATATATATATATCATCATCATCATCATCATCATCAGCCCGTATCGATCCACTGCAGGATGAAGGCCTCTTCAGCATGCTTCGAACCTTCACGGTCCTGGGCTTTCCTCTGCCACTCGGGTCCAATATACTTAACGATGTCATCAGTCCATCGTGCTTTCGGTCTTCTTCGCGGACGTTTGCGATCAAGCGGTATCCACTCCAGGATTGCCTTGGTCCATCTGTCGTCCCATCGCCTCGCTATATGGCCTGCCCATCTCCATTTCAACTGTTTTACTCTTCCAATGATGTCACAGACTTTTGTTTGTTCCCTGATCCATGCGCAGGACTTTCTGTCTCGTCTTGTAATGCCAAGCATACATCTTTCCATTCCCCTCTGTGCCACCCGAAGTTTTTGAATTGATTGCGATGTGAGTGTCCAGGTTTCACTTCCGTATGTCATAACGGGTAGAACGCACTGATCGAATACTTTTCTTTTCAGGCAAAGTGGGAGTCTGCTCTTAAACACTATGTTGAGCCTACCAAATGCCTGCCAGCCACATTTAACACGCCGTTCCACCTCCCGGGCGGTATTCCCCTCCATGGAAATCCTCTGCCCAAGATATACAAAGCTGTCCACAATCTCTAAATCCCTTCCTAAAACTGAAATTCTTCTGTCCTGAGCGAAGTTATTGAACATAACCTGACTCTTTTTCAGGTTTATTTTCAAGCCAAATGGTTCGCCAGCCCTTTGCAGTTCTTGTATGCGTCTTTGCAGCTCCTCTGGGTCTTGTGAAATGAGAATAATATCATCTGCAAATCTAAGATGGTTTAAGTTTGCACCATTGATCTTTACCCCATCCTGTTCCCAATCCAGTCTACGGAATACTTCTTCAAGGCCAGCCGAGAAAAGAATAGGCGATATTGCGTCACCCTGCCGTACACCTCGTTCTATATTAATTCCCACTTCAAGATCATCAAGGTGAATTGTGGCTGTAGCTCCATCATATATCGATTCTAATAGGTTTACATAGGCTCTCTCTACACCTTGGCTAAGCAGTGCATCCATTATCGCATGCTTTGAGATGGAATCAAATGCTTTTTCGTAGTCGATAAAAGCCAAGCACAGTGGCATGGTGTATTCGTTGTGCCTTTCTATGACCTGCTGTACAACCTGGATGTGATCCATTGTACTGAATCCACTTCTGAATCCTGCTTGTTCTCTTGGTTGTGCGTCATTCAGTTTTTTTAATATTCTTTTAGAAATCTTAGTGAAAACTTTGTACATCACTGATAGGAGGCTTATTGGACGGTAGTTCTTTAAATCTTCCTGTGCTCCTTTTTTATGTAAAAGGATCACTTCTGCATTTTTCCATAAGTCAGGTACTTTTTGTTCTTTGAGGCATTTTGAGTATAATTTTGCCAGTGTTTTATGTAACGTCCGACCACCAGCTTTTAGCATTTCGACAGTTACACTATCCTTTCCTGGAGCCTTGCCGTTCTTCATCAATTCTATAGCATTTGTTACTTCCTCCACTAGGATATCTGGTATTATATATTGTTCTTCCGTGGGTATTGCTGTCCCTGACTGGCTCTGATCTTCATATAACTGGGAATAAAACCTTCTGACAATCTCTAACATTTGGGTACGCGTCCTGCACACTGTGCCATCCTCACGCTTTGAAGCATATATTTGCGTTCTTTTGTTTCTCAGCTTCTGTTTAGCTTTGTTAATTCCTTTGTTTTCTTCCAGGGTTTTTTGCACTAGCTGCATATTGAATCGGCGCGTGTCCTCTCTGATACGTTTTCTTATAGTTTTGCAGAGCTCAGTGTACTCGACCCTGCCAAAAGGACTACCTGCATTTCTCATTGCTCGCCGTTTCTTCATTAAATCAATGGTCTCACTGGAGATTTTTGTTTGTTTGAGACATTTTTCCTCTGGTGCTATTGAAGCAGCCGTTTGAAGTACATTGTTGGCGATTTCTTCATATTGAACTGATATTTCCACCTCCTCTGGATCTTGTAACGCAGCAAACCGGTTTGACAAAGCAATCTCAAAATCGCTTCCTCTCTCCAGCAGTTTTCCAGAATCCACCTTGCCCTTCTTTGATCTTATCATTTTTTCGCGCTCTTTTCGACAGTCAATTCGAACCCTTGCTCGTACAGTTCGGTGGTCACTTCCAACATTAAAATTGTTAAGGACAGTACAATTGGTAAATATTGTTTTATCGTTGGTCATGATGTAGTCAATTTCGCTTGTGAGCCCAGATGGACTTTTCCATGTCCATTTTCTGCTGATATTTTTCTTATAGAATGAATTCATAATATATAGTTCTTGTCCTTCAGCAAAATCAACTAATCTGTCACCTCTATTGTCTCGCTCACCAGTTCCATATGGGCCAGTTGCATTTTCGTCTGTTCTTGTTGTTCCAATTCTGGCATTAAAATCACCCATCAGGATTTTGTACCTACATTTCTCCTTGTATAAAAGCTGGGCCACATCATCATAAAATTCCTCAATTTCCTCATCTTTATGGCTTATAGTTGGTGCATAAGCTTGGACGATTTGAAGCCTAAACTTTTTATTCAGCTGAATGACGCATTGGGCTAATCGGTCGGATGTACTTTCAAATTTTACCACACTGTCCTTCAGCTTTCGATTGATGAGGAATCCTATTCCGCCACATCGGCCATTTCCCGTACCTCGAGTGTAGAGTACGTGTCCAGTTGGTTCCAGTTTGATTAACTCTTCACCCTTCCTTCGTGTTTCACAGAGCCCAATAATATCCCAATGTATGTTGTCAAGTTCGATTAACAGTTCTTGCAATCGGGCCTCTGTTTTCATAGTCCGTATATTTAACGTTGCAATGTCAAAAGTCCAATGGCAGCCTGATCTAACCCGGTGATTCTTAGCACCCTCTGCCTGGGGCAGGTCTTCCCGCTGCCGTAGGTAGTTGCCCCTTGGCCTCCGGGGAATGAGGGCCGTGTTTGAGGTTGTACTGTCATATTTCAACATACTGAAATACATATATATATATATATATATATATATATATATATATATATATATATATATATATATATATATATATATATATATATATATATATATGCAGTGTTACATTTCTTTCGACAGCGTCCAATGAGATAACTGGGTCTCGTCCCCAGTCAGGCACCTAACAAAATGTTCATTTAGGCGGAGACGCAGGTTGATGTATGTTCCACATGGGATTGGCTAACCCAGCGGGCGGGTGTAGGTGACACTCAGCTACTGTTGTCTCATTGCACGCTGTCCAAAGAAATCTAACACTGCATATACACCCCATCCGACGGGAAGTCGGCGAGAGTATAGATTGTTGACTGTGGATAGATTAAAATAAATTAAAACGTTCCAGATAATACTGAATAATGATTAATAAAAGATCCGCTTTAAGACAAACTGACTTCTATAAAATATTATTTTTACATTAATAAGTGTAAATGCCGCATTTTATTAATGAATATTACAAGAATATCTTTTGAAAAAATTCCATTTCAAGCCGATTTTAAAAGATTCGCATTCGATGCATGGAGAACCGTATTTTGAATTTTCTAGCTAGGATTTAATCAACTAAATAATGGCTGGAGGCCGTATTGTTTTCCAATAAGGACCCAGAATATTCCAACCGGAAACTGAACCATTATTTTCTGCACGTATGATAAGTGGTCACTAATTGATTTCCGTTGTATAGTGCTTTCCACCAGGGTTTCTTTAATTTTCAATTAAACGAAATATTTACTTGCATTTTTAAATTTAATTTAAAATAAATTATTCATGTTTTTAAAATTCATATTTAATCTACGCTCATTTACCAGATATACCCAGTATTGAGTCTTCACTTATTTTCATTCGTCCATCCTTTTCCGCCATAAGCAAATTTTTCGGTCTTCAATTTAATAATTTTTCTTTTAAATACCTTCCTATGTAACCATTCTATATATTTCTGGGTCTTGCCACTTTCCTTTTGAGTTTCTAATTTTCTATATATTATATACTATTTCAGATAGATTTAGATGTTTAATGAAAGACTTTTTTAAGTGCATTGTACTAATGTTTGACGTGACTCACTAACACTGTAGCTTGATGAACATTTTCTGATAAAGATACAGTATTAACAAACGTTGCATTTTTCCAGTCTTTGGAATAATCTTTATACTCCACTACTGGTATTTCCTTCAGAACCGGTAGCGAGTTCTCTTGAATGGCTTGAATTGGTTTCTTCAATCTGGGGAACAGGAAAATGTCACTCATATCTGGTGAATATTGTGCTTGTGAAATGGTATTTGTTTTGGTATGGTGGTCGTGGTATGATTTTTAGCTAAAAATTGACAAATAATGATTGCGATGGTGTGTTATCATGAGGCTAAAACCATGATTTCTTTTGCTACAAGTCTGGAGCTCTCTTTTCGAACAAAGTTATACAAATGACGCACAACGCTTAAATAATGTGTTTTGTTAACACTGATTTGCCAGCTTTGACGTGATATTAAAAAACTATAAATGACATATGAACAAGAAATCAACTATAATATAGATGTATAACCACATCTGGAGTGAGACAGGAAGAAACACTAAATCTTTATTGGTTAGCTATGGTACTAGATGATATTAAAGAACGTAGCATCAAAATAAAGTAGATAGCATAGATATATTTAAATCTAGATAATAATTAATCATGAAAAACTGCACTGTAGATTCATTCATGGAGAATATCAAAAATATTCAAAAAACAAAGAAGGTTTTATCCCGTGCTCCAAGTAAAAAATCTCTAATCAGTCAGTCGCCATCAACCGTCAAAATAAAAAACATTAGAATAACAAGAACTGGTGAATTTAAGCAGCCCATACAGAAGTGGAGAGAGGGACAATAGAGGTGACAGATGGGTTGATTTTCCTGAAGTACAAGAATATTATATTATGAATTCATTTTATAAGAAAAACATTAGCCGAAAATGGACATGGAAACGTCAATTTAGACTTAAAAGTGAACTTGACTACATCAGGGCAAACGATAAAACAATATTTTGCAATTGTACTGTCCTTAACCATTTTAACACTGGAAGTGACCACAGAATGGTACGAGCAAAGGTTAGGATAAATTGGCGCAGAAAACGTTTAAGAATTATAAGGTAGAAGAAGGACAAAGTTGATTCCGGGAATTTGCTGCAGAAGGATAGTAATTTTAAGATTAATTTGCGAACCACTTTGTTGTATTCCAAGACCCGGAGAAAATAGGAATAACAGTCGTCACATCGCCTCACTATATGGACTGTCTATCTATCTTCATTTCAATTATTTTATTCTTCCAATAATGTCACATACGTTTATTTATGCATACGTTCTCGGATCCATTTGTCCTTTCTGTCCCCCTTTGTAACGCCAAGCATACACCTAATGCTAGATATTTTGGTGGATGAAGTTGTAGCATTTTAATAGTGCCCTATCGCGCGTGTCTTGCTTTATAGGGCCAGTCGGGCCAGTTAAAAACATACACTAGTGTGGATCTGTCGTGTTGGACAAAAGAACGGACAGCGACCTAGATGTCAACGCTGCAGCCGGTCCAAAATATGTAACACTCTTCATTTGAAGTAGGTCGATTAGTTGGCCAAGCCCTGCACAGGCTTATTTTCTGATATGTTTTTAGAGATTTTCAGTTAGCGGACATTTTAGAATCTGGACATTTCAGACTCCGGATATTTTAGATAGTAAATTCCGGACATCTCAGAAACCGGATATTTTAGTTACCCGATATTTCAGACGCCGGACATTTCAGATACAAGATATCTCAGGTACAGAATATTTCAGTTACCGGAAGTTTAATTAACATCGCCAGGAATAAGGCGAGATATCATTATTATGATTACCTTTGTTATTACATCAATTACTATTATTACCATCATAAAGTTTACCACCCATTTTTATTTTCTATCGTAGAAATATAGACAAGAACCCTTACTATTGCTTTGATACCTGTATTTGTACAGTGTTAAATATTTTATATTTTGTATGTTCGTTGAAATAAACATGCAGTTAGTTGTATGGGTTTTTAAGCAGGCAATTTCAAGTTGTATGCTTATTTTTTGTTTTGGTGTTATAGTTTTTTGAATGTCTCAAAATTCGTGTTTATTTCAATATTAAATTTATGTTGTATTAAACTGAGTTATTTGGATTGGGTAAGGCCCTCTTACAAGTTTAAGTTTTTTTTTAATATTTCAGAGGTCTAAGCCGCCCTTTAGAAATGCTATTTGGATCCATCCACGATCCACGACCTAACTGCCTTCGGCGACC
Organism: Cosmopolites sordidus; assembly: GCA_031761425.1. Classification (NCBI taxonomy): domain Eukaryota; kingdom Metazoa; phylum Arthropoda; class Insecta; order Coleoptera; family Curculionidae; genus Cosmopolites; species Cosmopolites sordidus. The sequence goes on along the minus strand of JARFXV010000480.1, from coordinate 151,142 downwards.
GGTTGTCGTTGCAATAACCAGAAAACTAACAAAAAAAGGTTACAAAGTGAGAAAAACCTAGTGATTCTTTTTCATAAGAAAGGAGCTCAGGAGGTCTACAAAACTACCGCCCAAATAATCGCCCTCCTCTCAGTAATGTATAAAGTTTTTACCAAAATAATAACTAAAATAGTATTATGAACACTGAATTTATATTAATTAAGAGAGCGAGCAGGGTCTGAAGTAGTTCCAATGCATTGGATAACATCCAGGTTGCCCAATAGGTGTCCAATAGACCGTGGAAAGGCATATCACGGTGCTTGGCTTTTATTGACTAAAAATGCATTTGACTCAATCTCAAAGGAAGCCATAATGGATGTTTTGCTTAACCAAAGAGTAAACGGAGCCTATGTGAACCTGCTAGAATCCATGTATGACGAAGCTACAGCGAGAGTTCACATAGATGATCTTGTGAATCTTGAGCTAACATCAATGTAGAATGGGGTGTATGGCAGGGTACTTACAATCGCCTGTTCTTTTCTCAGCCTGCTGAATAGGGAACAGAAAGGAATATAAATCAATGGGGCATACTTAAGTCATCTTAGATTTGTAGATATCGTTCCCTATTACGCTGATAAGTTACACAATCACATATAATAGCTGAAAGGGCGGGAGAGCCGTTTGGCTTGAGAATAAACTTGAACAAGAGTCAAGTCATCTTTAAAAAAATTGCCGAGAATAGAAGGATTTCTGTTTCAAGGAGTGATTTGGATATGGTATATCATTACATATATCTTGGGCAGAGGATTTTAATCGAAGGTGATACCGCCCGGGAGGTGGAACGATGTATTAAATGTGACTTGCAGGCATCTGACAGGTGTTTAAAAACAAACTTTGTCTAAAGAGAAAAGTTTTTGATCAGTGCGTCCTGCCCATTATGACATATCGAAGTGAGACATGGACGCTCATATTACAATCAGCTCGAAAACTTCGCGTACCAAAGAGGAGAATGGAAAGGTATATGCTTGACATTACAAAACGGGATCTAAATATCTGCACATGGATCCGAGAACAAGTGAAAGTATGTGACATTATTGGAAGAGTAAAATAACTGAAATGAAGATGGGCAGGTCATACATGAAAGTGATGTGACGACTGATGGACCAAAAAATCCTGGGATTGAGACCTCTTGATCCGAAATATTCACGAAGAAGACCGAAAACACGATGGGCTGATGACATTAAGTACATTAGAGCCGGCAGGGGATGAAGGCCTCTTCAGCATGCATCCAAGTCGCGTGGTCCTGAGCTCTCCTCTGCCATGTTTGTAGACAAAAGTACAGTTTTTCCTGTATTAAGAGACTTGTTTTCAATGCTTGATTTTAACATGCCTTAATGACGAACGTACGTTGTTGCACAGTTCTACTGATTTTACCCTGACCCAAGAGACGCGCGGACATTTTCATATTAAAAATTGCCCGTGTTTTTGCTGCACCCGGTAGTTTTTAAATAAAAAATAACATTTAAAATATTTGCATCGTTCGTTACCATCTTCCTCTATGCCTGAATTGCGTCAAGTTAGTAAGAATAACGAGACATACCTGTATACTTGTATACTTCTGTACTTGAATATGTCCGGATTGTAAGGTAAGTTCTGCATTACTTTGAACAAAATATTCATCCAGCTAGTATCTTTGAAGTTAACATGTTGTATAACATATTATGATACGCTACAACATTTTGCCAAAAGAGACATAAACTGTTTCGTATTTTGAAGAAATACAATGTTTCATTTCCGCCTCTCAGCTGTTCATGTCACCTGTAGGGTCAAAGCGTATATGGTTTCGAAAATTTAGTGGTATACTACAAACCTCAACAAGACGAAAAACTACTTATAATTGAAAGAAAGTTATAAAATATTAAATTTAAAGTAGCTTGATTAATTTCTATAACTAATATAGGAAATCTACTGAAGTTAGATTAAAGTGAGTTAGTTAGTCAGATAACAATGAAAACCCATACGAATTTTAGAATTTTAAAATAAGGCACAATGATAATTACAAGTGATAATCGCGTAATTTTTATTTTATTTTGAAGAACAAATAATGCAATTCAAATGTTTCAATTCTCGATTACTCTTTCATACATATCTCGTCATATATTCTTAATGGCCTTATGTTTCGTTTGAGATAAAACATTTTTCGATTTAATTGAATAATTGTTCGTTTAAGCTACAAAAAATAATCCAAGGGTGTGAGATCGCATGATCTTGTTATCCCGGTGACATCTCCATTGAGTGATATGACGCATATAGGACTTTTCTTGTAATAAATTGATTGCCTGTTAAGACATGTGGCGAGTCTTGTTGAAAGAAAACATTGTTTATATTCACATTAACAACTTCAGGTCAAAAATATCCTGTTAGCATATTCCTATAACATTCATCATTAACAGTAATATGATTTGCATCATCGTCTTCAAAAAAAAAGATTCTATCACTCCTTCAATCCAAAAATCATACTAAACAGTGACTTTTTGAGGGTGAATAGGTAACTCCCCCATCACTTGAGAATTTTCAGATTCCCAAATTCGCCGATACGCTTCGTCAGAAAAGATTACACAGGTTAACAAATTTAAACTTTTTTGAGGTAACATTGATGAAAATAGGTTTATATGAAGAATTTTGTAGTCCTAAATCCGAAAATGATAAGCTAATTACTGTAACAAGTACAGTTTTTTTGTTACAGGGGTTCGATGGTGTGAACAAAAAAAGGAGACGACATATTTTTACAATTTATTATTTATTTAATATAAACATGAAAAACTTGTTAAATTTAGACAAAGACATTACTGAGGATTATGTAAATAAAAAATATATTAAATGAGTCATATCATACAGCGACAAATATACAAGAAAATATTCGCAGTTATATGATATTATAATGAATTTGATTGAATTAAAAATGTGTGCTATATTGCGATAATTGTAACTCAATGCAACAGTTACTACCATCTACTACCAACAACAATTCTATGAACTAAATTATGAGTTAAAATAATTGCCCAAGCTTGGTATCATAGGAGTACCACTTTTAATCAATTAAAAAATCTCTGAATACTGATAAAAAGTCTGAATACTGATCTAAGTCTACTAAAAGGAGGAACAATTATTGTAAACCATGGAAAATATTATGATTAGTTTACAAAAACATTACAGGTTGGCAACTGGGGCAATAGTTATTACAGTTCGATCAATGTTACACCATATATGTTTCATTGTTGATAAATCTGGAGATCATGCTGGTCGAGTATCGCTATCACAGACTCCTCCAAGAACTCTATTATTTGACGAGTACTATTGCGGACTAGAGTTATCTTGTTGAAAGATTAGATTTAGACTACCTTGTAGATATAGCCTAACAAACTCCATTAAACTTGGATGGTTTTTAATGATGACGTGCTTCTCAAGCATATAGCCCTCTATCATAATTCATGTTTTACTGTACACCTTTCTTGAATGAATCTTCTACGTCATTTCTAACTACCTAAACAAAACTCTGTTCTCCAAATCATCCATGTCCTCATAAAAACTGCAATGAGCTGCAACGTTCAATCGTCTTGCTCTTGAAGGAAAACTTAACCCTGCTTCTTTCCTATGAAGAGTTCGTCCATTTTTAAATTCGGATAATAGCCTGACCTGACGTGGTACATTAACTTGTAGCATTTTAGCACTGTTAACAGAACTACAAGAACCCTGTATAGCTAGTAGTGTACGAAAAATACCTCAAAACATGAGAGTAACATTTTTTAAACCATTTACTTTGTCACATGTTCCGCAATTCCATTCAAAAACATAAAGGTAAACAAGCAAAAAGTGTAAGGGTTTGTGTTCAATTTTGGGGGGAACGCAATAGATGGTAGTCCCCGAATGCGATGTGAATAAGGTGGATGAACATTCCAATTGAACAACAAAACATTCCAATTGAAGCTCAACAATTTTTGCTGGGCTCAGATTATAACGTATGTATTGTCATGATAAAATTCAAGGTCTTTCCTGACTGTTAATTCTGGCCGTTTTTCTTCACTTACTGTCTTCAGAGCAGAAGTTGGTGTTCATGATTCGGTTGAGTAAAAGAAGTGTATAGGTCCCTTCAAATCCAGCCAAATGCAAAGCAAAATTTTCTTTGAGTGAAGGCCATATTTCGCCGTACTCAAAAACCTTTGGCTACTCAAAAACTGGCACCCTCATAATTTTTTTTGGTTGCAGATTGTTGCATACTCTTCATTTTTCATTACCAGTTACCATCCGTTTACAGAAATAAAGCTTTAAAACATTTACCGAAAGATCGCATGAAAAGATTCGGTCCAGCAAATATCGCTTAATAAGTACCCTTTTTTTCAGATGATGGAAACCAATGGATTTGCCAATATTTAACGTACCTGCTATCTCATGGATCGTTATGCGTGATTCTTCAGCTATTATAGACTTTATTTCCTCGACATCAGTGCTTGATATTAGTGATGTCAATGTCAAAGTCAAAATCTCCATCCCTAAATCGATCAAACAACTTTTGCACCGTAATCTTTCCAACAAAACTATCTCCGTAAACGGCACGCATCTTGATTTTTGTTTGGATAGCGTTATTGGCCTTTAAAAAAAAACGTGATGCGGCGTAAATGAAAATTATCGCTCAACATTTTCAATTTGACTGAACTTAGAAAAACAACACTTTGATACAACAAAAATTAATTATATGTAAACTAACGGAAAATCCCTACGAACTTTCGGTACAACGCAATATATCTATTTCATATTGTTTAATTTTTATTTACTTGTTCTTTATTCATGTAATCCTAATTAGGCCACTGATTAAAATAAGTTTTTTTTTAATTTGCGTTGTAATTCACCTATGCATTTGATGTTTAATAAATTAATTTACAAGTAAAACATTGTTATTTGGCGGTAATATTTAATTAAGTAAACAAATAGTTCAGGATATACTATATATATATATATATATATATATATATATATATATATATATATATATATATATATATAAAATATATAAAATATATAAAAAAAAATATATTGAAACGATTGATATACAGCACACAATTCTATGATGGCCCTTTAGAAGACAACGGGCCAGAATTAGTTTACAAAAAAATCCCAAAAGTGAATGGTCTATCCCAAGGGGTGACAAAAGTATTCAAGAACTTTCCTCACATAAAAATCAGTCAATACAATCAACTAACGATCGCTAATCTGTTCACCAAAATCAAAGATACCATTCCAATCGGTCTACAATCAAATGTAATTTATAAACTGACCTGCAAAGATTGTGAACAGTCTTATATAGGACAGACCAGTCAGTGGCTTAAACAGAGAATGACATTGCACAAGAGTGACTGCCGTAATCACAACAACAGATGTGCTGTGGTTGACCATTTCCTCAGTACTGGACATAATATGGATTTCGACAATGTAAAAGTCATACAACAGATGAACAACTACAAAAAAAGACTGTTTTTGGAGATGTGTCATATAAGACAAAATAAGACCACGATGAATTTTAAATCAGATACTAGTGGTCTTAGCAGTATTTATTGCCATATTCTCAAATAACACCAAACAATGGATGTTCGTGTTGAAAGTGCTCCAGTCTTTTCAACCTCGATGGTTGCAGGTTGAAATACCTTAGTGTTTAAAAAAGATTGTTAATTCCTGGTTGGGGCCCGTATCGTTCAAGAACGTTATTTAGATACACACGTTTTAAACCATAGTCATTAATTGTAAGTTTATATATTTATTGTTATGTGAATTTATATTTTAACATGTCGATGTTCTATCCTATTTCATTGTTTATTGAATAAAAAAGAAAAAAAAAATTTAGAGTCCTGATGAAGTCATCAAAAAAATGACGAAATATTGAAACGATTAAACACTTGTTTTACTGCTTACCGCTAGCCCGATAACAACCAATTTCCCCAAGAAAAAAACTATAAATTGCACGGTCGAGAAACATATCAAATTATATATATATATATATATATATATATATATATATATATATATATATATATATATATATATATATATATATATATATATACTATATAGTTTGTAGTGGCAAAATATTTTTATAAAGTCGGAATAATATTCGAGAACTTGTTTAATGGAATTATCAACAGACTCACACAACTAAATTTATACTATTCACATATATTTAATGGGAAATAATGGAGATGGTAGTACAATTCAGTTTTAACCTTAATAACTTTAGATTTATGTCCAATTAGTATTTTAATTACAACAGAAGTTGTAATAATAATTTACAACCAAATAATTTATCTTATATTGATATTTTATGTATAAAACATCTTCAAAAACAAGGATTTTTTTTCTTTCCCGTAATAATTGCTTACTTCTTCAGTTGTCCCCAAACGTTAGTAAGCGCCTCCCGAGAGCGGTCTCTGGCCTTAAGCCGTCATTAGTCGGGCTTCAGCTGAACGTCAGAAAGCAATTGAAGAAATGGCCAGAGCTACAAGCTTATAAATGGGCCTTTTCAGATGAAGTCAGCAATACAATACAGCTCACGCCATCCTGTGTTGAACCTCCGCAACCCGCGTTACCCGCGACACTTTAGGCACCAAGTATATATGAAAAGTTGTAAGTGGACTCATGGAAAATATTAAAATATTCAAAAACAACTCCACGTAATAATGACTCATTTTTTCAGTTCTCCGCAAACGTTAGCAAACATCTCCCGATGCCGGTTTCTGGCCTTTTTCTAAAAAAATTCTTAACCATTATAAAGGGTATTGTAAAAAAAAGCTGTAGGATTTTTATTCTTATGTCAAACTATTTGAATACTGTGTCATATATAAACTTGGAAAATGTATAGTACAACCTTACGAAATTACAAAGGTCGTACATCTGCATTATATAGTGAACTGTAAATTTACTTTGAACACAAACACCTGATATAATTTTACTTGTTTACCTTATGTTTCTAAATGCGATTTCACAAAATGTAGCAAAATAAAAAGTTTAAAAATATTTATTTTTATCATGTGTTCTAAAAGTGCTACAATACCTCAAGTTCATACATAGTAATGATACCATTGAACATTGCTGCTTCTAACATTATGAAGATATGGATAAAATGGCTTCCGATCAGAGGAATGCACTAGTACGATGTTTTGGTTATCCTTAAAGTAACCAAGGACGTGACGAAGGACATCTTAGACTCGTTGCTGTACGAAATCCACGTACAATTATCCGACAAATGCATAACGCTTTTATTGTAATTACAGGTAGAACTTTTTCGAGTATAACTGTGACTTATCATTAAATTGCAATAGAGATATGTTCATTAGGGTAGGCCGAATATCAGCTTCATAACATTTCATGGCTCATAAGTAGTTTACACTTAGTAAGTAGTTACATAAGTAGTTTGGATGTGGTTGAGGACGCCTTATTGAAATTACGGACGGAATATTTTATATTAACATTTGGGCATGAGAAAGCTATACGACGGAAGCCGTGTTTGCTCACTGTAGACCAAAAACAAAATTGAGTAGTCACTTTAGAGCGGTGTTTAGACATGTATAAGTGTAATCCGAAAAAGTTTATGTGCTGATTCATGACTGTTGATAAAATTTGTATACATCACTATACACTAGAAGCGAAAGAACAGTCAAATAGAAATTTTCGCAGCGAACGTCCACCAAATGAGGCGAAGACGGTTCCATCGACCGGAATGGCCCTGCCAACTATTTTCTGGAGTTTTGCCAGGCCTCATCTTCATTGACTATTTGTAAAAAATGAAAAACTATAAAGGAAGCATATTTTGCTGCATTATTAGCAAAATTTACGAAGAATATCAAACGCCCCGAGAAAAAAACGTGCCCTTTCGCCCTGACAATGTATCTGCCCGTTCGTCCTCTGTTGCAATAGCGAAACTGATCAATTTGCGCTAGGAATTGATGCCACATGCACCCTATTAATCGGACTTGACTCTTCGACTACTTTATCTTTCCAAATATGAATAAATGGTTGGTAAAAGAATCATCACCGAAATGAAGGATTATTTTGCAAAGTTGATGGAAAATCGGACACATATGTTGGAAAATCGATAGGCCAAGAGTATCGAGTTATATAGAGAGTATGTTGAATAATAAATCAATTTTCACCCAAAAAACAAAACAATATTTCATTCAAAAAATATCTGACTCAATTTATCCTCGATTATTAATTATAACAAAAATTTTAATTGAAATATTTAAATTTCTGATGATTTTTATTTCATTTACCAGTTTTCGTTTAATCAGTTTATTAGAAAATAATAATTAGGTTACATTATATAATATTGCATATTAATAAACAAATATAACTATAAATTACAAGCAAATTCATGTTTTTAGCAACCATTTTAGAGGTTTAACAAACTACAATCAACAAATCTACAATCACACGATCTATACTCAATCACACGTTTATACTTCATATTTATTCTCCGATTTATTATGAGAATTGTAAATAAATTTGTGGTATAAAAGTACTTAGTTCTTAAATGTAAAATAGTAAATAAACAATCGAAATAAATATTTGAATTATTATGATATCCTTATATATAATTTATTCTTACAGCGGTCTCTTGCTTACTTAGTTCTGCCTTTATTAGATATACAATTTAATTTAATGCATTTTAATTTCATGTTATATAATTTCATTTGAAACTAAACAAATTCGTTTCATTTTGCGGTTGGAATTTTTATATTTCTTAGTTTTCAAAACAGCAATTTTCTTTAGAACGTCACAAACTAATTGTGAATACGATGGCTAAAAGCTAGTAAATGAGGGGCGGCCTATCGCTTCTTCCTATGATGCTGTTTAGTATCCATCATGAAGCTGTGAACCCGAGAACACCGCATATTTGCTTATGATACGTTCGTCATTTTATTTTTGTTTAACAACGCCTCACATTTGATCAAACAATTTTGATATATTTGAAGAAAAAGAAGATTTGATCATCATGTCTATTGAAGCTCTCTTCTGTTAAATGGAATAGCCAATAAAAAAGAACTGGCGATTTTGAGCTCTAGAAAATCGTCGTGAATTACATCGGAGATAACTATACAGTTAAAAAGCAACTATGTGGTGAGCTATTGGCAAATGCGAAATTTTCGAAATTTTTTTTTAAATATTTTCGGGAAATATTCAGCCTGCTGCAAAATTGCCTATAGACTTTCTATCCTATGGACTTTGCTATGAACCTTTCCATATGTGATTTCTATCTTTGGGTGTACTTGAAATCACTCATGTATGTAAGAATGTATAAGCATGTATAAGCTTCGCACCCTAGAAAAATTGAAGACCATTATATGTGATCAAGTTGAAGAAATCGATGAAGAAGCGTGGCATTAATCTTGGCATTTGCTTTTTAAAAACAAGATTTCTTTCCATAGATGGATCAATTTTTATGAAGAAATTATAAAATTGCAAATCTCATTTGCCATGCGTAGACCTTCACTAAAGTTTTTTAGGTTTTGAGGCTTCCTCTCAATGAAATGGGTATTAAGCATTTCTTCCAAGTCGGTTTCAGTCAAATCTTCATCTTGCGATTCAAGCAATTGATTATTGAAGGTCATTTGATTCTATCTGTTCGAAACTATCTCGTCCTATGCCATTCGCAACTTGAACATTGTTTTCAGGTTTAATTTTGCACGAATTCTTTATCATTACCGACAGTTAGGTCAGGCCACATTTTCTTCTAGCATGATTTCCATGTGTATGGCTTCGGCTATTTCAATGATTATTTTATGTTAACAATGCACCTTGCTATGTCAAAATTTTTCCAGAATTGCATAACATTTATAACAGGATCACATTCCATGGTGTCCAGTATGATTTTAAAGGTTTGTCTAGTATAACAGAGCTTAAAGGCCTTGATAATTTCTTGGTCCATAGATTGGAATAAAGCCGTCATGTTAAGAGGCAAAAATATTACTTTTATATTTGGATGCGTAGCTTCAAGCCCACGAGGGTGAACTAGACCATTGTCCAAAACTAGCTTTGGAATCTAAATTATTTTTCTTCAAATAACTGTCAACATTAGGATCAAAACAATCCCGGTAGCAGTTATGAGAAAATGACACTTGTAACCCACGCTTTCTTGTTTGAGCGCCAAAACTCTGGTAGGTTGTCCTTGTTTTGATTTTTCAAAACACGAGAATTTAGCGATTTGTAAAGCATAATAATAATTAGAATAGAGTGGCAGTGTAATTTTATCTTTTACTGTCTAAAAACCAAAGGCGGATTTTTGTTTTGCATTATTTTCCAAACTTTTTGTTTGGCAGTTTCGTCTACATTAAACATTTGTTCAGGTTTGTAGCCACATCAGCAATTAACTTTGAAAATTTGTCTGGATATGTTGCTGCTGCAAGTGCAACTTCTTTAACAATTTTGATGTTATACAGTGATTGTCGTACCTTGATCTTAATGAAACAACCTTCCGATGCTTGAACTCCTCCATCCTCGTAAGTTCATCACCAGGTTTTTTGTGCAAAAAATGCACCTCTTAGAGGCACTCTTTTCTGGCTACATTTATTCATTGAAATAAAAAAAAAACATGATGTAGATGCAAACGACTCGCCAAGGCGTAAACAGTCAAGCATTTCTATTTTTACCTTACGCAGCAACACAACTTTTTTCCGTATAGGAACTAATTTTACTTTGCTTTTACTCGACATTATAAATCGCGAATAAAGCAGAAGAGGCACGTGATATTCACTCTAAATTATTGCAACGAATGACATGTTGAAGCAATAAAACAAAAGATTCGGCATCGATCGTGCGAAGGCGGCTTTTAACAAAAACCATAGCATCACGCCTGACCTGGTGGTGCGTACCGCGGCGGCGACTTATTTGTCAAAGAATTTTCGGCCAAGCGGCAATAAGACTTGTTTGTTTTGAAAGGTGGCAAATAAATACATATTATTCTAAAAATACAATATGTATCATTAGTTTTAGATCCGCGAATAAAGAAATTGTCAGTCGCGAATACCAAAAGTTTTTTAATCGACGAATACGGAAAACGCGAATAACGGAAACGTGAATAAGGAGCTTTGACTGTAATGTAGTACTGGTCAAACGTTGTGTTTGTATTCGTTATTAGTGCTAAACTGTGTATATAATTAATAAAAAAAAATAGTGATTTCGTGTTAATCATTAATAAATTGTTATATTAGTCGTTGGGTTTGGTTGTTGTGTTGGTTGGTTTCGGGATTAAATGAAAACTCTGCATAATATATGTTATTCAGGAATAATTGTGCTCAGTTATCATGCAAGGACCATACCTTTTAATTTATCTGATATTTATTATTTTAACATTTTCACATAAATGGTAGATTTAATTAAAAATATGAATAGATATTTATTAAATTTCACTTATTACCAGCGCGTTCTCGGTTTTCGTAATTAGCAGAATAACCAGATTTTTAATTACACATTCCTTCACTAAAAATTAAAGTTTAACGCATATTATTTACTTTTAATTTTGCTAACGCGCACAGTGGTTCCTGGCCTAGAGTGTTTCTTAGAAATGTTTTGATTAGTTTAAGGGTAGAGAAACATCTTCCGCTTTCCACAGTCGTTATTGGGACGGTACACAAAACAGTCAGCAATTCCACAGATTCACTAAATGTTGATGTTAAATTGTTTTGGATAAATATTTGTAACAGCGGCACAGCCCCAGTGTGTTTCATAAAATCGTCCCGTGCGGACATTACCGAGAGTTCATTTTTCAATTTTAAATAATTTACTTTTGCAAACAGGTTATACACAATTTTAATGTCTTCATTTGGAAAGACGGTTCGATATTCACCAAATTTTTCAGTTTCAAATAAATTTGCAACAATTAAGTGTACATCGAAACTAAAACGTTCATGAACCTGTATAGTTAAGGTATCACAAATTTCCTTGCATATCCTGACATTCAGATTGGGGTCCTCCTTGACAGTAAATTTTCGTTTCTTTTTGCGATTCTCTATGATCGTTATAGATTCTTCACCAGTTAAGTTACCAAATTCTTAATTAATTTGTATTTCTATATTGTATCTAATATTTTGAATGGTTTTTTAAAAAGCTACTAAATTCTTCTTAACTTTAAGTACATCTAGTTGCCTTCTTTGTCATTAATCAAAGAGAATGTCACAGTGAGGCATTATTTTATTGAAGAAAAACAATCAAAATTCGACTCGGCGTCCATAATTTCTTCAATTTTTTGCAATTCTTCTTTGTAAATGTAAACACTATTCACACATTTAGTCATAAACTACCATTTGGTTGGGGCCGCACGGGGTAGATTTTTTTTCACGACGCTGTCCAAAACAGTTGTCCTTTTGAATGATCGTGAAAAGAAAGCGGGAAATGCAGACAGATTTGCAAAAAACACCTTTACACCTTTTTCTATTGTACAACACCTTTCAATTATAAGATTTAATTGGTGAGCATAACAGTGAATATACTGTGCATTCTTTTTAAACATAAATAATTTTAATTTTGGCTTGTACTCCCCCGCAACCACCATCATAACTTTGGGCTATGAGTTTCTTAGGTTCTTTGTCTATTATAACTCGCTTAGCACCATCAGAATTTCGTCTGCAATTCTATTTGCTATGTGATTTTTTGGTATTAAAAAGCCGCATGATATCTCGTAATTTTTCCCATTTTTAACATATGTGATTATAAAAACCATCTGCATTTGAGTAGATGTATTGGTTGTTTCATCGGCCTGTATGACAACATATTTCGCTGTGTGAATTTCCTTTTTTAATAAATCGCGACAAACATGCAAAATTGAATCCAATAATTTGTTCTGAATTTGTTTGGAGATATCTAGAAATAATTTATTTTTAGAGTATTTTAAATTAACTTTTAAAATACTATCGATTTCGGCCCTCAAATTTACTAGCCCTCTGAAAATGCCAGGATTGTCTGAACTATAAGTTTCGTCATACCCACGTAACGCAAGATTTGAGCTTGCCCCACAGAATTTTATACCATCAGTTAACTTAGACAATATGTAACGATTGCTATCAACAGTTTTATTGTGTTTTTTAATAGAGTCCCGATGTGCACTACTGAGAACGAATGTCTGTTTTCCACAACATACTAATTTCTAGCTTATTTTTCAAATGTTTTTGTAAAATAGAATGCGATTTTACCTTTGCGACCAAATGTTTCAAATCATTAACAACGTGTTTAATCCCACCAAGATCAAGATCGCCAGCACTGGTTTTCCGACTTGTGCCAAAATGCACGGAAAACAATAAAATGTATTTGTTGTCTCGCATCCACATAACCACGAATACTTCTCATACACGCTTTTATTGAATGTGAGTTTATATGTTTGTTTTGAGTAATATTAACTTGCTCGATTTGCAGAATCGGTGTCGGCCGTCCAAGATTTTTTATGACAATTCGATCCTCAAATGTTAATATGACATTATTTCTATTCATATATTGCACTAAATTCATCTTCACTATTGTAATCGTTCAAAACATTCACTCTAAAAGTGGAAAAGCGCGATAGCAAAAAAACACCCAACTATTGAGAATGGGGCAGCGCCCAAAATATAAATTTAACTGAGGTAGCCGATACTTGATGGAAATTCATTTTATATAAAAACGAAGATTAATATCTAAATTTCCACTATATTTAAAACTTGTACGTATGACAATTGTTTCGACACACAGTGTCTTTTTCAAATACACACTAAATTAAACTAATTTTTTTTTAGTTTAATTAAGTGCGTATTTGAAAAAGACACTGTGTGTCGAAACAATTGTCATACGTACAAGTTTTAAATATAGTGGAAATTTAGATATTAATCTTGGTTTTTATCCCAAAATATAACGTTATAAATGCGTTTAATCTCCGGGTTACTAGCGAAGCAATGCATTGCTGTCTTTGTTTTTCGCACGTGATAGTAAAGAAAAAAGTAGCGGCATAAACTTGTCTGTGCCCAAAGCACGTGTTCTTTAATCGGTGCGCTTCGGCAACCATAGACCTATTACGTTACCGCGAATGACATCATGGATGCTACACTATAGAAGTCGCAAGAAGCGTGATCATAGACAGAACAGAGAATAAATTAATATAAAATCTGAAATTATTTTTTCCACTTCATTTTTTAATTTTTTAGGTAGGGCACGTACCCACTTGCCCTTATGGACCAACCGCCACTGGAAACAAGAGTATATATTATCAATAATGTTTTATTAATATAGGCAAATTATCATAAAATTGGTAGTCTATATTATTGGTAAAGTCTATAAATATATCTTTCAATATATATTCTAAGTTGAATTAAGAAATATTGATTTGAATTATTTTCTTCTATACGCTCGAGGGATTAATATTGGATCAATAAATATTCTATTAAAGGTTATATATATTTTAAGCAATAACACAAATATTTTTTTTATAATCTTCACTAGAATAGAAATTAACATAGAAATTACATCATCCAGACGGAGGTGTTCAATTTTAATTTTAATTTTGGTAAAACATATGTACCATTCTTCTTCGTCTTCTTCTTCGTCTTCTTCTTCGTCTTCTTCTCTCTTTCATGTCATAGACCTATCTCATGTTCTTCCACCTATTAATTCTGCTTTGTGCCGTACGTTACCACTGTAACTTGTCGATTTATTTTAAGTCAACGCCGGCAATGTTAGCTCACCTCCTATATTGGACTCACCACATATAGCCAGTCAGATAATCTAATCGTCAGATAATCGTTAAGAATCTTCTGTTTCCAAAAGCAGATATGTTATGAGACAAAACTAATGGCCTTTCTCAGGATATTTTGACCAGAAAACTCGGACTCTCAGTCTGAATTTGTTACTTAAATGTAGAAAATATAAACTACTCAACTTTTAAAAAATGACAACAACATCAATCTAATCTCCACTCTAGACAGGAAACCTACTACGAAATGGAGTAGTAACTACAGAGGGCTACGAGGGCTACAAGGGCTACGAACTGTTGGGTGCTACGTACCACCGAATGAATGGCGTCGCAACGTATGTTAAGCAAGATAAAGAAAACGTCTCTCTGATTTCCATGTCTACCGACGACGAAATCCATAACGTTGTTGTTAAAATCAAAGCAACACTGTATTCAAAACTTAGAAACCGCCAGCGACACCCTGGCCAGACCAGGTTTAAAAACACAACCAGAATCACGAGCAATGACATCACGAGCAAGAAAAGTTCAGAGATTGCGACACTAATGGTAACGCGTAAGTTAAATGGGTAGACATTAAAGATCGTTTCACATTAAAATCGGCAGCGTGGAAACGGTAATATAACCCCGATCTATGCTTTTTTGTCTCGGCTGATGATGGAAGCCAACCCCTATCAGTTTTCCAAAAGGTTGTTTCCAACTTTTCACACAACCAGCAAGGCACAGTACTTAGAGGCAGGAACGCAAATTCGTCTAATAACCTCCATATCGCGCATAAGCACAAGTTCTTGAGATTGGCGATCAAAAAAGTAGCAGGCGAGTTGCCCCACAATCTAGATGCAGTCAGTCAACCAAACTGGATAGAAACTGTAGAAAGCCTGAACTACCCAACCTCGAGTAGAGAAGCACGGACATTACTGAGGCAACTAGGAAGGGGAGCCCCCACACAAAAACAAAATACAACTATTAGCCCAAACGCTGTCGCTTCACACAGCAACATTCAGGACCTGCATATGCAGTAGCAACATCCAGAATGGTTAAAGACTAAGCCCACACAACTGAGATGAATCAAAAACCAAACCCTAAAAGGCGCAGCCACAAACATCAAATATTGCCTCGCCTTCTCGCACAAATAGACTTTAAATTATTTTAAAGTCATCAAATCAGGACAACTTTGAATACAGGACATACAGTTTGAAAACACCATACTTATCCACAATAAAACACCAAAATACCTAGAAGTAACTCGGGATAGAACACTATCATTCAGAGAGCACTTAGCAAAAACTTCCAAAAAACTAATAACAATAAACAACATTATTCAAAAGGTATGTGGTACAACCTGGGAAGCATCGGCATTAAATCTGCGTTCATCCGCTCTTGGGCCTTGTTTTCTCGACTATTGAGTACTGCGCTCCAGTCCTGTTAAATAGTCCACATCTACAAAAAATAGACGCCCAGATGAATGATACTATAAGGGTGCTAGTGATATCAAACCAACCCCTACTAGATAGTTATTAATTTTAAACCACATCCCTACTCCTCAGCTCCAACGTACAAATGCTCCGCTCCACAAGAAAACCCAATTTCCGGCCTTGTGTATGCGCAGTGTGTATGCGCAGTTTCCTTACAGTATTTTCACTATTTTTTTTTCTCGTCCATAGATAGTGGATAGGCGTGACTTTTTGTTTCACGCTGGTTATATTGACGCGAGCCTCGATGGATGATTGAGTCTGTGACTATGGAGCTTGATCTAACCATTAGTCATATTTTCGAGTGTATGTCCATACTACCGTAAATATCTCGCTAATCCCGTGACTTTTCGACATCCCAGTAGAACACAAAATATTCCATCCAGTGTTGGATAATACACCCGCATTCTTTGCTTTTAATCAAACCTTTCTTACCTTTCTCCACGACCACGCCCACATCATTATTTTTTGAACAAACCTGTTACTTGCCCGAGGTTAGACGGGCCACGAACGGTCCCGCACAGTTTGTATGTCGTGGTCGTTTACCACAGGATGGCAGAGCTGAATGTGATTGCAGCCACCATTCGACATGGACAATTTAAATGGTCAAGCCTTTAGTCGTTCCCTTCATCCGCTCACCGGGCGTTTAGCTTGAGTCAAGCTGATGACGGTTTAAGGCCAGAACTGCTCCTGGGAGACACTCTCTGGTACTTTGGATGGCGGATGGGGAACGACAACGCACCAACGTGGAGCACGTGTGTATTTTCTTTGTTTTTAATATCGGTCTCCACGAGCCCACTTCATTATTTTTTGAACAGACCTGCTATTTACCCGAGGTTAAACGGGCCACGAACTGTCCCGCACAGTTTGTCTGTCGCGGTGGTTTACCACAGGATGGCAAAGCCGCATGTGATTGCAGCCACCATTCGACATGGCCGATTTATATGGGCGTTCAGCTTGAGTTTAGCTGATAACGGCTTAAGGCGGAAACCGGTCCCGGGAAACACTTGCTGGCGCTATTTACATATATATATATATATATATATATATATATATATATATATATATATATATATATATATATATATATATATATATATATTCCAGTATACCTCGCCTAAGGTACTGGACGGGTCACGGGTGGTGGATAGTGAAAGTTCCATCAGATATTAATGGACAGCTGCGAATATCTCAAAATAAGCAGCCCCAAACCAAGGCAAAAAAAAACTAAATCCACTTAGCGTCTGACTTATATCAAGCGGCTGAGTGGTCAGCGTCTGTTCACCAGTGGTGCGGCTGATATTTAAATTCTGGAACTAACCCCTCCAGTCTTAACCTCTGAACCGTCATGGTTCAAACCTTTAATTCAAAGTACAAGATGAAGCATTCTAGTAATTACAAAATAACCCCAGGAGGTAGACAATCCTCTGCCAGCTTTGCTGATACAACCGGATTTTCGGATTCTGGGGCGTCCGGGCTTAAACGCAAAATCTTTCAGAGGGAGTCGGAGACCTCTGGCCAACGTCTGAAACCGAAAACAAAAACTTTCTTTGGAACGGTAAATATCAATTCTCTCCTGCGTCCAGGAAAACTACACGAATTGGGGCGAACATTAAATCAGCAAAAAATCAAAATTTTAGCTTTGCAAGAAACTAGATTGACAGATGATAGCACCTTGGAATTCGGCAACTACAGACTTTTTAAAAGTAAAACGGACAAAAAAATACTCAAAAATACACCACATCTCGGTGTTACTTTCGCTGTCTCAAGAAACATCCTTGGTTCTATAACAAATGTCCAGCCAGTAAATAATCGACTTATGACACTTGATATTCACCAATTTTCGGTTCTAACTGTCCCTGTGCTGTCCCTGTGCTCTGTCTAGTAGACATTGAGATAGAATCTTGTAACAAACTGGGAGAAGAGATATCCCTCTATAGTTGTTTACATCCGTTCTATCTCCTTTCTTATGTAGTGGATGGATTAGAGCATCTTTCCAATCTTCCGGAATCCGTTGGGTTCGCCAAACTTCTTGTAGAATTTTGGTTATTTCCCTGATTGTACCTGGACCCGCGGATTTCAAAAGTTCCGCAGTGATTCCATCTTCACCAGAAGCTTTGTTATTTTTAAGCCGCTTGATTTGC
The DNA here is from genome assembly GCA_031761425.1 of Cosmopolites sordidus. NCBI lineage: Eukaryota > Metazoa > Arthropoda > Insecta > Coleoptera > Curculionidae > Cosmopolites > Cosmopolites sordidus. The sequence goes on along the minus strand of JARFXV010000480.1, from coordinate 132,792 downwards.
CTAATTATTTCATCTTCATTCGGTGGTAATGAATCTGGGTTTGTTTGTTTAGGCTTTAGTGTTGCTAATTTGTTTAAGGGCTCAGGACAGTTTAGTATTTGTTCAAAATATTTCGCAAGTTCTTTGCAATTATCTTGGTTATTTAGAGCCAATTGTCCGTTTTCCTTTTGGAAGCAAAGACTTTGCCGTTGATAGCCTGTTAATTTAGTTTTAAATGTTTTGTAAAAGTTTCGAGTGTTATGTTTTTGGATATCTTTTTCTATTTCATTAAGTTGATTGTTTTCATATTTTCTTTTAGTTTGTCTAATTAGCTTCGATGTTTCTTTTCTTACTTCCAAAAATATGTTATAGTTTATTGCTGTTTTTTGACTGTTCCAATCTTTGAATGCTTCACTTCGGCTTAATACTGCTTGCTCGCAAACTTCATCCCACCACGGATGTTTTCTACGTTTTTGTTAAGGGGCCAACTTTAAGGCTGTTTTAGTAATTTTTTGTTTCAATTCTTGCCAGTTCTGTGCTGGTTGTTTATCAACTTCTTCTGTTAGGGCTGGTTTTATTTTCGTTGGGTCAAACTTTGGTATTAGCAGCCGCTTTTGAATAAGTTTTCGAGGTTTTAAGCTAAGTTTGATTTTAGTCAAGTAGTGATCCGTGTCTATATTTGCTCCTTTCCTGACTTGAACATTCAAAATCTCTTTATAATTGGGGTACGAAATGGCAACATGGTCAATTTGAAATTCACCCATGTACGTGTTTGGGCACCTCCAGGTCTTTTGTTTTGATATTTTCTTCTTAAAATGGGTTGACATTATTTTTAGATTAAACTGCGAACATAGTTCAACCAATCTTCTACCATTATGGTTAGTCCATTTATGAGCGGGAAAACTGCCGACTGTTTTCCTGTACTTTTTTTCTTTCCCTAGCTGGGCGTTGAAATCACCCAATAGGATTTTTACATGGTTAGAGGGAATTTTAGAGATAGTATTTTCTAGAATTTCCCAGGACTTATTTACTTTTTCAGGATTAGATTTATTTTCTTCGTTAACTGGGAGGTGTGCATTGATTAATGTATAGTTTTTGTTAGCACACTTAAGGGACAGTGTCATAAGTCGATTATTTACTGGCTGGACATTTGTTATAGAACCAAGGATGTTTCTTGAGACAGCGAAAGTAACACCGAGATGTGGTGTATTTTTGAGTATTTTTTTGTCCGTTTTACTTTTAAAAAGTCTGTAGTTGCCGAATTCCAAGGTGCTATCATCTGTCAATCTAGTTTCTTGCAAAGCTAAAATTTTGATTTTTTGCTGATTTAATGTTCGCCCCAATTCGTGTAGTTTTCCTGGACGCAGGAGAGAATTGATATTTACCGTTCCAAAGAAAGTTTTTGTTTTCGGTTTCAGACGTTGGCCAGAGGTCTCCGACTCCCTCTGAAAGATTTTGCGTTTAAGCCCGGACGCCCCAGAATCCGAAAATCCGGTTGTATCAGCAAAGCTGGCAGAGGATTGTCTACCTCCTGGGGTTATTTTGTAATTACTAGAATGCTTCATCTTGTACTTTGAATTAAAGGTTTGAACCATGACGGTTCAGAGGTTAAGACTGGAGGGGTTAGTTCCAGAATTTAAATATCAGCCGCACCACTGGTGAACAGACGCTGACCACTCAGCCGCTTGATATAAGTCAGACGCTAAGTGGATTTAGTTTTTTTTTGCCTTGGTTTGGGGCTGCTTATTTTGAGATATTCGCAGCTGTCCATTAATAATCCCGGTATACTGGAATAAATTCCAGTATACCTCGCCTAAGGTACTGGACGGGTCACGGGTGGTGGATAGTGAAAGTTCCATCAGATATTAATGGACAGCTGCGAATATCTCAAAATAAGCAGCCCCAAACCAAGGCAAAAAAAAACTAAATCCACTTAGCGTCTGACTTATATCAAGCGGCTGAGTGGTCAGCGTCTGTTCACCAGTGGTGCGGCTGATATTTAAATTCTGGAACTAACCCCTCCAGTCTTAACCTCTGAACCGTCATGGTTCAAACCTTTAATTCAAAGTACAAGATGAAGCATTCTAGTAATTACAAAATAACCCCAGGAGGTAGACAATCCTCTGCCAGCTTTGCTGATACAACCGGATTTTCGGATTCTGGGGCGTCCGGGCTTAAACGCAAAATCTTTCAGAGGGAGTCGGAGACCTCTGGCCAACGTCTGAAACCGAAAACAAAAACTTTCTTTGGAACGGTAAATATCAATTCTCTCCTGCGTCCAGGAAAACTACACGAATTGGGGCGAACATTAAATCAGCAAAAAATCAAAATTTTAGCTTTGCAAGAAACTAGATTGACAGATGATAGCACCTTGGAATTCGGCAACTACAGACTTTTTAAAAGTAAAACGGACAAAAAAATACTCAAAAATACACCACATCTCGGTGTTACTTTCGCTGTCTCAAGAAACATCCTTGGTTCTATAACAAATGTCCAGCCAGTAAATAATCGACTTATGACACTGTCCCTTAAGTGTGCTAACAAAAACTATACATTAATCAATGCACACCTCCCAGTTAACGAAGAAAATAAATCTAATCCTGAAAAAGTAAATAAGTCCTGGGAAATTCTAGAAAATACTATCTCTAAAATTCCCTCTAACCATGTAAAAATCCTATTGGGTGATTTCAACGCCCAGCTAGGGAAAGAAAAAAAGTACAGGAAAACAGTCGGCAGTTTTCCCGCTCATAAATGGACTAACCATAATGGTAGAAGATTGGTTGAACTATGTTCGCAGTTTAATCTAAAAATAATGTCAACCCATTTTAAGAAGAAAATATCAAAACAAAAGACCTGGAGGTGCCCAAACACGTACATGGGTGAATTTCAAATTGACCATGTTGCCATTTCGTACCCCAATTATAAAGAGATTTTGAATGTTCAAGTCAGGAAAGGAGCAAATATAGACACGGATCACTACTTGACTAAAATCAAACTTAGCTTAAAACCTCGAAAACTTATTCAAAAGCGGCTGCTAATACCAAAGTTTGACCCAACGAAAATAAAACCAGCCCTAACAGAAGAAGTTGATAAACAACCAGCACAGAACTGGCAAGAATTGAAACAAAAAATTACTAAAACAGCCTTAAAGTTGGCCCCTTAACAAAAACGTAGAAAACATCCGTGGTGGGATGAAGTTTGCGAGCAAGCAGTATTAAGCCGAAGTGAAGCATTCAAAGATTGGAACAGTCAAAAAACAGCAATAAACTATAACATATTTTTGGAAGTAAGAAAAGAAACATCGAAGCTAATTAGACAAACTAAAAGAAAATATGAAAACAATCAACTTAATGAAATAGAAAAAGATATCCAAAAACATAACACTCGAAACTTTTACAAAACATTTAAAACTAAATTAACAGGCTATCAACGGCAAAGTCTTTGCTTCCAAAAGGAAAACGGACAATTGGCTCTAAATAACCAAGATAATTGCAAAGAACTTGCGAAATATTTTGAACAAATACTAAACTGTCCTGAGCCCTTAAACAAATTAGCAACACTAAAGCCTAAACAAACAAACCCAGATTCATTACCACCGAATGAAGATGAAATAATTAGGCAAATCAAGCGGCTTAAAAATAACAAAGCTTCTGGTGAAGATGGAATCACTGCGGAACTTTTGAAATCCGCGGGTCCAGGTACAATCAGGGAAATAACCAAAATTCTACAAGAAGTTTGGCGAACCCAACGGATTCCGGAAGATTGGAAAGATGCTCTAATCCATCCACTACATAAGAAAGGAGATAGAACGGATGTAAACAACTATAGAGGGATATCTCTTCTCCCAGTTTGTTACAAGATTCTATCTCAATGTCTACTAGACAGAGCACAGGGACAGTTAGAACCGAAAATTGGTGAATATCAAGCAGGTTTTCGACCGGGCAGATCCTGCCCTGAACAGATCCTGAATCTGAAGTTGATTCTAAGACATCAAAAACTGTACAATAAAAATCTCGTCTGTACATTTGTGGATTTCAAAAAAGCATATGATTCTATTGACCGCGAATCTTTTTTCCGAATCTTGAAAGAACAAGGACTAGATCTGAAAACGCTGGCAATTATTAAAGCAACGTTAACTAACACAAGGTCAAAAGTTAAATTCATGGGTTAGATCTCGGAGCCCTTCGAAATTAAAACTGGAGTGAGACAAGGGGATGGACTCTCGCCACTCTGGCGTGAAAAAAAGTCGGCTCTGAATATTGACCAGCCCATTAAACTGGGGAGAACCAACATCAAAATTGATTGTCTGGCATTTGCTGATGATCTAGCTATTTTAGCTCAAGATGTATTAACGGCACAGAAACAGATTGAAATCCTAAAAGGAACAGCAGAAAATGTAGGACTCCAAATTTCCTTTGAAATGACACAATACATTATCTGCAACAGACTAAGAACGCCATTTCTAAAAACAAAATATGGTAACATCAGACGAGTCTCTCAATTCAAATATTTGGGTGAAATAATCACGGAAAATGGGTTGGAAAAAGCGGCCAATAAGGGTAGATGTCAAAAAATGGAAACGGCATTGAGATTTACACAAAACATTTACAACAAAAAATGCCTATCTAAAAACACAAAACTGAGACATTACAACACAGTTATTAAGCCAGAATGTCTATATGCTGCGGAAACGCTCATTTTGAATAGAAAGAGGGACATCGAGGACATTGAAAAGAAGGAAAGAAAAATCATAAGAAAAATCCTAGGGCCCAAACAAATAAATAGTACAACATACCGACTTCGAGAAAACCAAGAAATCAAACAATACACAGATATACATAGCGATATGAGAAAAAGAAGACTTAAGTTTTACGGACATATAAAACGGATGAATCCGAGTAGGTTAACTAGACAAATAGTCGAATTTTATGAAAATAGAAGTAAACCTAAAGTAGAAATAATTAAATGGATTGCTGCAATTAAAGAGGACCTAAGATCAGCAAATATTACACAAAGTGAAATTCAGGATAGAGGCTGTTTCAGACACAAGGTTAACGTTTGGAAGGTTGGCCAGAGAGAGGGATGTAGGAAGACTGGAACAGCTTGGTCTGGCGAAAGGAAACAAGCTCATAGCGAAAGAATTAAATCAGTATGGGCACAGAGGAGAGCTAGCAGCAACAAGCGCCTCTAATTGTACTTCGCGTGGTCCACCAGGGCCCATACGTAAATAATAATAATAGTAATAATATATATATATATATATATATATATATATATATATATATATATATATATATATATATATATATATATATATATATATATATATATATATATATATATATATAGTTTTACAGTATATTCAATGTGTCGCAAATAACTTGTTGCGGTATAATTCAGTATACTATTCGTCTTAATTATATTAATGTCGTTTGTCTCTTGACCGCATCTCTAGCCAAGTTGTTATTATGAAATTGGTTAAGTTTTACGCATGTATATACATTTTTTGATAAACCATTTGCCAAATCTGGGTTATTAAATTGGCTGGCGCCCTTATCGTTTGTTTAATTTTGCTTGAACCTGTAATCACGATCAAATAATGGCTACGAACGAAGAGCACCGGAGCAGCTATTAAAATGTTACAAACCGTTACAAGTTTGTGTTTATATTTTAACAACATATCTACAACCATAGGATAAATAAATAATAAACATTACCTCCATTACTAATTTAAATTATCCCTTCTATTATATATCAGCGTTGCATACTAAACAACGGAACTCGACTTAAGTTGTGCCACTTACTCCCTCACATCCTTAACTCTCGTTTTACTTTGAATCCAGTATTTGGAATTTTGCTTTGGCAATTTTAATCTTAACTGCTTGCTCTATTTATATTCGTATTTTCGCTATTTTATCCAGGTTATCCTTTATGAGTATCCATATCTGGAAGCTATACGTTAGAACAAGGAAGATACTTGACCGTATTCTTCGGCCTTCGAATATTAAGGCATCGTTTTGTTTTTTAGTATTCATTCAGGTTTCCCTAAAACTAATAAAACCAGTTCAATTCTTATAATTATTCCCACTGTTTGGTTCTCCTTAATTGTTTTTACTGCCTATCAAAGATACACACACTCATTTACAGCCTCTTCCCGATCTTAAATGTATGTGTAATTCGCCTCTTCTGGTTCTTTGTTTTCAGTTAATTTTTGTAATTTTTTTTTAGTTTGTTTAATTTTTGATCTTTTGATATCGATAAACCTAATGTTATATGTATCTATATGGATTTTGTTATATTTCATTTTCTTGCAATTTAAGAATGCCGATTATTTGACTTGACTGATTCTATAAGGCTAACTGCTTTACCGGTGTAGTTCTCTACTCATCCGTGGACTATTTCCATTTTGTTTTTTTATCAATATCTTTGAGGGATAATTGGCAATTGAAACACCACTCTTTGCCAAAACACCATGCCATGCGGTTAATTTACTGACAACTATTGATGAATTTTAGTAATATTTTTGGTGACAAATGATACCACCTTCAAATAATTCAAAATAAAGCAATTACAGTTCCCAAGTTCAAATAAATTACTAGTCACGTTGATTACAGAATTAAATGAAGGCTGTGTCTAAAAATACAGAAGAGCTGGTGCCTTCTCCTCAAAAATGTTTAAGACAAAACTGTCCACGGTACAACAAGGCAAACGATGTGTTAAAACAACTTTTCATTTTTATTACAATTTTACAGTAGCTTCTAAAGTTGGTTCATCACGAAAAGGTTTTGATCTTTAAGTAAGCATCTCATATTTTTAGTTTTCTACTTCTGTGGCTTATGTTTTATGATCCCAATTACTATTTTTCCTTCTAAGACTTTTTTTTAATACACAGAATAGCAAAAAAGAGAGCAGAATCATTGCTAAACGATATTTTCAATAAGTCAGCTGGTTGGCTTAATAAATTTAAAATTTCATAACAAAACTTCGAAATTCGGAGAATCTGTTTCAATCTGATACATCGTTTAATATTCAAATAAAAGTTGTACTAGTATAGAACACTGTCTAAAGAAAGAAACCTCATTTTTTTGAATAAGGCTGGACATAGAGGAAAAAATCGGTTCATTTGTGAGATAGCTAAGTCAAGAGCTGGATGGAAGGAGATGGATAAATCTTAGATAATATCTGATATCATGAGTGAATGATTGCAAAATTTCTATCAGACAATGAATATTAAAAGAAGAAAAATGTTGCTGTTCCTAGACAATACGGTGTCACATATAATATACAATAATTTAACACATATTAATATAGTTTTTTGCCACTTAGCTGAACGTCCATTAAATACTTGATTAAGGAGTTATTAAGAATTTTAATACTCAGTAAATGTGTTTCAAGCTATTATTAAAACTATCAGTTTCGAAATTGTTTTTTCACTCATATATTATTTTATATTTTTTTGGTAACTTTGTATTTGACTGACATACCATTTTGTTTTTCTTATATACTCAGCAGAAAGTATCGATACAGGGGATAAGTTCTAAGTCCATACCTGCAACAAATAGAAATTCATGTTCAGTTTTATAGACTTGTATAGAATAAATGTTAAATGAAATTACAAAAAAGAGTTTTGATGGTTGGAATAAACACTAATATAGATATATTGCAATGCGTGTATATTATTTAACGTGTATATATATATATATATATATATATATATATATATATATATATATATATATATATATATATATATATACAAAAATTTCTAAATAAAACGCCGAAAAAACTCAGCAGAATCACCTTTAAATAATTGTAGACATTATTGAGAAATATTCATTTGAATACGGTTGCTATTCAACTGTTAACAAATATGGCTCCTATAAAGCTGAAAGCTTTTTCGTACCCAAACTAATTCAAAATATAGTAGCGACAGTTTATCGAAATGTTTATCATATTAGCAAGTTCGCATACCCTCAATCAGCGATTCTTTATCACGACATTGCGGATTTTTTAATGATGTTATCGATCATATGTCGGGACGGGACAACCAACTTTAAATTCAACAGTCCACTTATTAAGTACTGAAAACCAAAGGAAAATCCTTTAAAGTAAAATATAACTATTTTCGTATGTCCATCGGTGTTAAACCCTCAAAAACAAAGTATTTAATAATAGCTGAAACATTTTTATCCATTTTTCAGAAAAAAATTAAAAGTGGATTGTGTAGCGCTGGAATCGAAGGCTGGAATATATTTTATCAAATATGAGGCTTTTTCGAAAATTTGCCAACTTAACAGAAAGAAAAAGATTTTTTTTGTAACATTCTTTAAATATTTTTCAATGTATTTACCTTGCAATTTAATACATTTAGATCGACTAAGTTCCAAATGTTTAACATCTTCAACTTCTTCAACTTTTGAAGTGAATTTTCACTCAACGAGCCATTTCTGCAGGTTTCGAAAGAGGATGTAATCGCTGGGAATCAAATCCCGCAACTATTATGCATATTGATACCTTTTTAAGGGTAGATCGTCTAGTTCGTCGGGGCAGCAACACCACGAGACGTGTGTTTTGGCATATTATCGTGATAAAATAGCAATTTTCTTTGACCAGAATAAACAGTTAGACTAAATAGCAACATTCAATTGACTCCATAGTAAAGCGTAATATTTTCTGGTAATCATCCTGCCTTTTGCCAGATAGACGTGAACAACCAACTTTAAATGTAGGACTTATTAAGTATTGAAAATCAAGGAAAAATCCTTTAAAGAAAAATCTAACTATTTTCATATGTCCATCGGTGTTAAACCTTAAAAAAACAAAGTATTTTATAATAGCTGAAACATTTTTATCAACAACGTGCAACTAAAAAAATCACCGGGTTACCCTTGCAACCACTATAAAAAAATTATGGGGATTGCCAGAGTCAGCACTTTTAAGTGTGCCGAAAGATGGTCTTTATCAGAAGAAAATTATGCTTTGCATTTGGTGGATTGAAAGATTAAATCCATTTTGAGCTTCTTTCATGCAACCAAACCATCAATACCGGCCTCTACTATTCACAATTACATCGGCCGAATGCAATAGTTGAAGAAAAACGACCGAAATTAGAAAATAAAAATATCTAAGCTTGTGATGCAGCGGAATCACCTTTAAATAAGTTACATTAAGTACATTCTGGAGAAGTACAAATACTACAAAGCAGAAAGCCTTTTCACACTCAAAACAGGGCAAAATATAGTGGCCACAATTTATCGAAATGCTTGCAATGTCAGCAAGCCCGCAAATCTTCTATCAGCGATTCTTTATTACGATATTGGGATTTTTTAATGATTTTTTCGATCATGTGTCGGGAACGTACAACCAACTTTAAATTCAGCGGTCTATTTATTTAGTATCGAAAACTAAGAGAAAATACTTTATAGTAAAATCTAACTCTTTTCATATATCCATCGAGGCTAAATACTTAAAAAAAAAGTATTTTATAATAGCTGAAACAGTTTTATCTATTTTTCAGAACAAAACAAAAAATAGATTGTGTACAACAACGTGCATCTAAAAAAATCATGGGGGTTACTCTGGCAACCTGCATGAAAAAAAACATGGGTTGTCAGGGTCGGAAATTTTAAGCGCGCCGAAAGGAGGTCTTTATCCAAAGAAAATTATGAGTTGCATTTAATGAAATTAAAGGAATAGAAAAGATTTACGGTTAGAGACGCATCAGCAACTACAACGCTATTTATTTACGACTGAACCTACAGCTTAACGTGGGTTCCGAACCACGGTGTAGCCACCGACAACCCAGGCCAGCACCCCCCTCAGGCTATCAACCCTTGGTTATGTGCTTACCCATAAGGGTACCAGGAAGCCTATCCCGACTGGCGAGTGATCAGCGTAGAACACTTCTCAGAAGGTATCCGGCTTTACCCAGCCTTTAACTGGCGTGAATGAGGGGTAATTCATTCTCGAATTTTACACTCTTGCCTAGAAATAATCACAAACATATAGGAAGTAAATACAAACAGAAGAAAGAAAGAAAAACAGCCATCCGAGCGCTGGAATCGAACCAACTACCGCGCCAATGCGGTTTCAGCACAGCAGCGGCAGGCCATCGCTCTACCGTCCACGCCAACGCGACCGGCTTAATGGAATTGAAAGGTACCGCATACATGATATTGCGGATTTTTTAACGATTTTCTCGGTCATGTGCCGGGAAGATATAACTAACTTTAAATTCAACAGTCTATTTATTTAGTATCGAAAATTAAGAAAAATCCTTTAAAGTAAAATCCAACTCTTTTCTTATGTCCATCGGCGTTACACCCACAAACAGCTAAAATATTTTATCAATTTTTCAGAAAATATCAAAATTTGTTTGCCTTACTCCACCGCTACAAAAAAGCAAGTAGAAGCCCAATTCTAAAATTTTAAATTTTATTTTATCTAACGAATCACACTTGATAAATATCGCAGTCATTTAATCATGGGTGTTCCATTTATTAGTGCCCCAATATATACCTCGGGATATTCTTTTTTAAATAAAATGTTTATCTTTTCAGAAAATAGAAACATGGCAGTTATGTAGTAAAAATAACATTATTTAAATATCTCCCTCGGCTGTTTCAACAAAAAAAACAAACATATTATTTTTCTAAAAATTGTTTATTTTATTTAAAAACGACATCCCGAAGTACCTATTAGGACACCTTTTACTTGCGCTATCTCTGTGTCAAGAAGAGAACTTTTCGAATGACCCTCTCTTGGACTTTTTTCTTAGAAGTGCTGCTTAATATCCTCCAAAGCATCGCTTCTCAACCTTTTTAGTGCCGGGACCTACTAAATAGCCAAAAAGTTAAGTAAACAATGTTACGACCCCCTCACTACAATATGTTAATTTGACTTTTATCAAAGTTTTACATCGGCTGGTTAACAGGGTGACGATTCGTTCTATTTTCAGTAACGTAATTTATGAAGAATTGTTTGTATTTTTAAATGGCTTATAAACTCCCACAAGCGTGTTCACACGCTTACGTAAAAAAAACGAATTATCTATTTTTATTTGTATTAAATGACGAATCATCATCGACGGATGTATATATCAAAGGATTTACGGTCCTATCCGGCTATCAACCCTTGATTATGTGCCTTCCCATAAGTCTATCAGGAAACCTACCGACTGGCGAGTGACCAACGTAGAACACTTCTCAGAAGGCATGCGGCCTTACCCAGCCTTTAACTGGCGTGACTGAGGGGTAATTCGTAGTCGGATTTTACACTCTTGCCTAGAAACAATCACAGACATTAATGTGTGGATATATGTAGTCATGTGTGTGTATATGTGAGTGTATATAAGTGTGTGTGTAGGATGGGAAGTGAGAATGGACAGAAGAATTAAAGAAAAAAACTATCCGAGCGCTGGAATCAAACCAGCTACCTTTGGATTGCCAGGCAGGCGACTAACCCACCAGACCACCGCGGCCGGCTCATGATGTATATGTGAATGGGCCGTTACACTTATACCGAAATACCGCATACAGCGACAAATACTGAACTACAAGACTAGTGTAATCCTTTATTCTTATATTACTTTTACCAGTTCGAACCTGTACTTGCACGTACTAGTAAAATGACAGGGCCGCGCACCTCGCGTCACCCGCCCGCGCATGTAAGACGGATCATTAGTCCCAACCGCACCAACATTAGTACCAACAATGTGGTAATAAAATAAATTTATAATATTAAATAAAATTGATACATTTGTGACAAAACGAAATGCACCGACTACTTTTTTCTTCTCCCATTCAGTTTTAAATAAATTAATAACAGTGTGGTAATAAATAAAGCAATAATATGAAATAAAATGGACTAATTTGTTACACAACGAAATGCACCATATATATCTGGTGAAACATCAAAGAAAAAGACCAGATTGTACAATGAAACATATTTAAAATATGAATTCATTGCCTTGAATGACAAGCCCCAATGTGTTGTTTGATATCAAGTTCAAAATTAATCCGCCATCTGGAAACAAAACACTCGTCTGTAAAAAACAAAACATTAAGATTTTTCGAGAGTAAATCGCTCGTCTTGAACAATCCATAGATTAAAAATTTAACAAATCAAGCCGTAATGAGATCACAGCACTCCAAGCATCCTATTTAGTAGCATTAAGAGTGGCCAGAGGGTTTAAGCTCTACACGATTGCAGAAAAACTCATTTTACCCATTGCCATTGATATGGTCAATGTGATGTCCGGAAGAGGCAAAAAAGTTGAAAACTATACCACTTTCAAGTGACACAATATCGAGACGTATTAATGAAATGGCTAATAATGTTTACGATCAAATAATTGACAAGCTTAAATTAAGTGAAATTGTTGCTATTCAATTCAATGACTCCATAACTTTTTGTGTTTTCTCCTATACGAATTTGAAGGGTTAAGTAAAGAAAATATGCTATTTGGCAAATCAATCCCTGGTCATGCAACTGGTGAAGGACTCTAAAGTTTTTATTGATGCAACACAAAACGAAAACTTGGACTTTAATAAATGCATTGGGGTACGTACTGATGTTGCAAAAGCGATAACGGGAAAGAACAGTGATGCGATAGTAAAATTAAATGACAGTATGCCATATATGGAATGGACGCACTACTTTCTTCACAGAAATGCACTTGCTACAAAAAAACGTCCCAGATAATTCACAAAATGTTCTGTCAGAAACCGTAAATACTGTTAATTTTATTAAAAACCGACCATTGCAGACTAGTTTGGTGGAGACCAGGTGGTTGTCGCGAGGAAAAGTTCTAAAAGGGCTTTTTGAATTGTGAGATGAATTGAAAATCTTTTTTGTCATATAAAAATAGCTCATTTTCAGAGTTTTTACAAGATGGAGAAACTTTATTACTGTTGGCTTACTTGAGTGATATATTTTCTTGAATTGAATTGAATTGAATGACCTGAATTCGAATTTACTAGGCCGAAACAAAAACATTTTTTTATGAGCGACAAAGTCAATGCCTTCATCAAGTTATCTGGATTATGCGCCTTGAAAAATGCAATTTTGATGCATTCACTTTAACTTTAATCAAAAATATGGATTTAGAAAAATCTGTTATTGATCGCGTGTTGGAGAGCATGAAAACGCATTTGCGCCAATTGAAAATTTAGAGACTGGAATATTTTCCAGATAGCAACGATGATTTGTCGAAAAGATGAGTTTTCAATCCGACTGATAAAAATGTTGTTGCAGCTGCTGAATTACCTATTGAGATTTACAACCAAACTTATTGAAATATCGGTCGGCAAGACTCTACAACTGGAATTTTTAACACAAGATTTAATTAAGTTTTGGCTTGCACGAATCAACCGTCGCATTAAATTATTATTTCAAAAAACTTTGGCTATAACTTTATTTGAGTTTATTTTATTATGTTGTTATTACCTGGCAATATTTAATTTTCACAATCGTTATTAAATTAAAAATACTTTAATAAAAGTATGTTTCGCATACGGGTCTTATTTTTTGAACACATTACGACCTCCCATATTCCTGAACGCGATCCCCTATAGGTCGCGATCCTCAGGTTAAGAAACGATACTCAAAGTAATTTCACTATAATGTTAATGTTGATTATCTTTTTCGATAATATGAAGAAATTATTTTTGTTTTAATGCTCGATTTTCTATATTTCTTGTTCTTTATAAACCTACAATTCTTTCTAAGTAATAAAATATTGACTGTACTAGAATCTTTAAAGAACAGAAATTAATAATAAGAAAGAAATAAAACTTCAAAATTTTAATTGTGATCAGTTTAAAACTTCTAGGGTGAGAAAACCAAACATTATTAAACAAAAACATTTAATTATTTTTAATATTTTTCTCTACAAAATTTATTTAAATTTGCAAATTGAATATTGCGTCTATTTCTGTTTTGAATATAATATTGGGTTGTCCGAAAAGTTCGTAAGGATTTTCCATTAGTTGCCCTTTTAACGCTTAAACGCAAACAAAAATAACGTAAACAAAAATCTGTGTTGGAATAGTAATTTTTATTTACATTTTATTAATTCCTGTAGTATTTACAATGTTTACGTTCAAATTTGCATTGATTTGCCTTCAATGAATTAAGTTGGTTTAAATTGAAAATGACCGTTGTAAAATTTACTTTTACACAACATCTCTGGCTGTCCTTCAGTCACTGATGTCTAAAAAATGAAGGCAATAACAGCTGAAGATCCACGCACCATGCTCCATGAAATCGCTGATAAGTTAAATATTGGCAAATCGACCTTATTTGACCATTTGAAAAAAAGAGTATGTCGGCCGATATGATGTATGTGTCCCTCACGAACTTAATGAGCGAAATCTGCTGAACCGAAATTCTTTGTGATCTTTTGTTGAAAAAAATCTGAGGTTTTATTTCTGAAGCGGATGATACCTGACGAGGAAAGGTATATTGTGTACAATAACGTCAACTAAAAAAAACATTGAGGGTTGCCACGGTCAGCAATTTTAAGTGTGCGAAAGCCGGTTTGCATCTGAAGAAAATTATACTTTGCATTTGGTGGGATTGAAAAGCACCTCCACCACATTAAAAGGTACATTGAAAGGCACACATTGCGCTTCTTTCATGCAATCAAATCATCAACATTGACCTCTACTTCATCAGCTGAAGGCAACAGTTGATGAAAAACGACCAGAATTAGCAACTAGTGCAGGTGTCATGTTTTATTATGACAATGCACGACCAGACCATGCATCCAATTCAGTTGGATGTTACTCCATTGTTAAGTTTATGATTTTCTATCAACTTACTCACCGGAGAAGGCACCCTCGCACGACCAGCTATTTCACTCTCTCCAAAATTTTTAGGTTTAAATAGGATTTTTTTCAAATCGAAAGATGTAAAAAATAATCTCTCTCTGCCAACTCTCCAGACAACCTGATATAAGTAAAATGATCGACTTTTATCGATTAATATTTGATAACCCTATTGTTAATATCATTTAATAGTATGTTCCAACCCTATCGTTGAAAAAATACATACAAATCATTCCTTCGGGCCATAAACCAGACCAAACAGTGACTTTAAGGTTTTAATCGTAATTCACAGTTATGATCTTCCGGATTTTCTTTGTGTTTGTATTTAAATTAAAATATGTTTTATTGCAAGACAAAAATACATTTATATATCAGTAGCATTTATCGTTTTCCAAATAGATTTTTCAACATGAAGCCGAGCACTGTCATGTTGAAAAATGACTTTATCTTGTCTTTGGGCGCATTTCGGTCGTTTTTCCTTCAATGCTCGGTTCAATTTAATCTATTGTTGTCGGTATCGATCGCCAGTAACTATTTCAACAGATTTTAGCAGTTCGTAATACACAGCTCCCCTACTATCCCACCAAATATACAGCAAAGCTTTATTTCCATGTATATTGCGCACTGGTTGTAATATCGAAGGCTGGCGGGAGCCAACCCATGATTTTTTGCACTTTGGGTTATCAAAATACATCCACTTTTCATTACCTATCACAACTCGATGTAAAAAAATCTGTTCTCTTCTGTCTGGCAAGCCAAATTTCAAAAGTGGTCTTTTGCATTTCGATGTCTCTTTTCTTTAATTCATATGAAAGCCTTCTTCCTTGTTTATCTTTCCTAATACGTGTAGACGTTCGAATATGGTTGATTCGGCGACATTCAATGTGTCTGCCAATTGCTTCAAAATATGAGTTGAGTCTTCATCCAACAGTGCTTGCAAATCTGCATCTTCAAACTTTGCGGCTGTGCTGGACGCTCCTTGTATTTTATATCCAAATCACCACTTTTCGAGCGTTTAAATCATCGTTCATAACTTTTTTAATTTAAACCATGTTCACCATAAGATTCAACGAACAATCGATAACTTTCAGCAGCCTTTTTCTTCAAATAAAAAAAGGTTATTAAATTTTTCCACAAAATATCGTTTCTGGTACATAATTCGACATATTCAACAATATTTTGCACAATAACAATTAATAACAACCTGGCTTTTAATGGCATATGTATACACTCACAAACGCCATATATGTCATTAGTATATACCAACAAATGTATTGGTAACGCCTTCTCTTAGAAAAAATCGATATTATTAACCAAAACACCTATTAATCAAGAGGAAAACCAAAGCTTTAAAATATGTACAAGATTAGCTATTAACAATATATTTCTAGTTGAAAAACCTTACATAACTTGCGATAAAATGAAACCATTTTTCTATAAAAAAAACATGAATAGTCAACACAATAAATAAAACAGGCAATTCTCTATATTAAATATTACAATGGGCTATAAAGTGTTTGAATGTCAAGCAACCGCATCAATCTTTAATACAAAGAAGGTAAAAAAGTGAGCAAGAGCAATATTTAATGAAAGTCTCATCGGTATAACTTTTGGCCCTGCCGTGCCAAAAACTTTTTTCTGTACATTTTTAGCCGATAAAAATTTTAATTTTAATAAGGGGCAGATACATTACAGAAAAAGGAATGTTTACGATCATATAGAGTAAGTGATTTTTTACCTACTAATTCAAAACACAGGTATTAACTGGCAGATTTAAATATCAATATAAATATAGTCCACGTTTGCTATTTACGGGAGTTACGTTTCTAAAAAGTGACACGAATACGAAATTTGCGAATACTGACAGGAGATTAGTATTGGAAACGTTCAAAGGGTAAACGAACCAACACTTTTTCGAAAAAAAAGTTAATCCAAAAAATAAAATATAATCTCTGCAACATATTGTCTACATAATATTACCATTTTTGCCTTAAAAATAATTAAAAAAAATATTTTAGCCTGTTAGATCTTTTTTTTTGCAGGGTTGTATATTCAACCATACTGATTCTAATTGCTTCATTTATTTGCCTTTTAAAAATTCATTTATCTCTAGTGAAGTTGCCTCTGTAGCATTCTAAACTCACTTTCAATTTTGACGTCATGTACTGAATATCGCAATTTATTGTAAATCTACTAAATCATCTATAAAGACTAGAAAGACATCTAGAAAGTTCAAAATATTGAGACAATTCCTATGTTTTTATTATTCTTTAGGAAATAATTCTAAAAAAAAAGATACACCCTAAAAGACATTTTCTTAACAATGGCAACATCTGTTATCGTCTTGTTTATATTTATCTATCGGAGTTCAGTTTTTGTTACATTGGCCTTTAAGGTATTATTTGAAAATCAAATCTAATGTTTTTATAGTCATTTATTCCGTACGTTTCCGCATAAATTTTGTTTGTTTAGTTTGGTTTGGTTTAATTTTCTTAACAATGGCAATGTCTATTTCGTCTTGTTTATATTTATCTGTCGAAATTCAGTTTGCATTGGCCTCTAAGGTATTATTTGAAAATCTAATGTTTTTATAGTCATTTATTCCATACGTTTCCGCATAAATTTTATTTGTTCAGTTAAAAAAAAAGGAAAACTTACACGTTATTATCATTTAAGTTGTTGTTAGTGGAAATATTAAAACAATTTTTCACACAATAACACATTTTAAACGATTCACATAATATTAAGAAACACATAATTACAATCAATCAACTTCATTAAATAGAAAAAGATTTCGAAAAAAATAACACCCGATATTTTTACAAAACATTTAAAATTAAATTAACAGGTTATCCCCCAAAAGTCTTTGCTTCCCAAAGGAAAACGAACGATTAGCTCTAAATTACCAAGACAAGAATTGCAAAGAGCTTGTCAAATATTTTGAACAACTACTAAAATGTCCTAAGCTCTTAAACAGATCATCAACACTAAATCCTAAACAAACAAACCCAGATTCATTACCCCCCAATGAAGATGAAATAATTAGACAAATCAAACGACTTAAAAATAACAAGGCTTCTGGTGAATATGGAATTACTGCTGAACTTTTAAAATCCGCTGGTCCATTTACAATCAAGGAAATAACCAAAATTCTACAAGAAGTTTGACGAACTGAACGGATTCCGGACGATTGGAAAGATACTCTAATCCATGTAAGAAACTAGAGAGGGATATGTCTTCTCTCAGTTTGTTACAAAATTATATCTCAATGTCTACTAGACAGAGCACAGGGACAGTTAGAACCTAAAATTGGTGAATATCAAGCAGATTTTCGACCGGGCAGATCCTGCCCGGAATACATCCTGAATCTAAAGTTGATCCTAAAACATCAAAAAATATAAAAATCTCGTCTGTACATTTGTGGATTTCAAAAAAGCATATGATTCTATTGACTTCGAATCTTTATTCCAAATCTTGAAAGAACAAGGACTAGATCTGAAAACGCTGGCAATTATTAAAGTAACACTAACTAACACAAGGTCAAAAGTTAAATTTATGGGTGACATCTCAGAGCCTTTTGAAATTAAAACTGGAGTGAGACAAAGGGATGGACTCTCGCCATTCTTATTTAACTGTTTTCTAAAAAAAGTAATACAGGAGTGGCATGTAAAAAAATCGGCCCTGAATATTGACCAGCCCATTAAAATGGGGAGCACCAACATCAAAATATATTGTCTGGAGTTTGCTCATGATCTAGCAATTTTAGCTCAAGATATATTAACGGCACAAATACAAATTGAAATCCTAAAAGAAACAGCAGAAAAGATAGGACTCCAAATTTCCTTTGAAAAGACACAATACATGGCCTGCAACAGACTAAGAACACCATTTCTAAAAACAAAATATGGTAACATCAAACGGATCTCTCAATTCAAATATTTAGGTGAAATAATCATGGAAAACGGGCTGGAAAAGCGGTCAGTAAGGGTAGATGTCAAAAAAATGAAAACTGCATAGAGAGTTACACAAAATATTTACAACAAAAATGCATGTCTAAAAACACAAAACTGAGACATTACAACACAGTTATTAAGCCAGAATATCTATATGGTGCAGAAACGCTCATTTTGAATAGAAAGAAATACCTCGGAGAGATTAAAAAGAACGAAAAAAATAAATAGCACAACATACCGAATTCGAGAAAATCAAGATATCAAACAAATAGTTGCATTTTATGAAAATAGGAGTAGAGCAAAAATAGAAACAATTAAAATGATTGTTACAATTAAAGAGGATCTAAGATCAGCAAATATTATACAAGGTGAAATTCAGGATTGAAACTGTTTCAGACACAAGGTTAAAGTTTGGGAGGTTGGCCAGAGAGAAAAATGTAGGAAGACCGGAACAATTTGGCCTGACGAAAGGAAAAAAGCTCATAGTGAAAAAATGAAATCAGTATGGGCGCAAAGGAAAGCTAACAACAACAAACGCCTCTAACTGTACTTTGCGTGGTCCACCAGAGCCCATACGTGAGTAATAATAATAATAAAACAATGGGAACTTATAAGTTGTCGCGCATCACTTTGAGTACTTCTAGTAGAATCCTTTTCAATAAGATGTAAAATTAGTTTTCGAATTCAGGAGCGATTTTGGGCTGCCACTCAGACTCTTGAAATTTTGGAACCCCTCTACTCATATCCAAGTCTTTGTAAAACTTGCGACAAACGCTTCCCGATCAGAATACAGAATATATTTTTAGTTATAAATCGAACCTAAATGCGATACTATTACGTCTATCATGGATATGGCCATCCTTGAGAGCTGATGATCAGTATGATTCTTAATTAAAAAAAAACATATTTTAACAATATTTATTAGTTTATTTGTGATTTATTCGTTATATAATAACCAATTAACATTTGCCAAATGTGCTTTTCCACATATTTGTTAAAAATATTAATTCATATCATTCAATATGAAAAAATATTAATTCATAGCTTTTCGATTGGTGATTTAATGACATTGTATTTTTTTCTCGTGGAAGCCCTTAGTTTTTTAACCCTGGTTGTGAATATTCTAACAACTACTGGTCTCGCGAGGTTGGTCACTGCTTGCTCTGTTATCGACACAGTAGATCTTATAGTATTTATTATATATAGAAATATAGATATTTTATACAGTTTCAGCAAGTCAATAGTTTTCGTTTTAGATTTATAATATTAGGTTGTTATTGCAGTTTTTGTTATTTTAATTTTAAATGCTGTATTTTCAAATAAATTTGTAATAAATTGCTAAAAACTGCGATACTAGTTTTGTTCTAAAATCATTTTGGCCGGTTTTTTTAGAGCGTTAAATCTAACATGGACAAAAAACAAATTCGCACGATTTTCTTATTTGAGTTCAAACTAGGCCGAAAAGCTGTCGAAATAGTTCGCGATATCAACAATGCGTTTGGCGCAAAAACCACTAATGAAAGTACTGCGCAACGGTGGTTTAAAAAAATTTCTAGCGGTGACCAGAGACTTGAAGATGATTGACGCCTCTAAATTAGGCGTACCACATGTTGGAATAAAGATGTTCAATAATAATCATTCTTTCATTCATGGTTTCGGGAGAATCGTTATCGAATGTGTTGTACCAAGCTAGTTATATTTTATTACAAAATAAAAGATTTGGCAACACTGAATGTAAAACAGTTAGTCTAAGAAATAAGGTGTATAAATAAAATCACTAATTCGTGAAGTGTATTGTTTTATTATCTCTTAGAAAGGGAACAGGTTATGGGCCCAGTTGCGTCGCGCTAGCTCACCTGTAAGAGATAATAAAATAAAGGATATAACAGTACAATCGCGAGTAGTGTTTTTCGTCGGTGCGTAAAAAGAAAAATGGCGGAAAGTGCGAAATATAACGTCGAAAAATTAAACGGACAGAACTATCAGTCATGGAACTACTTAGTGAAAATTTTACTAATAAACGCTGATTTATGGGACGTAGTTTCGACTGAATTACCGGTGCAGGAAGCACGAGACAACACCTGGAATAAAAAAAATGATAAGGCATTATCAACTATAGCCTTACTTGTCGACGTTAGTCAATTAGTGCATATCAGAAATAAAGAATACGCGCGTGATGCGTGGGAAGCACTAAAGGAGTATCACCAAAAGTCAAGTTTATCTGGCATGGTGTTCGTATTAAAGCGAATTTGCAGGCTATCGCTAGAGGAAAATGATGATATGGAAGCACACCTAAATTTATTCCTGGAATTATTGAATAAATTGGCCGCCTTAGGAGAAGAAATTAAGGATAGGTTTGCAGCAGACATTTTGCTGGGGAGTCTTCCAGATTCATACAGTTTTTTAATAACAGCACTGGAAAGTAAGCCATCGAATGAATTCACACTTGAGTTCGTAAAAAGTAAATTAATCGATGAGTATAGGAGGCGTCAAGGAGCTTCAAGAAGTCAAGACGAGTCAGCTATGAAATGAGTATATAAAGGTGACAAAAATAATGATACTACAAGTAGTGTAAAGCAATGTTATTTTTGTAACAAGAAAAGCCATTTTAAACGGGATTGTTTCAAGTATAAAGCGTTTAAAAAGGAAAGGGCAAATAAAGTTACTGAAAGTAATACTGATGACATATATTTTATGGTAAACTTAAGCTTAAATGATGTGAAAAGGGATTCTGCTTCGTGGTATGTAGATTCAGCAGCTTCGAGCCACATGGTAAACTACCAGGAATTTAATATCCAATTTGACGATAGCAGAAAAGGCTTTGTGAGGTTAGCGGAGAAAGGGCAGCACTCCAAGGTTCAGGGTATAGGAACAGGATCCATCAAGTGCGTAAATAGTGCGGGAGTGAACGAACTGGAAATTGACAATGTATTGTACGTGCCACAATTAGATTCAAATCTACTTTCTGTGAAAAAGCTAACAAGTGCGGGATATGATGTGCAGTTCGATAACAATCAATGTAAAATCAGGTTACGTGGAAAAGTAATAGCAAGTGCGAGACCGGAGCCCGACTTGTACAAGCTGTCAACTGTGCAGCAGGCACTGACCGTCGTTAACGAACATTCCAGCAACTGTCACTATACATGGCATACATGACGTTTTGGGCATAGGGACATAGAAGCAGTCAAGCACTTAATGGAAAGAAAAATGGCAACTGGAATTAATATTAAGGACTGTGGGATCAGGGTAACTTGCAATTGCTGTGTGAAAGGTAAAATTATTCGTAAGAGTTTCCCGAAATTTTCTCAAAGCAACACATTTAATATACTTGACTTAATACATACAGATGTTTGCGGTCCCATGATGACTGTTACTCCAGGGGGTAAACGTTACATTCTTACTTTAATAGACGATTTCTCAAGGTATACCACTATATATTTATTGAATCATAAAAATGAAACCTTTAAATATATTAAAGAGTTTGTTGAGTTAATGAGTAATCAGTCAGGCAGGGTTCCGAAGGCTATTAGGTCAGATAGGGGTGGCGAGTACGTAAATAATGCTTTAAGGGGATATTTAAGAGGTAAGGGCATAAAAATGCAGTACACCGCGTGGTACTCTCCAGAGCAAAACGGGGTTGCAGAGAGAAAAAATAGGTCGCTAGTCGAGATGGCTAGGTGTATGTTGATTGATGGGGATTTACCAAAGAAATTTTGGGGCGAAGCAATAGTTACAGCCAATTATCTGCAAATTCGACTACCTACATAGTCAAAACAGAAAACACCATTTGAGTTATGGCATAAAGTCAAACCTAATGTGTCGAATTTGCAAATATTTGGGTCTAAAGTTTATAGTCACATTCCAAAAGAACAAATTAAAGATAAATTTGACAAAAAGGCGGATGTGTAATATTCGTAGGATATTCTGATGAATCGAAAGCATATAGATTGTTAGATAAAGATACAGGGCGTATAAAAATTAGTCGTAGTGTAGTATTTCCTGAAAGAAATGTATGCATCAAAAAAACCAAGATAAAAGATGAAAAAGTGTCCATTGAATTCAAAAAGGATCAAGAAAAAGCAGAGGAATATGAGATAACAGACTCCGATAATGCGGAAGTAATAGAAAATGCAATGGAAGAATTTACTACAGATGAAAGTTCAGGTACAGAACAATTTTATGACAACGATTACACCTATTAACCGAGTAAAGTAGAATCTGATATAGAGAATGAAGGTGGTCATAGTAAATCAAATAGAATAAATAAAGGAGTTCCACCTGAGCGCTACACAGCGAAGTTAGTTGAACTTTAAAAAATAGAGCCTAAGAACTTTAAAGAAGCTCTTGCCAGCAATGAGAGCGAAACATGGAGGAAAGCTATGGAAGATGAAATTAGATCGCTAAAGAATAATAAAACATGGGATTTAGTACATACACCAGAAGGAAAGAACATAGTATCGTGTAAATGGGTTTTTAAAATAAAGACAGGCGAAGCTAAGACCTCGGACAAGTACAAGGCACGACCGGTAGCAAGAGGCTTTAATCAAAAGTTCGGTGTGGATTACGACGAAGTGTTTGCGCCAGTAGTGCGGCAAGCAACTCTTAGAATATTGTTAACAGAGGCCTGGAATCAAAACCTCATAATAAGACATTTAGATGCAAAAACAGCATTCTTAAATGGAGAAGTGACAGAAGAGATTTACATGGAACAGCCTGAAGGATTTGAAGAAAGAGATAAGAGTTTGGTTTGCAAATTAAACAAGAGCCTATACGGGTTAAAACAATCTGCCAGGATTTGGAACCACAAACTCGATGAAAAATTGACAAAAGATAAGTTTCATAAAAGTAAAATTGATGCATCTCTGTATATTAAGATTATAAATGATCAAAAGGTTTACATAATAATATATGTAGATGATATACTGATCGCAGCAAAAGATACTCGAGCAATTGATTCCTCAGAAGAAAAACTTAAACATCATTTTGAGATAACAAGTTTGGGTTTGTTGAATAATTATTTAGGCATAAAAATTGTAAGACACGATCAAGGAATATACAGTTTGAATCAATCAGAGTATATAGATAAGCTGTTAAACAAATTTGGGATGAGAGATTCAAAAGAATCAAATATAGCATTGGATGTTGGATATTATAAGCTCAACAGACAGGAGCCTATGAAAAATAGTGAAATATACCAACAATTGATTGGAGGATTGTTATATGTTGCAGTAAATACAAGACCAGATATATTAGCTAGTGTGACTATATTAAGTCAACACAATAAGAATCCAAAAGAAGTAGATTGGAACGAAACGAAGAGAGTCTTGAGATATTTAAAGAAAACAAGACATAAAAAACTTGTATTAAGAAAACCCGGTACAGATAGTATACTATATGGATATGCAGATGCTGATTGGGCGGATGCTGAAGGGCGGAAGAGAGAAAGATAATAGAAAATCGAATAGTGGATACATATTCATGTTACGGGATGCACTTATTTATTGGGGATGCAGAAAGCAGAGTTGTGTGTCACTATCGTCAACCGAAGCTGAGTACATAGCATTGGCCGAAGGATGTCAAGAAACAATTTGGTTAAAACAGGCCTTAAAGGAGTTTATGGATTTAGAACCAAAAGTGGATATGTATGAAGATAACCAAAGTTGTCTAAAGCAACTAGCAAATTACAAAATCAGCAATTGAACAAAGCACATTGATACAAGGTACCATTTTGTGAAGGAGTTGTTTGAAAAACAGATTATTGGTTTCAAATATTGTCCAACTAAAGACATGATAGTTGATATGCTGAACAAGCCGCTAAGCAAAGTAAAGTTGGAATATTTAAGTGCCAAGGGAGGCCTGTTTGACTGATTGAAAAATAATTATAGTTGCGGGGGGGTGTTGGAATAAAGATGTTCAACAATAATCATTCTTTCATTCATGGTTTCGGGAGACTCGTTATCGAATGTGTGTTGGCAACGTTGATTGTATCAAGCTAGTTATATTTTATTACAAAATAAAAGATTTGGCAACACTGAATGTAAAACAGTTAGTCTAAGAAATAAGGTGTGTAAATAAAATCACTAATTCGTGAAGTGTATTGTTTTATTATCTCTTAAAGATGCCACAAAAGGGAACACCACATATGACGATTTCTAACGTTATGCGGGAGATTTGAAAGCAAAAAACCTCAATAAATAGGTGCCGCGCGAACTGAATGAAAAATTAAAAAAAGCGTCGTCTGCCCTTCTTTTGCGCATTAAAAACGAATTTATTGTATGTTGTGTGTGCGATCAAAAGTGGATTCTTTACGACAATCGGCAACCATTGGTTCAGTGGTTGGAAGCTCAACCACACTTCTGAAAGTCGAAAATGCACCAAAATAATGTCATGGTGACTGTTTGGTGGTCTGCGCCCGATCTGATTTATCACAGCTTCCTGATACCGGGCAAAACGATTACAGCGAAAAAGTACTGCCAACAAATCAAACGCACCAAAAACTGCGGCGTATGTATTTGGCATTGGTCAACAGGAAGGCACCAATTGTCCTCCATGATAACGCTCGGTCACATGTCTCAATGATCACACGACAAAAGCTGTGTTAGTGGAGCCACGAAACTTTTAACCATCCGCCATACTTGTCTGACCCACAGCCTACCGACTACCACTTTTTCAGCCATCTAGACAACTTCCTGCGGAAGAAATGCTTACAAAGCAATTTCGTCGCCTCTAAGACTCCGGGACTTTACACAACCGGTATAAATAAACTTGTTTTTTGTCTGCAAAAAAGTGTTAATATGATTTTAATGGTTTTTAATTTAACTAATAAAGTTTTGTTTCAATTGAGATATGTACATTTCGATTTAATGGTAAAAAAACCGCAATAACTTTCTTAACAATCTAATACATAAATAACACTATAAGAGCGATACAATTATCTTTGTTATCCAGTCCAAAGTTTACTATTTGACGGAGTTGCGATGACTGTATATATTACACCTGACTGAAAATTCTGTCTTATAAAATTGACCAAATATTTATACTGAAACAAGTATTAACAATGTGCTATGAGTATGATATACTAGCGTACATACTGTTCAAAAACTTTGAGAGAGTTTATAACTCATTAATCAGCAAGTAAATAATAAATGACCTATATTGCCTCCAGATACCAAGAAAACTAATAAACCTCATAGGGACTATCCTACCTAATAAACCTTATAGGGATAACCCTACCCTACTAAACCTTATAAGACTACTAAGTTAATGTATTGCGTCAGGGAGATCACCAAAAAGAATTGAAAGATTGTAGAATCACCAAAAACGAAGGGATTAAAAAATAATATTAACTATATGCAGCAAGATCAGATTCCAAGAAATAATGTAAAAGAGAACTCAGTATGATAGCAAAAACAAAGGAAAACCCGGAATTAAGTGAAGTGTCGAAGAGTACATGAATTTAGAAGTTCTATTAAACAATCAATCTGAGAATAGCAAAATCACCAAGTGAGTACGGAACTGAGATATAGGGTCGGCAATATGAAAGTGTGAACATTTATGATTGATGTGTGGGAAAGACATATTTTGGGTAAAATATATAGAAGAAGGACGAGAGCGATAGAGTGGGAGGGAGAAACAAATAAGGAAATACATGAACACTTTGGACAGCCAATAATAATCGATGTTATAAAGTATAAACGATTGCAATAAGCAGGTCACCTCAAAGAATGGATGTAGAAAGGCAGGTCAAGGATGTTGAGAAGACGTAGATGTCAGAAAAGTGGTTAGAAAAGATCTGGATTAGAGACATTTAATAGAACAGATACGTGTTCCTACAACCTCTCCATGTGTACCCAAAGGAAATTCAGTTAAGACAAGGGCTTAATCAGCACGGCGAATATAGTTTAGTCGTGTCTTAAATATTAGATATATATATATATGAAAATTCGATCAAAAAGTTGTAGATGTCAGTGAAGCCCAATTTCAACATATGCTTCAAAATTTTGGTAAGTATAGGTCGGATACTTGCCTTTAAAAATTGGCTGAATAGAATAGGTTCTTTATCACGGTTCATAGTTTTCTTACATATTGCTATGGATCCAACACCTTATCATTATTAATATAAAATAATTAAGGGTATTTTTAAATACAGGTAGTACGACTGGACGAATTGTATCTCATTCGATTACTAGGACAAAAGTTCCTCCACATCTTAAGACCGGCTTCGTTCTTTAAGAACTCATCAGTTAAGCTCGGATGTTTTTTTCTCTCGAAGTAATCGAGACTGTATAACGTTCTTCGTCATAGATACTGCATAACGTTCTTCGTTATAAATACTGTGTAACGTTCATTATCTGATTTTCGGAATTAAAAACGACTGTCTTTCTGGTGTGGTTCGATTACTTTGAGAGAAAAAGCATCCGAGCTGATGATCATATTCGTGTACAACATGCGATTTCTCATTTTTCCTATATCTAATACGGGTAATATGTGCTTTATGTCTGTTTAATATGGGGTTTTTAGGTTGCCCAATCGACAACTAATTTGGTATATCCCCGTTTTTTCATGTTGATCTACTTTACATTTTGGATTCCTCAGGACTTTTTTCAAAATCTTGTCTAATACCGTGTTAATGGGGCATCAATCAGTATTACCATGAATATGCTTTTGTTCTGTCCTATTTCTGGATTTTGGATGCATATAAAAACATTTCAATAGCAATATGTAAGAAAACCTTGAAGCCAACCATTCAGTCAACTTTTTAATTATAAATTGATTTACCTCACTGTTTATGGTTTTTTCACACTTAATTAGATGCAGTTGTTATATAATAAGTAGAAGATAGTTTAATTTTAAAATTAGATTAAATCATCGCCTGATGATGCTATCATGGTTAGCAAAATGTACATCGAAAAATTACATAAAGTAATTTGGTGTTTTAGTGGTAAATCTCTTCGAAGTGATTCATGCTCAAGATTCCAATAGATGAGTTGACATGTGTAATAATGTTCAACTTTTAAATACTTTAAAGAAAATGAGTAATCTATATAATAAATAGTTTTCAGTTCCAAGCAGGCGATGTGATTTACGGGACTTTTCTGACATTACTTCAATGTCATTAAATTTGTGAAATAATGGAAAAAAATAAGACTAAATTTCTTTATGTAGTAATGTCAATTAACAAGACTTTTCAGTCAAGAGACCACAATGACTACAATTATTGTCCCTAAGAATAATAATTAACGTAAATCACACCATGATTGTAAAATATTCTTAGTTTTATTTTGCGAAAAAAACGACAATTGTCTTGCAAACAAATCGACATATGTAGTAACATTTTAAAATAAATAAATACGTAAAAAAAAAAAAAAAAAAAAAAAAATTAAATCCACTTAGCGTCTGACTTGTATCAAGCGGCTGAGTGGTCAGCGTCTGTTCACCAGTGGTGCGGCTGATATTTAAATTCTGGAACTAACCCCTCCAGTCTTAACCTCTAAACCGTCATGGTTCAAACCCTTAATTCAAAGTACAAGATGAAGCGTTCTAATAATTACAAAATTACCCCAGGAGGTAGACAATCATCTGCCAGCTTTGCTGGTACAACCGGACTTTCGGATTCTGGGGCGTCCGGGCTTAAAAGCAAAATCTTTCAGAGGGAATCGGAGACCTCTGACCAACGTCTGAAACCGAAAACAAAAACTTTCTTTGGAACGGTAAATATCAATTCTCTCCTGCGTCCAGGAAAACTACACGAATTGGGGCGAACATTAAATCAGCAAAAAATCAAAATTTTAGCTTTGCAAGAAACTAGATTGACTGATGATAACACCTTGGAATTCGGCAACTACAGACTTTTTAAAAGTAAAACGGACAAAAAAATACTCAAAAATACACCACATCTCGGTGTTGCTTTCGCTGTCTCAAGAAACATCCTTGGTTCTATAACAAATGTCCAGCCAGTAAATAATCGACTTATGACACTATCCCTTAAGTGTGCTAACAAAAACTATACATTAATCAATGCACACCTCCCAGTTAACGAAGAAAATAAATCTAATCCTGAAAAAGTAAATAAGTCCAGGGAAATTCTAGAAAAGACTATCTTTAAAATTCCCTCTAACCATGTAAAAATTCTATTGGGTGATTTCAACGCCCAGCTAGGGAAAGAAAAAAAGTACAGGAAAACAGTCGGCAGTTTTCCGGCTCATAAATGGACTAACCATAATGGTAGAAGATTGGTTGAACTATGTTCGCAGTTTAATCTAAAAATAATGTCAACCCATTTTAAGAAGAAAATATCAAAACAAAAAACCTGGAGGTACCCAAACACGTACATGGGTGAATTTCAAATTGACCATGTTGCCATTTCGTACCCCAATTATAAAGAGATTTTGAATGTTCAAGTCAGGAAAGGAGCTAATATAGACACGGATCACTACTTGACTGGAATCAAACTTAGCTTAAAACCTCGAAAACTAATTCAAAAGCGGCTGCTAATACCAAAGTTTGACCCAACGAAAATAAAACCAGCCCTAACAGAAGAACTTGATAAACAACCAGCACAGAACTGGCAAGAATTGAAACAAAAAATTATTAAAACAGCCTTAAAGTTGGTCCCTTTACAAAAACGTAGAAAACATCCGTGGTGGGATGAAGTTTGCGAGCAAGCAGTATTAAGCCGAAGTGAAGCATTCAAAGATTGGAACAGTCAAAGAACTTGCGAAATATTTTGAACAAATACTAAACTGTCCTGAGCCCTTAAACAAATTAGCAACACTAAAGCCTAAACAAACAAACCCAGATTCATTACCACCGAATGAAGATGAAATAATTAGGCAAATCAAGCGGCTTAAAAATAACAAAGCTTCTGGTGAAGATGGAATCACTGCGGAACTTTTGAAATCCGCTGGTCCAGGTACAATCAGGGAAATAACCAAAATTCTACAAGAAGTTTGGCGAAGCCCACGGATTCCGGAAGATTGGAAAGATGCTCTAATCCATCCACTACATAAGAAAGGAGATAGAACGGATGTAAACAACTATAGAGGGATATCTCTTCTCCCAGTTTGTTACAAGATTCTATCTCAATGTCTACTAGACAGAGCACAGGGACAGTTAGAACCGAAAATTGGTGAATATCAAGCAGGTTTTCGACCGGGCAGATCCTGCCCTGAACAGATCCTGAATCTGAAGTTGATTCTAAGACATCAAAAACTGTACAATAAAAATCTCGTCTGTACATTTGTGGATTTCAAAAAAACATATGATTCTATTGACCGCGAAACTTTATTCCGAATCTTGAAAGAACAAGAACTAGATCTGAAAACGCTGGCAATTATTAAAGCAACGTTAACTAACACAAGGTCAAAAGTTAAATTCATGGGTGAGATCTCGAAGCCCTTCGAAATTAAAACTGGAGTGAGACAAGGGGATGGACTCTCGCCACTCTTATTTAACTGTGTTCTAGAAAAAGTAATACAGGAGTGGCGTGAAAAAAAGTCGGCCCTGAATATTGACCAGCCCATTAAACTGGGGAGAACCAACATCCAAATTGATTGTCTGGCATTTGCTGATGATCTAGCAATTTTAGCTCAAGATGTATTAACGGCACAAAAACAGATTGAAATCCTAAAAGAAACAGCCGAAAATGTAGGACTCCAAATTTCCTTTGAAAAGACACAATACATGACCTGCAACAGACTAAGAACGCCATTTCTAAAAACAAAATATGGTAACATGAGACGAGTCTCTCAATTCAAATATTTGGGTGAAATAATCATGGAAAATGGGTTGGAAAAAGCGGCCAATAAGTGTAGATGTCAAAAAATGGAAACGGCATTGAGACTTACACAAAACATTTACAACAAAAAATGCCTATCTAAAAACACAAAACTGAGACATTACAACACAGTTATTAAGACGGAATGTCTATATGCTGCGGAAACGCTCATTTTGAATAGAAAGAGGGACATCGAGGACATTGAAAAGAAGGAAAGAAAAGTCATAAGAAAAATCCTAGGGAACAAACAAATAAATAGCACAACATACCGACTTCGAGAAAACCAAGAAATCAAACAATACACAGATATACATAGCGATATGAGAAAACGAAGACTTAAGTTTTACGGACACATAAAACGGATGAATCCGAGTAGGTTAACTAGACAAATAGTCGAATTTTATGAAAATAGGAGTAAAGCTAAAGTAGAAATAATTAAATGGATTGCTGCAATTAAAGAGGACCTAAGATCAGCAAATATTACACAAAGTGAAATTCAGGATAGAGGCTGTTTCAGACACAAGGTTAACGTTTGGAAGGTTGGCCAGAGAGAAAAATGTAGGAAGACTGGAACAACTTGGTCTGACGAAAGGAAACAAGCTCATAGCGAAAGAATGAAATCAGTATGGGCACAAAGGAAGGCTAACAACAACAAACGCCTCTAATTGTACTTCGCGAGGTCCACCAGGGCCCATACGTGAATAATAATAATAGTAATAATAAAAAATGATATAATAATACCATTAATTTAATATATCCAGTCAATAAAGTCAAGCACACCGCATACAAAATAATTACATATACAGGAAAAGTCACCATATTAATTTCTAAACATTGTCATTTCTAAAACAAGCGATATAAATATTGCATTCAGAACAAACCATAGTCTTGGACGCTTAATAAAAAACAATAAAAGTCAAACAAATAAACTTCATAAATCAGGAGTTAATTTAATTCAGTGCGGTTCTTGTCCAAAAGTGTATGTTGGACAAACGGGAAGATCCTTTTCCACCAGGCTTAATGAACATAAAAGAAGTTATATTAAAGAACAGAATAATTCTCATTATGCCAATCACTTAATGTTAGAAAATCACACTTTCAACGATAATTTCAAAATGTTGCATAACGAAAGTACATCTAAAAAACTAAATCTTTTAGAGAGCCTAAAAATTAATAAAAGAAAAAATTTGGGTATTTTACTTAATGATCAGGTAAAAATGAATGGTTCACCCTTGTTAAACTTATTTCTCTATTGAGACACGGGACTCCCACTTTCATCTTTTATGGTTTGATTAGATTAGTTTAGATAGTAACTGCTTTTCTTACTGTTAGTTTAATTTAGTGTGTATTTGAAAAAGACACTGTGTGTCGAAACAATTGTCATACGTACAAGTTTTAAATATAGTGGAAATTTAGATATTAAACTTGGTTTTTTATTTAAAATGAATTTCCATCAAGTATCGGCTACCTCAGTTAAATAAAAAAACAAGATTATCTATTATCTATTTCATATGTTGTATAATACCTTCAATATTCTCACATTATCCCCAGATTCCTTTAAGCGCTGTATAACGAAGTTCGAAAAGAATTCGTAAAGCCAAGTTTACAAAAATTTAATTTATTTCGACTAAACGCCTTTTGCTTTCGTAATTCGAAGAATGTGGAAATTTTTAATTACAAATTCCTTTATTATGAATTAATACTTAATTGTTTAATTATTAGTTATTTTTTGATATGAACATTGATATAATTTTGTCGTGTTGTCATGTAACTTTTACTTAAGATAAAAGCCCATATATGTATATGAGCATTTTGTTGAACACACACACACCATAAAAATATTAGTCGCCGAAACACGAACATCCGAAAATATGTATGGTACAACTCATGAATGCAACTCCGTTTTGAAAATATCTTATTAAGTTCATATATGTCAAACGTGGAATTAATAGCATTAGTCTCCTTATTGATATGGACCGTTTTTTATTGATATGGACCTAAAAACAAACGTTTCGTTAAACTGTTTTCGGTCTACTCAAGTTAAAGCCAAAAGCCAACGTAATAGCAAATACATCTACACAAAATAAAGCTTAGATAGTGTTCGATTTTTTCCATCTTTACAGAAACACTAACATGGACTGACATAAATGACTGATGAGCAACAATCATCATCATCATCAGCCTGTGCCAATCCACTGCAGGATGAAGGCCTCTTTAGCACGCTTCCAACTCTCGCGGTCCTGAGGTTTCCTCTGCCATTCGGGTCCGGGATATTTAATGATGTCATCAGTCCATCGTGTTTTCGGTCTTCTTCGGGGACGTTTGCGATCAAGCGGTATCCAGTCCAGGACCGCCCTGGTCCATCTTTCGTCCCATGGCCTCGGTATATGGTCTGCCCACTTCCATTTCAATTGCTTTATTCTTCCAACGATGTCACTCACTTTATTTTGTTTTCTGATCCATGTGCAGGTCTTTCTATCCCGTCTAGTAATGCCAAGCATACATCTTTCCATTCCCCTCTGTGTTACTCGAAATTTTTGAACTGACGGTGATGTGAGTGTCCATTTCCCACTTCCGTATGTCATAACGGGCAGGACACACTGATCAAAGACTTTTTTTTCACTTAAAGTGGTAGTTTGCTCTTAAACACTATGTTGAGCCTGACAAATGCCTGCCAAATGCCTGCCAGCCACATTTAACACGTCGCTCCACCTCCCGGACGATATCCCCTTCCATTGAACCCTTCTGCCTAAGATATATATATATATATATATATATATATATATATATATATATATATATATATATATATATATATATATGACGGCATCCAATGAGACAGCAGTAGCTGAGTGTCATCACACATCCAACCGTTGGATCCAAGAAAATCTAACACTACATATATACGCCATCCGACGGGAAGTCGGCTACAACATGGGTTGTTGGCTATGGATAGGGTCTCCCTATTCTTGATATGATGTAGTTTATGTCGACGCTCTGATGAGTCTGAACCTCGAGAGACGAAACATGTGTCATCCAGTTGAAGGGATAGGTGGGGCTCCTTCCCGGTCAAGTAACTAAAAAGAATGTTCATTTAGGCGAAGTCGCAGATTGTTGTGTGTTCCACATGAGATTGTGGAACCCAACGGTTGGGTGTATGGACACATTGGACGCAGTCCAAGAAAATCTAACACTATATATATATATATATATATATATATATATATATATATATATATATATATATATATATATATATATATATATATATATATATAGTTATCCACAACTTCAAAATCTGTTGATAAAATAGAAATTATTCTTGTCCTCAGCTAATTTATTGAACATGACCTGACTCTTCTTCTGGTATATTTTCAAGTCAAATGGATCAAAATCAATAGTTCATGCTTAAGCCATCTTAGATTCGCTGATAATAGCGTTCTCCTTTGACAAGAAGCACATGAGCTATAAAAACACGTATAGCAGCTGTAACTGGCGGGAGAACCATCTGGCATAAGAATAAATCTGAAATCTGGATACGTTCAATAAATTGGATAATTGAACAACAATTGGCTCCTAGGATAAATGAATTTCTGTTTTTGAGCGGAGGATTTCAATGGAGGGTGATATCACCCGGCAAGTGAAATTGTGTGTTAAATGTGACTGGCAGGCATATGGCAGGCTCAAAATAGTGTTTAAGAGCAAACTCCCACTTTGTCTGTAAAGAAAAGTTTTTGATCAGTACGTCCTGTCCGTTATGAGATAAAGGAGTGAAACATAGACACTCACTTCAAAAACTTCGGGTAGCACATAGGGGAATGGCAATAGCTTGGTATTATAAAACGGGGCAGGAAAACCTTCGTATGGAGTACATAATAAACGAAAGTGTGCGATATCATTGGAAGAGTAAATTAATTGAAACGGAGGTTCAAATGGAAGTTCAAAAAGTTTGAGAAACAGCAGTGCACTTTTAAGTATAAAACTGTTTTAAAATGATATGATACTACTTCGATGATATAACTTATGATTTTTTTCCCTAAAATAATGATGAATTAAACAAAGCAAGCAGATATTCTGTAATACACGTTACAATAGACATTGACTGCTTGGATGTCAAACAGTCGCATCAATCTTTAAGCCACATGATTAATTTGAGTAGTATTATTACTATTATGTTATAATAACCTACTCATTAATAATGAGTAGGTTATTATAACACTCTGAAACTATGCCATTCATGAACCCTCTTAGATAATCTATTGTATCCTCAGTTTAATTATCGGCTCTTGCGTTTCATCGACTGCAAAACCTATTCGAATTTTGATAACATTATTATAAAAATTGTTATAAAACTATAGATAATTATTATAAAATGCCATCTTTCAGCTTCAAAACGAAGTATAAGAGTCTGTTATGAACAGAACCTGAAAAATCAGTTGTAGCCGCGATGTCGTTCGGAATCATTTGTAGTACGACTTTCTTTTTGAGTTTCAACTTAAAAAAAAAGCGTGTGTGTACTTATGTACGTACGTAAGCACTTCTTTGGCATAATTAATAAAAAAAGTGTCTTGACAAATGGCAAAGATGTCATAATTAAAAAAAAAATACGTGTTACATGTGTTACATCGGCGCGCAAAACCACCAAGCTTTTTTCGACTTGGGATTCGACATTGCCTGATAGGGGACGAAAATCTATAAAAATGACAAAGGTAGTCAGAAAAGGCTAAGAATTAAACTAAAGGCCTAACATGTCTTATTGTGCACATACATTGTATATATGCTTAAAGTTCGCTAAAATTAATAAATCGGGGGAATC
Organism: Cosmopolites sordidus; assembly: GCA_031761425.1. Lineage (NCBI taxonomy): Eukaryota > Metazoa > Arthropoda > Insecta > Coleoptera > Curculionidae > Cosmopolites > Cosmopolites sordidus. The sequence continues at coordinate 97,440 of JARFXV010000480.1, read as the reverse complement.
TCGTCAGTCAGCCGGTGTCACTATCGCGGAAAACTGTACTGTTTATGGAGTTGATCCCGGTCCGGCGTCATCCTGCTGAAAGGTGACATTAGACCAAGCTTGAGATATCACCTAACCACGGATTCCAATATTTCTGTTACAAAGCGTGATGCATTTAAACTGTTTCTGATGATTACTACGACTGACCTGCTTTTCAAGTATCTAAGCGCCTCATAACATAATTTCTAGAATCATAATCTCCTATATCTAAAACAAAATATAGATTCACCACTAAAGCAAATATAATTGAATCGGTCATTTTGAAAAAAGTCATCTTCATTTTTTTCATAAAACCATGTCCCTCTACACCACTCTTCATGTATTTCTTTTAAAAACGAGATATGTCTCACTAATTAACGCAACTTAACAAAATCAGGCATTGTTAGTCAGTTGGAAAAAGAGTCATCTCCGAGAGATAGCTCGTTTTCAAAATGAAGATAAAGAGCATGCGCAGATCCCACCTACCTTCCCATGAACTGAATTATCAGATGTTACTCCACCGTTACTCAGAAAAAGAAAGTGCTAGTTTTTTACTAGTTAAAAAAAAAAGGGTAAGGAATCCAGATGAATATAACGTGAACAAAACAACTGGATCTAGAAAAACAAGAAACACGTGTAAGTAAATTCATGGTCATTTTTTATTATTATTTGTAGAATTGGAATTATTTTTTTATACAATAAGTTAATCCCTATAGTTGAACATTTTAAATAAAAATTGTTTAAAATAGAGTACTTTGTTTTAAACAATAAAAAACTTTGCAATCCTGATGCGAGCATAAAACACATTTTTTTTTTTAGATATCCTCACAAGTGTTTTGTTACAGTACTGGCACATATAATGGAAGAAATGATTTCAAAAATGAATTAATTCAGTGCAGGACGAATCAGATTTTTTTTTCAAGGACTAACAGACTAAAAAGATCTGAGAATCGTAAGAAACGAATGACTGAAGTAGATCTACACGGTAAGAGTAAATAAAAAAAACACAGATTAAGAGAACCACTTCGTTTATGATATTGAGTTTAACAACCGAAAAATACTTAAAAAATTAAGGATTTTTTTTCTGTGCTCCACGTAAAAATTCTCAATACTTCTACCTCAAAGCATCTATCGAGACCGGTTTCTGGCCTTAAGTTGTCATCAGTCGGGCTTCGAGTTGAACATTCTGACAACTGAAGGACTGACCAGGGTCCTGACCATATTAATCGGCCAAATTGAAATGCAGGTCACGCCATTCGGTGGTTCGTAACAGTACTACTGTGTGAAACAGTTCGGATCCAAACCCAGGCCCTATATTCAGGTACCATGGGTGAAAATACACAGTGGGCTAGTGGAGAATATTAAAAATATTTACAAAACAAGGAAAACATTTTTCCGGTGCTCCACGTAAAATTATCAATCCTTCAAACAAATCAATCCTTCAGACAAATCAATTTTTCAACAGAAAATAGTTTACCGCGCCGCTTTTCTATCTTTTTTTTGGGAGTAACCAAAAAAGGAGTAGAACTTTGTTGATTGGAGAGTCAATGTAAATCTCCTTATGATTTGAGAGGAAACAGTCTGCCCGGGCAATTTCCAGTAAAATTTTCAGAAAATTCATAACCTTATTGAAAGTATCCCTGTCAAGGAACATTATTATGCAAACGACAAAACAAAAAAATATCTTTCACCCTACCTTAATATTAAAATCATGTAACCCAATTTTCTAAACGATCACCCAGAATGTAAAAAGGACGTAAAATACAAGTTTTTTCTGAAATACTTTCAACAAAATTATCAATAAACTTATCATTTGATCGTTCCCATATAGACGTGTGTTATAAGTGTGAAGAACTTTCTCCAAAAATCAAAGATCCGCATCTAAACGAAACTACAAAACGAGTAGCAATTGCAGAACAGGTTGTACATAAGCGAAGGGGCGCCAAATTGTATAGAAAAAAATGATGCCACATGGTCTAAATTCAAGGAAAATTCTAAAATAGCAACATTATGTTTTGATTACATGCAAAATATTCTTTTACCAACTCTTCCTCTACCGACCCAAAATGTATCGAATACTCCTATTCAAAATGTTAAATATAACTGAATGACGATGAGCAGAATGCCGTTGAATACGTTGAACAGCGGCTCTGATTACCTATCTCTATTATATTCACAGATGTATGTAAAGTCCTTTCACTACCTGAAGACTACTTTTTCAATGCAGAACTAGTTTCTTCAAAGTTTTTAACACATATCTTGTAAGTACGACTACACCAGGGGTGACCTGAAAAAAATTGAAATAATAACAATGTTGTCTTTAGGAACGTTGTCAAAATCCATATAAAAGCTACTCATAAGGTACTGAATGCGGCTACTCATAAGGTACTGATGACTGAACAGCGGAGGAAAGCGGCACTGTTTGTGCCTTGCTATGGTTGTCCGTTCTAGAGCGAGAGCGAGTGCCACACTCTGGTTGTCTGGCTCGGTTGATTTTAAACTTATTCAAAAAACAAGGATCAATCCTTCAGTTGCTTTTGAACGTCCTACGCGAAGCCCGACTGATGACGGCTTAGGGCCAGAAACCGGTCTCGGGAGATGCTTGTTGGCGTTTGATGACTGAAAGATTGACAATTTTACGTAGAGCATAGGAAAAAATCCTTGTTTATTGAATATGTTTAATACTTTCTACTAGCCCACTGTGTATTTTCATAGATATCTGGTACCTGAATTTAGGGCCTGAGTTTGGTTCCGAACGCTTTCAAACAGTAGTACTGTTACGAAGCACCGGATGGCGTGAGCTGCATTTCAATGCTGCTCAAGAATGAGGAATGGCTATGGGATTTAGATTTTCTCACCGATCTTATGGGACATTTAAATAATTTAGATCTAAGATTACTGGGAAAAACTTATTTTTCCTACCCCAGTTGATCATATATCTTTTTTTGTGAAAAAACTTTTGCTTTTTTGTCCCGATTTTGAAGAAAAAAGATTAACACATTTCATATTAATGCAGAAACTAGCTACTAAAGTCAATAATGCTCTGAACTATGATATATTTAAAAATATAATATCCATTTTGCAGGATTCATTCGGTGCTAGGTTTGATGTTTTTCAAGATGACAAAAACATGCTGATCTTTTTACAAATCCTTTTTCAATTTCTCTGCAAGACGTTAATTGTTACCCACCTGCAATTAAAATCGAAATTATTGACTTAGAGCACCATACTACACTAAATAACAAATATAAGATACTTATTTTAACTGCATATCCAAATTTACAGGATTTGGCTGTCAGATCTTGTTATAGATTTGGATCAACATATGTTTGTGAACAAATGTTTTCTATTATGAACATAATAAAATCAAAATATCGTTGAAGATTAACTCATATTCACCTAAAACACCTAATTTTAATAGCATCTTCAAGAACTAATTCTAATATACTATTTGAAGAATTAAATGTTTGAAGTTATTCATTATTATTTTATACATAACCTAACTGACTGAGTCTTTAAAAATCTTTATTAACCATAAAACCTAAGTTTGTACTTTTGTTTTATTTAATAATATTATATTTTAAATCTCCACTACTCAGACTTACATGAAAAAAAAAGTGCTATGTGCGTAAAATCCTATGATCAGCCTATAAATAACATTTTTTCACATTTTTATATTTTTTAGATGCTGGAAAAGTGGCACGCATATTGTTTTTCAGATATTGGCACTCTTCCCAAAAAGGTTGGCTACCCCTGGACTAAACGATATCGGATTATTAAGGTCAGTACTAAATTGGCGTTAAAATAGCAGTTGCGCGGTCATAATAGGATTATTACTTTTGTAACATACCTTATCGGCAAACGACATGTCTGATTGCAAATGTTATAATGCTAGAAATACAGTGAAAGTGCTTTAGCCATACCCAAGAGATGCAAAAGTAACTTGAGAATGAAATTTGCCCAGCTCACACACCCTGTATTATTTCTAACTTTATTGACATAATTTATGATTGTCGGATAGCAATTTTTTCACCGAAACGAAAATAAATAAATAAATAAAACAGGTGGGAGCCTATTCTGAATATTACAATAGGCCATAAATTACTTTAATGTCAGTCTGTCGTATCAATTTTTAGTACAATAGTCACGCTATATAAGAATAATAATGATTTTCATAAGATTCCACATCTCTTAATAATAACAGTAATAACAATAATATTAAGTTTTAAAGAACAACTTATCATAGACTCAATTTTAATGAAACACGTTCGGAAAAAAAATTGAAATTTATCATGCCGATATATTGATTATCAGAAAGCCTTCGACTCGATTCTCCACTCTTGACTAGTTACGAGCCCAGCATTATACAAGGTCTACACAGCTTTAATAAAGACACTTCAGAAACTAATAAAAGAGTGGCGCGCCGCCATTTACTTATCACAAAATAAAATTATATATATATATATATATATATATATATATATATATATATATATATATATATATATATATATATATATATGGCCAAAGTGTGGCATGAGGGCCTCAACTACTAATTAAACAAGCTTTTGCCTAAACAGTTTGCGCAATTATTAAAGTCTTATATCTCAGATAGATATTTCAGAGTTAAACAGGAAGATGCATACTCTGAACTAAAAAATATTAAGCAGGAGTACCGCAAGGTAGTGTATTGGGACCAGTCCTTTACCTATTATATACCAGTGATATTCCTGAATTAGACCCAGACACGATAGCAACATTTGCTGACGATACTGCTATTATGGCTGTAGGCGTAGACCACGAAGAAGCGGCAATAAACCTGCAAACCTCAGTTAATAAAATTAACAACTGGACTAAGCAATCAAAGGGCTGGGCTAAGAATCAAAATAAATGAGTCTAAATCTGCCCATATTAATTTCACGAACAAAAGAAATCAACATATCCCCGTTAGTATAAATAATATCCAAGTACCATATGCTAATACAGCAAAATATTTGGGTATAACATTAGATGCCAACCTACGCTGGAGGGCTCATGTCAAAAAGAAAAAAGAAGAACTTGACATCCAATTTAGAAAAATGTATTGGCTGCTTGGACGAAATTCCCCTCTATCAGTCTACAACAAAGTACTCTTGTACAAACAAATTTTAAAGCCCGTATGGACATATGGCATCCAGCTGTGGGGTTGTGCCAAAAAGAACAACTTGGAAATAATCCAGCGATTCTAAAACAAAGTACTAAGGAACATTGCAAATGCCCCTTGGTATATCAGAAACAGTGACCTCCATAGGGACTTGGAAATGGACACCGTTACCCAGACCATTAGCAGATTTGCCCAAAGTCACGAGCAGCGACTTCTTCAGCACGTCAATGTCGAGGCCATCCAGCTCCTTGATAATGCAAGTCAAATCAGAAGACTTAAGAGGACCAAACCCTTTGAGTTGGTTTGAACGTTTGTTAGTAAAAAAGCAGAGCATAGTGCTGGTGTATACGTTAATATTGGTGTAATTAAGTTATTGGATTTAATTTAAGGGATACTAGTGAGTAAGTTCTTAAAATCACCTTTTCTTTTGTAGTAACTTAGGTTTGTACAACATTACTCATTGATCAACTTTGGTCAGATTGTAATTTTGGAAAACTTCCTCAGGGATGTTTTATAAATAAAAAAAAAAAAAAGACATATATATATATATATATATATATATATATATATATATATATATATATATATATATATACACATGATGAGAGGTTAGGCATCAATACTTGTTTAGCATGTAAAAAATAATAAAAACAAATAATATCTATAATTTTATTCTAATTAATAATGCCAATCAATTTTTAGGACTTAATAAAATAAATCATTTAATATTTTGAGGCTAAACGTAACATTATTAATGAGACAAATCTGTATACTGAGTATACTGCTGGACCACTTTCTTCATGAAAATGTAGTGAACAAATATAAGTATATTTAGTAACATCATCAATCGATCGAAAACCTGTGTCACTTCGGCCACATTTTTTCACCTATAATTCACATTTTGCACATTTTAAATATGTTTTAATATATACTTTGCCTAATGGTTTAATCATTTTTTTACGATATTGCAGACTAGGCTTTGGAAAATTTATAAAATAACATGTATTGACTTTAAATGATTTATAGCGTGTATCACTCTTACATACTCCATAACAACACCGTTTTGTTGTTACTTTTCTTACAGATAACACAATAATAATCGATTGAAAAAATTTATTTTTCAATTAAGGTACTTATTTTTTATTTTTTTCTTACTTTTTTTCAAAGAATATATTTTATTTAATATTTTTGGATTTTAATTATTTCTACGCGGGTACTTTAGCATACTTTTTTACAAAAGTCAATACAAAAATTGGCTGATACTGACGCATGCCCACAAAAAAAAACTATGATGAAAAGGCCTATTGAGGAAACTCTAACTAACTAATTTACTTTCACACGTACGCATAAAGCATACGCAGGCCTGACCTTGACAGCATGAATATAGTAAAATATATAAAACACTTTTGCTATACCAGCTTTAACATATTGGTTCGAAATTATATCTTGGTCGATTACATATATAGAAACGTTACAACGAATAATTATAACTACACTAGATGCAATGGGGAATGATGGATGGAAGATGGAATGGGGTTTATAAATTATATATAATCTACACGAAAATTAAGTATCAGGCTTGAGAACATATCTCCCTCAAAGAACGATAGAATGCCCGCTAAATGCCAGCGAGGACCTCGCTGATGATAATTATAAGCATCCACCAACTGAAACGCCCAATCAAGAGTGGAGAAGTGGTAGACACTAACATGATCTTTACAAACATGATGTCGACAAGAGCGTGGCGAACCTCTGGTTGACATAAGGAGGTCTGTTGTTTGGAGAGTTTGCAATTCAAGATCAAGCCGTACACACTAAGTAAATCACCAATAATATATCATTAAGGATGCACGAGGATCAAATGACAGGTCTAGGAAATGCTATGATACAAGCGAAACCATCCAACATATAGTAAATGTATGTAGTAGATTATCTCAGACAGACTATCTTTACCGTCATAACCAGGTGTCCAGTATGGTCCATCAAGAGCTTGCAAGTCGCAATGACCTTATATCAGAACAAGTTCCCTGTAAATTTACCCCAGAGACGGAACTAGAATCAGCCGATTTCAGGTTATATCAGGACGAACAATAATAACCGATAAAACCGTGCACTGTAGTAGGTGAGATGTTATATTGTGAAAAGTATACAAACCTGAAACTCGAAATAAAGCGAATTTGGAAATTGAACCAGGTTCACATTGTGCCATTGATCATTTCAATAACTGGCATTATATCAAATAATCTAAAAAATAACATACAAATTCTGGGACTAGACGAAAAACTATTTAGAATAATGCAGATGATGGTTATATTTAATACCACTCGCATCGGCAGAACATTTTTAGAGGAACGAGATTGTTTTGGTTCAGGGCCCCACTTTATGTAAAATCCTGGTTGGTCTGGAGGAAAAAGGAAAAAGAGATAAATAATAATAAAACAGTCATCATCAAAGTACTCATTATATTTGTAAATAGTTTGGCGCCAAGAAACTAACACTGGCTGTAAAAATAATCCAGGACCTTCAAATTCAATATAATGCTAAAATTGGACATAAAAAGTCGTTGTACTTGGTATAATAGCAATGATCCGTCTAGGGCATTTGACTTTAAAGACAATCATCAAGAAGGCTCCAACGACGAAGAGTGCCCAATCACAGGAATGTATTTGAAGGATAATATTCATTATATATCGTCATTTGATGTAATAATTAGGCATAAGGCATAACCTTACTAAACTATATAACAAAATCTTATTACCAATAATACCTATAATGGCCATAGAAGTTAGTGATTTTAGTTAATTTAAATTACTTGGAAATTTCCGAAATGAAAAAAACCTAAAAAAGGGATATACCCCAATGATTGAAAGTGCCATAAATTTAAGGAGACAAGCTAATAAGAAAACCGACCTCCACTGGATTGAAGTTTTAGTTTAGTATATACATAACTCTCTTTGAGAATAGCCGCGAAGCCGAGACATATCAAGACAGAGAATATCTCGAATATATTGTGAAACAAATGCCAAGTGTTTTATCAAGAGCCAACAACGCAAGTTTCCGGCCAAAGCTGAAATACTCTGTACTACAGAGACCTTGAATAACAACAGATCTTCATGCGTAGATAACATACCTACAGAGTTAGATAAACCTACATTTAACTGGCAAGCTTTTTAAATGTGGGAATCAAAACACATCCCAGCAAGCTGGAAGAAGGGAGTTAATATCGGGTTGACCAGAAAGTTCGTATACATTTCATTAGTTAATTTTTTAGCGCTTGTAAGCAACAAATATGTGTTGGATTAATAATATTTATTTACATATTATTAATTCCAGTGGTATTTACGATGTTAACGTTCAGATTCGTTTTAAATTGACTTCAGTTATGTAAGTTGATTCAAATTGAAACTGTTCGTCTATAACCAACCAAAAACAAAAAGTCCAAAAAAAAAAGATTTGTATCATTTAAGGAGAAGGTTGTGTTGGGGTGACCATGGTGCAAAACACGTTTGGTCGGTTCAGATCGGTTTAGTCCTTCAAGCACTGATGCCGACAAAATAAAGGACATAATAGTCAAAGATTCATGCACCACGGACCGTGAGATAGCAGATAAGTTAAATATTTGCAAATAGTCCATGTTTGGCCATCTGAAAAAATAAAGAGTACGTCTGCAGATACGATTTATGGATTCCTCACGAATTTAGTGAGGAAACCTGCTGGAACAATTCTTATAGTTCGATCTATCGTTAAAAAAATCCTAAGGCTTCATTACTGCAGCTGATGGAAACAAGTGATAACAAGTGAATTGCGTAAATCAACTTGTAGTGAAAAAAATTATGGGGGTTCCAGAATCAGTGGTTTTAAATCCGGCGAATGACGGTCTTCACTCGAAGAAAATTATGTTTTACATTTGGTGAAATTGGTAGTAACCCATACAGTTTGGTCTCTACTGTTCACAATTGGACCGACTGAAGGCAGTAAGGAGGAAACTCGATCAAAATTAGCAAAGATGGAGGTGTCGTTTTTCATCACGACAATGCACGACCACGTTTCAATCAGGACCAGGCAAAAATTATTGAGCTTCATTTGGGATGTTTTGCTTTATCTAGTCTACTCACCGAACATTGCACCCTCGGACTACCAGCTATTCTGCTAATTTTTGAAAAAAAAATGCATTATGGGCATACCACTATATTGGCAAAAAGATTCAAAATACAGTACATAATCATGGTAATTACATAATAATCTAAATACATTTTTACAAAACTATTTGTGTTTCTCATTTTCTTAAAAAAAATCCATACGCCTTTCCGAACAACTTAATAGTATATTTAACAAGAAACACATTTTAAAATGTATAAAAACTGGAAAGGTATATCTTTACTAATAATATATAAAATCCTACTCTTATATCTAATATCCTTACTCTATAACTAAATTTTAGAACCAATAACACATCTTAGGGCCACAGAAGTGACTGAATTAACTTTGCGACATAAGCAGGCAGGTTTACAATCTGAGTGTCCCTGCAGGGATGAAAAAAAAAACACTAGAATTATCACAGAACAATTTGTGAAATAGATAACATCAATATTCCTATTTTTTGTAGATCTCGAACGTGTTTTTGATAGCTTGTCGCACAATGCAATTTGGAAGAAGGAAACTGAAGGGAGTCTCGAAAAAAGTAATGACTAAGTGATGAAGTATCTAAATAGAAGTATATAAAGAATTATGGCGGAAGAAATATGTGCTCTCAAGTTTCCTCTTTCATATAAAAGGAGATTTGCTGGACCATGACTTCCTACTTGAGTGATCTGGAGTATGCGGAGAATATATACCTTCTTCGCCAAACCTTTCAAGAAACACTAAATCCAACTAGATTAGCCAGTAATATTGATTTATAAATAAATATATACAAAACGATACCAATGAGCTCTAACACCAGGACAAGACCAAATTCAACATAAACATAGTCCCATAGAAGATGACGACTTTATCTATTGTGGAAGCATCATCATAAAAAAACGGGGCAATCCGATGTTCGAAAAGTTCACCAACACTACAGTTTGCTCGGCCCCGTGTGAAATTCCGTCCAATATTCTACACCAACAAAACTGAAAATGTTTCAGTCCAAAGTTAAATGGTTGAATTGGACATACACTTCGAGGTAAAATTAATAATATTTCATTTAGCAACTAATATTAGTAAATGACCCTTTTAAACTATATTCTGAACAATCTATTATCACTTATACACGAGTAATGAATAATCGACTAAATATAGTATTTATAGATAAGAAGTTTAAAAGTATATAGACATTATAGACATTATAGACATAACAATATCTAATAATATTAATGTAGTTTAGTTGATAAGCACTAACAAACAATGACCACATATTCTGAATTAGTAATGGAAATACAGAAGATGTAGCAAGCCAAGAAGATGGAGATAGTTTCAATCATAATATCAGCCAACGGTGTTATACCTGCAAAGTTGGAAAAAAAATCAATAAACTAAAACTATGCAGAGACGCCTATATATGTCCCGAAACTCAGCGTCAAGCGGGTGCCGGGCGAAAGGCCAGGTATATCAGTTCTGGCAAAAATAAGAAATAAAATCCATGTCACCGTGTTAAGTGATAACAAGCATATTTTTAAAAATCGTGAAATTCGACACCCTAGGCTATATCTTTAGGTACTGTGATCACCAATTTTCAGTGTTTTTTCCACTTTTTTATAACGTATCCTAAATGATCATGCTATTAATCGCAGTCGCAAATCAACCAATGAACGTTTTTAATTTTCATTGAGTCTTGGTTTAAAAAATTATGTAAGCTAACTTTGACACACTTAAAAAAAAATGTATTACACTACCCTGGACAAGTTATTTCAAAAGATGGCCTATTTAGTCAAGATTTCAAAATGGTACAACAATTGGCACTTTTCTTTCGACAAAAAGTATTATTGCTTATGTTTTACAGAAGAATCACATTTCAAAAAACTGATACCACGATAAAAATACTTTTGTGTGCTCAAAAATATACTTCACCAGTGTAAGTGAGATGGACAGATGTGATAGAGTGATACAGAAAATGACTCTGTTCAACGACGCATTAGAGATAGACAGATTGACATTTAATTTTAAGATGTCCCATTAGTAAAGATTTCAAAACGATACAACAATTGGCATTTTCTTTCCACAAAAAATATTATTGCTTTTCGTTTTGCAAAAGAACCTTATTTCAAAAAAACTCAACCCAAAGGAAATTTTATTAATATAAAACTTAATCAAAATTAAATAAAAGGAACGATCGCAAAACGTTTATTTATCGCAATATTTTTCTTTAAAACTAAAGCAAATGCTCAAATTGTTTGCTTTCGGCACGAATACATGCTTTGCGTCGCCTCAGAAAAGATCTTTTTACCAGTCATGCTAATTTACTTGCATTTATTTCATCTGCTGTTTCAACAATTCTGTGACGCAGTTTGGCTAGATTTTATATTGGTTTTGAATACCTTTTCTCTTTTATGCAGCCCCAGTAAAAGAAATCAAGAGGGTTTAGGCCCGGAGAACGAGGAAGCCACTTAATTGAACAACAGCGTCCAATCCATCTTTCGGGAGCGCTGGGCAACCATCTTGTTGAAACCACCTTTCTCTGTAGATATTGAGTGGTACATCTTCTAACAAAGTCTGTAAATCATTTTGGAGTAAATCCAAGTAGTTGGCGTCATTGAAAGTTTCAGGTAGCTCAAATGATCCAATGATTTGTCCATTTAAAATTCCAGTCCGCATGTTAACTTTACATTTATGCTGGGACCGGTGTGTCAATTAAGTAAGTTATGCAAGTTTAAATAACCGTCTTTTTTCAAAGTCGATTGGTCAGTCCATAAAATATTGTTTAGAAACTGCGGATCTTCACGTTTTCTCGTCAACATTGTTCTGCAAAAATCGATTCAGGGAGTGTAGTCACGAAGTAGTAAACAGCGTCACTATCTATCTCACTCTATTACACCTGTCCATCTCACTTACATTGGTCCATTTTTGAGTACACAAAAGTATTTTTATCGTGGTATGAATTTTTTGAAATGTCGCCCTTATTAAATTAAATTAATTAAATTAGCAGTAATATTTTTTGTGGAAAGAAAAGTGCCAATTGTATCATTTTGAAATATTGACTAAATGGATCATCTTTTGAAATAACTTGCCCAGGGTAGTTTAATATTTTTTTTTTGAAAGATGAAGTGTCAAAGTTAGCTGACATAATTTTTTAAACCTCGACTCAATTAAACTTTTTTTTACTAAATTAACAACATTCAATGTTTGATTTGTGACTGCGAATAGCATGATTATTTAGGATCACGTTATAAAAAATAACACTGAAAAATTAGGAAATTTGTGATCACACATATTCCTATTATCACTTAACATGGTGACGTAGATTTTTTTTTCTCATTTTCGCCCGACACCCGCTTAACGTTTTTTTAAGAATATCAAAATGACATTTCGACTGTACAAATTCTTCACTATAGAATACAAAATGAATTAATATAAGATCAATAATCAATATTTTGTACCATGCATCTAACAGATATTTACTATTACTTACGAGCCCCACCCATCCCTTCAATTGGAGGGCATACGTTTCGCCTTTCGATGTTTAGGCTCTTCAGGGTACCGACATATGCTCTTTTGTCAAGAATAGGGAGACCCTATCCACAGTCAACCACCCATACTTTCGCCGACTTCCCGTCGGATGGCGTATATATGTAATGTAAGGCTTCTTTGGACAGCGTCCAAGGAGACAACAGTAGTTGAGTGTCACATACACCCAACCGCTGGGTTCCACAATCTCATGTGGAACACACAACAACCTGCGTCTCAGCCCAAATGAATTGGCCGCTGGGTTCCACATGAGATTGTGGAACCCGGCGGTATATATATAGGTAATGTTTATCTTTATTTTCTTTATCTTAATTTTCCTCCAAAGATATATAGTTATATTCAGAGGGAGTCAAAGTAAATGGATGTTATAAGAATACTGTAGATATCTAACTAGAAAATATAAGTTTAGGAAAATATTGAAAGAAAGAGAGAAATCTTCAACTATTCAGAAGGAATAGAACATAAATAAAATGATGACAATACCGTTTGATACCCATTTAACACAAAGTTTAGAAAAAATTGTGAAAAAAGTGCGTGTTAAGGACGTCTATAAACAATGTAAGAAGTTCTGAATATGTTCGGCAAACTAGAAGATCTATACTAACTAGAACATATTGCCCACATTAGATATGGGAGAAATGAGAAATCTTTTTATTTGCCCAACATGTTTTCGAATATGAACATGATATAAATATTAGAAATTTAAGACTTCTTAAAAGTGTGAACAATAATAGGGCTTTACATGTTTATGAAACCCTTTAAATACCAAAGGTATAAGGAAATCATGAATAGGGATAAGTGGCATATCCATGCAATCAACTTTTTTATATTATTAAGGTAACGCTTGGTTAACTTCACGGTTTATAAATTTTACAACATACATTTGGTACAGTTTACATATAAATAAAATGTAGTTTAGTATTAGAATTTGATTGAATCATTTCCTGATGATGTTAGCGAAATTGTTATGTAGCATTATTAGCGAAACGCGCGTCGGGAAATTAAAACAAGGAATTTGACGTCTTTGGTAAATCTCTTTGAATTTACTATTTCACGTTAAATATTTCAATATAAGAATTAATGGAAATTATTATTTTCCTACGTACCATGACTACTCCATCTACCCCGTCTACCCCTCCATGGCATTCAGGTACGGCTTATTGGAATATTCTGATTAAGCCATAGTCTTTTATTTTTTAGTTTTTTTTCTCTCCGAAAAAATAATAAAAATAATATTAATAAATGATCTGCTATTGAGTTAAAACTCAATCTTCTGATTTTAATTAAAAATATGGTTAGAGGCTGAAAAAGGCGAAGACATTTTAAATGATCCAAAAGATTATTGCCACTGTTGATGGCACATCCACCGAATTCTCCGAAGTTCGCCCTCTCCTACTTCTCTATTTTTCCATCATGAAAAAATAACTGGCTGGAAAGAAAATCACATGAAATGTCGAAAGCGAGGACTATTTTAAAAAGTTTGGTAAGTCATACATTTTGAAAGGCATAATACAGACTTTAACATTACTTTAACAAGTATCTGACTTTTTACTTGACCGTCGTATATATTACTGATTGATCACCAAGAACTCTTCTGGGGCCTGGGCTCAAGTACTCTAAATCTATATTGTGTTGTGCCATCCAAGTATTATAGATACCATCCAAAGATATACTAGCTGGTGACAAATACAATAGCCTCTCAAGCCATTCATCAATTAGCAGTTAACATCTGGAATAATGAGCAGATGCTTGCAGAAATATGTCCGATTAATAAGTAAACAGATAACTGAAATGAGAGAACTATCGTGGCCTATCATTGCTTTATATAACTAATAAAGTTCTAACAAACATAGTAAAGCAGAAGATAGTACCATATATCGAAGAAGAAATGGGCGAATTTCGGGTCTAATTTAGAAGAGGACGCTTAATAATAAATTAGTTCTTCATAGAGCATCAAATAATGAAAAAAACGAAACTACAGTTTTATACGATTTTCACTGAATTATATTATTCTGACATGTTTCGCCAACATAGTGGCTTCTTCAGATGTTGAGTGTAAATTAAATTACTTCTATTTATCAGGATTGCAACATTCCTTAAAAAATATTTTATTGCTTATATGACACTGAAAATACTTGTAATTTATTTTTACTGTGTCTGCCTCGGCCCTAGTCCTCACTATTTTATACATAGAAATAGTTATTAAATTACAAGTTTAATAAAGGTGAATTATTTTTCCTATTTGGTCATTTAAAATTATATAACAAGGATGAAATGGAAATACCAATTAAGTATATCAGATCAACCCGGATGATTATGCTTAAATCCAAGGCAGTACTGAAAATCCACACCATGGTAAAATTTGAGATTGGGGAAGGTTTGCGACAGAGAGATGGACTGGCATTAGTTCTGTTTAACATACTATTAATGAGCATAGACAACAGACATAGACATAAATGGAATAACGGTAAATAAAGAAAATCAGATCGTAGGATATGAAGATGACCTAAATAATTAATACAATCGAAACAATTATTAAAAAAGACATATGATGAAATAAAGGTGAAAGCCAAAAGACTGTTCTAGAAATAAATATAGACAAAACAAAACTTGGAAAAAGTACCAATCCAAGAACAGAATCGGGTAATTTGTGATGACAATATTGAAGTTGTATAAGAACTTACGCATCTAGGGAAAAAATAGCATCACAGAAGATACCAGAAAGCATATATTGAAGTGTAACAAAGTTACTTATTCGATGCATTCTATCGTAAGATCGTAAGTTAAGATCTATAAAACACTCGATCGGTCAGTAGTTACTTATGGCTGCGAGACGTGGACTGAGACAAAGAAAATAGAAGAGATGTTTACAATATTTGAAAGAAGAGTACTCAGAGGAATTTTTGATGCTGTGAATTACAATGGAATTTGGAGGATCAAATATAACTTCGAACTCAAACAATTGTACAAAGATCAGGATATTGTAGACTATGTGAAAATTCAACGATCTATATGGGCGGTACAGATGGCGAAAATGCCAGAAACTCGAATATGAAGTAAAAATTATGGAGGCGGGAATAAAGGGCAATAATAAAATAGGTAGACTAAAGACATGAGGACAAGACTATATAAGAAGAGAAGCTAAAGTAAGAGGATGCCGGAGATCGATCCGATTGGAGACAAAGGTTGCAGGAGGTTAGAACGTACAGGCTGTAGCACCCTACGAAAAAGAAAGAAAAAGAAAAAAAGATCGCCGAAAAATAATGTGAATTAAAAATTGACATTGTGACATATATTAGGTATAGATCAAGTATAATCTGAAATAAAATTATACACAGTCCATTAATTATTTATAATGTCCAATATTATTTGTTCAAAACAGTCTTAGTGAGAGAATATAACGGGTAGCATTTTTTCAAGCATTCCTGTAAAAGATTTATCTATGAAGAAAATGTTTAAGCAAACTGACTGTGCACTTTTCAATTCGCCTGGTTACACGTACTGGTCATAATGAATAATTTTCGTTGCTTCTAGATTTTTTTTTAAATTCAAAATCCTAATGGTTCTCCAATTGATGAATGACATGTAGCTTATCATATCGAAAGTAACAAAAATCTCTTTTTGAATTTTGTAATGTTCTCACAACTAGAACGTACGTAATACATAACATATGTAAGTACAAATGTTTTGTATAAACTCTGAATCTAACTCCCTTTGTATGTATTGACTGCTCAGATCACCCATAATAATCTTATTCCAACATTAACTTGTAGAATAGCAATACCCTTCAATCATTACGGCTGGATAATGAAATGATTCAGCAATAAAAGCACAATAAATACCAATTATACAGTATATCGGAAAAGTAACGGAACTTTTTAAATAAAAAAAAAAATTATTTAGTCAAAATGATTTATTTTCATTTAAAATGCATTCATTCCGCATTAACACACTGCTGGGAATGTTCAACCACTATTAGAATAGATTTTTTATATCGTTTTGCGGAATCGCCTCAATGATCCTCGTCACGGCTTCTTGAACTTATATAATATTGTCATAAAATGTTCCTTTCATGGCCAATTTGAGTTTCGGGAACACAAAATAATCTCGCGGAAATAAATCAGGTGAATACGGAAGATGTTAAAGCACACAGACTTGTTTTTTCATCAAAAAATTTACGAATCCGACGGTCCTGTGAGATGGTTCATTATCGGGCAACAAAAACCAACTTCTCGGCGCTGGATCATGTTTTTGGTCATATTTAATTCCTCTGCTATCCATTCACAGGATCATTTCGCACACTTTTTCCACCAGCTCATCGCAATTTTTGTTTATTGACCGGCCTGCCTTTGAGTCGTCTTCCAAAGCATCAGAACAATCCCGGAATCGCTTATTCCACTAAAACACACGTGTACGGGATAAGATCGTTTATTTTGTTGGATACGAATAATAATATTAGAAGAATTAGAGAATAGACAAAAATAAAAATCGACTATCAATTTGGAAGGTAATCGTATATGAAAAGTCTTATACATATGAACGTTTTACAGGATAATCTAATTTGTAGATGGTCAAAGAGTACAGAAATTTGTGTGATCAGTTGGATGAACATCAAATAGTTAAACTAAGGACTGACAAAGCAGTTTTTCATGGAATCAAAAAAAAACATCTGAAGGAGTATACAAAAAAAAAGAAAAATAGAAAAGCAAACCTACTATCCTAACAAAAAAACTAAAGAAAATGGTATATTTCTATTCTAAATAAAACAAAACAGTTAAAATATTTAGTGTTTTTCAGGATTTTGGTACATTTCATCTATTAATCGAACATATTTATTTTATAAGGTATGTTTAAACATAGGTTATAAATTTACTATAGGTATTGAAGACTAATGGTAGGCTGACAGCGGTTCTAGGATATGTTGTGATACATAGTGGTTTTCTAGCGGGTAGACCTTAACAGGAGAGTCCCACACTTTGACTATAAAATTTTTCCACTCAAAAAGGTGCCTTCACTTAATTGGGAAATATCTGGCTGGTCATGCATTAGAGTTAGTTGGCATTATTATATTTGTATTTGCATATATTATTAAGAGTATGTGGTGGTTTGTAAAACATGTAAAGCGAAAATTCGCCATCGTTTTAAAAATACTGAAAACTTTAGTTAAAGAAGTAATGTAGTATGGGTGGATTTTTTTTTTAATTCTTAATAGAGTTTAGTCTGGTGGTTTGAAGAATCCGTATGGTTTTAAAAGGATTGCAAACTTTAATGAAAGCAATCAAAAAATATATGTATATAATTTTGGATAGTGATTGTTTTTTACATGTTATAATCTACTGTAATGTATTATCCTAGTTGGGGGAAGTACACATCACATACACATCAAATTAGCGATTTAAACAGTATATATGTGTTTTGTTTTTCTAATTATTATTTATATGGTTTTTTCACTCAAAAATTAATACAAAACTAGAAAATATCTTTTGGTTATTCAATATTTAACATTTTTCATTATTTTTAAAAACCAATATTACAAATATATAACATTACATAATTTCTTTGTTTTAGTATTTATGAACTGCTGAAGCTGCACAACATTGAAATTGAGTGTCTTAAAATTTTCTTAATTTTTCATTAATAATCAAGGCAACTGTATAAACTTTACTTCGAAGTTCATGTTCTGGACATACATGTCAACTGTTTACAGTGCAAATACCATTTTTGCGGTTAAATTGAACAAAACCTATAGCCACCTTAACTTTCTCGTGACATCCTACAAGTAAACTCGAAGAAATTTACGACTAAACACGAAACCACTTTTTGAAAACTTCTCGACGCACGTTTTGCTAACCATGTTAGCATCATCAGAAGATGATTTAATCTAATTCTAAAAACTAAACTGTTGTATTCTATAAACAAGTCAGTCAGTATTCTATAAACAAATAAGTCTTACATTAATAATTGAAGAAGTTGTCTGAATGTAATTTTATCGGTTCATGATTTTCTTACATTTTTGTATTTGAATGCTTTCATATGCATCCAAAGCCATATTGTTATTTATACTTTTTACCAGTCTTAAATTTCTAATATCTATATTGTGATCATGTTCTATAGCATGTTGGGCAACTCAAGATTTTTTATTTCTCCCATATCTAATGTAGGCAATGTGTTCTTTAAATCTCGTTAATATGGATATTTTTTTTGCCCAATATACCTTCGATCACAATCTTGACAACTAATTTCGTAAATCCCCGGCTTTTCATGTTGATCTAGTTTATCCTTTGGATTACCAAGGACTTCTTTTAACATTCTAAAAAAATCAAATTGATGTTTTAGTACCTCGAACTTCAGCTGAATTGAACCGAATGTCATTTTTCAAAAAATCTGTGATTATAAAAATATCCACAGCAGGTATATTATTAGAATTAGCCTTTATGAATCCTTTGTAATACATTACTGAAATAAATTAGTAATCAACAATATTTTATTTCGCACTTAACAAACAATAATTTTGACAGTATAGAAACCGTTGACAGTACTTTAGTATTCTGACGTCATATTCTGACGTCACGTTATTTTTTTTTTAATTTTATACATTTTAATTCATTTATAATTAATTGTAAACAAGTTTTTCAAAAGTTTTTCGCGTCGATTATCAATATTATTTATCATAAAGTTTTAAAGTTTAAAAGTAAAAAAATCGATAATTATTTTGTATTTAAAGGCCTAATTATAATCATATACGTTTTTCATCAATACAAGTGTTTTTGCACATTACTTCAAACAAAACTTAATATTAGCTTTTTGTTCCATAATGTTTTTATGACGAGGTGACAAAAGGTACTGTCACTTGAAGCGCAGTAACCTGGCAATCCGTTAATCGATTCTAATGATGGCGGTCCAGTTTTATAGTGTAGATATACAGCTTTCAGATTATTTGTTCTCTTAATAAATGGCGCTAGCAGTTTTCCTTAAATTTAGTCAAGGTCTGGGTTTTAAGTGCAAATAAGGTTATTAAACTACCTGGAGATGACAGAAATAAAGACATAGATGAATTCAGAATGCCATCGGACTTGGATTCATAGTTCCCATAAAAATCGTCATCAAACTACATAAAAACAAAGATGACATAATTTATAAACCATTGTCTCTGATGTGACTAACCGATGGACTACCTGGAAAGAAACGTTTCGCAATACTACGGCAGTGAAACGAACGTTTTTTAGCAAAAATTTCGCCGCGCATCTCTTGAGGAATAAACTGAACAGGTGTATCGTCTGGTTATATCATCATGGATAAAACATGGATTAAAAACATGGATTGAAAACCTTGAATCAACTGGTTCTGCACCGAAAAAAAAGTCTCTGGGTAGAGAAAGAACTAAGCGTATGGCTGTAAATAGAGTTACATCCCTGCTCTATGTAATCTATGGCATATTCTCCACCATCACGCAATTTTGAAACAAGACTTTATGATGCATCTTGTATCGAAATTTGAAATTCCACCCATACAGAATCCAGGTAATGCATGGAATGAGAGAACAAGATGACGTTAACGGCATATATTAATGAAGTTAATGTTCGAATATTTTGAACAAAAATAAAAACTTTTAAAACATTTACAATTTGTTTTTATTTGATGAAGCAGATTTTCATCTTTACATCAGGTTCTATGTTTATATAATTGAGACATTTTTTACTTAAGAATTAATCAAATTTCTTCTTTTTGATGATTATATATGGTTTATAAAGATGGGGTAAGTCCAAATATCGACATTATCATACTTGTATGGCCTATATCATATAATGATATCCTAAAAATATAATTCGTTTCATTATCTAACAACTCCAATGTTTTTGCCCTTTTATTCCCATTCTTGGAGTCTTTCTATGACATGGCAGAAGCGAAAAGGAAGCCATTAATTTTAAAGTAAGTTGAGCACATCATCATTAACAGCTCCAAGTTTATATACAAAATGTCTTATTATTTCTGTAATCTTATGTAACTTATATAATTTAAAATCGCGCATATTTCTGGTTAACATACCCCAATACTCATTTGAGATCAGAACACCGTTTTTTAACTAAAGAGCATATTATTTATTAATAATTCTAACTTCAGAAATCTCGGACCTAACTTATGAGGCTAGGAAAAAAAAAAGTGAATAAATAAAACAGACGATGGCCTATTATGAATAATGCAACAGGCCATAAAATACTTGAGTGCCATGGAATCGTATCAATCTTTAATATATAGAAGTCACGGAATATAGGAAGAATAATGATTGCCATGTCTTTCTATCCCATCATTATAAAATTTTATTTATTTCCATATTCATATAAAATAATAAGTAAATATATAATTTTATAATAGACCAATGTTCTACATTTACCATAGGTTGTTATATAGTTTTCACTTACTTCCATTAAATTACAGGAAAACGAAAAGTACAATTCTATGAAAAATTACACCACGAGCGTAGCCGAGGGGGGAGTTTTGGGGGTTCAACCCCCCCCCCCCCCTCGAAATAAGCCAAATATTACCTAATATTATACCGAAAAAATACGAGGAGTGAAGAGAGTTAAATTATTACATTTGAATTGAATATATATCCGAACTAGTGGACGTTGCGCACAGTAACGCCATCTCTTGTCATTTCATGTAAGTATATTTTTGTTGTTTTATTTACTTCAAACTAACAACCTGGAATTAGCCTGGCGAAACATTATGGTCATATTGAATCATTTTCGTTGCTTCTCAGATGTTTTTTTTTTCAATTCAAACTCTTAATAGTTTTTCAATTGAAGAATGTAAGAGATTACAAAACCCAAAAGTTAAAATATTTTTTTAAATTTTGTAATGCTCTCACGTTTTATATGAACTTTAAACCTAACTCATCCATGTTAATTTTGTTCCAGCATCAACATGTAGTACTCTCTCTTACAATAAAAACACAATATATACCAACTAGATCATAAAAAAAAATATGAAGGGTAAGCTGTCTGTATAAGGTTCTCAGACTACTTAAAGATGGAAGAAATAACGAGTAACGAAATGACCGTTTCGACGAATTCACAATGCCATCGGTTTTGGATTCATAGTTCACACAAAAATCATCGTCAAACCATATAAAAAAAATAATGACATAATTAATAAATAATTTTCTCTAATGTAGCTAATCGAAGAACCACCTAGAAAAAAAACAGTAGTACGGCCGAGAAATGGGTGATTTTTAGCAAAAATTTCCCTATATACAACAGTAAACTGGTTCTGAACTGAAAAAAAAGCTTTGGGGTAGAGCAACAACTATGCGTATACCTGCAAATAAAGACCGTTAGAGAGCTCGACGTAATCCATGGCGTACTCCTCGCCATGATGCGATTTTGAGACATGAGTTTATGATGCATCTTGTACCGAAATTTGACATTCCATCCATATCATAACCAGATAATCCATATATTGAAGGAACAAGATTACATAAACGGCATATATTTTTGAAGTCAACGCTGTATTATTTTGAATAAAAATGAAAACTTTATTGAAAATTTGTTTAGGTTTGATAAATCAGGTTTTCACATTTACAATAGCTTCTATGTTCATATAACCGAAACATTTATGACATAGCAGTTAATCAGGTTTAGTATTTTTTGATGACCATATATGGTTTTAGCAAGGGACGATTGGTCATATCGGTATTTTCATAAGTGTATGGCCTAAATCATGCATTGATGGCATATTATATCTTACAAACTCTAATTTTTTTGTCCTTTTTTAATTCTTGGAGCCTTTTCTTTTTTTCAAAGTAAGTTGAGCACAAACATCTATCATTAACAGCACCAAGTTTATATAAAAAATGTCTTATTATTTCAGTAATCTTATGAAATATATATAATGTAAAATCGCGCATATTTCTGGTTAACATACCCCAATAACTCATTTGAGATCGGAACACTGTGTTTTAACTCAAGAACGTATTATTTATTAATAATTCTAACCCCTATTTCTAACTTCAGAAATCTCGGGCATAACTTATGAGGCTAGGCTAACATTTTTTACCGGAAAGAAAAAAGTTAATAAATAAAACAGACGATGACTTATTATGAATATTACAACAGGCCATAATGTACCTGAATGCCATGGAATCGTCTCAATCTTTAATATATAGAACTCACGGAATATAGGAAGAATAATGATTGGCATGTGTTTCTAACTCATCATTATGTAATTTTATTTATTTTCATATTAATATAAAATAATAAATAAATATAATATAAATAATCTTGTAACAGACCAACCTTCTACATTTACCATAAGTTTTTATATAGTTTTCACTTACTTCCATTTATTTACTTATATATTATAAATTTTACGTACAATTTGATGGTGTTATGTAATGATAAAAAAATCAAGAACCTTATTTGGCACTTATATTTCTTACAAAATAATAATGTTGAGTAACTCTAATATGGTTATTATTAGAGACTAGACTTGATAAAAAGGTAAGTGAATAAATCGTGTCATGAAATGGCGTATCTTCTGGCCATGAAATGGCATCACTTCAATTTATGAAAATATCTATATCGCCAAATGGTGATAAAACCATTTCAATAATTTATGGTGAGTTCATTGGATTATTTCGTTTTCTTTATGGTGAAAAAAGTAACAATCCGAAGTAAACATAATGGTAAATCTAAAGTTAATATTAATCGATTTTTCCATATAACGAATCAGAAGTATACAACTATGACTATTCGCACTGCCAAGCAGTAACTTGGTCCGAGTTCGGGCAAAATTCCGCTTCCTAGTTCTTATAATACTACGGCTAAGCATTGGCCGAATTAGTTGACCTATGTTTTCTTATGGTAAGGTGTCTCAAGACTAGTGCATAGGCTTCAGGTTTTAAGTTGCTAGCATAGGCAATCCTTTAAGGGATTCACCAACGCTATTCCATACATGTTCTATAGGTGATAAATCTGGATATCTCGCTGGCTAGTCGAGTGGGAACTTTTTTAAAAACTGGATTGATTCATGAGCTGTAAGAAGTCTGACGTTATTGAAAAATTAGATATGGACGAACTTGAAGGTGCGACCTATTGAAAGATTTAAACTTCCTCTGGTGGTAACTAAAGGTGATCTGTTTTCCAAACATATAGCACCTCCGTACCATAATTTCTTGAGTATTAGTTGAATACCGTTCTAATATGAAAGATAAATTTCGAGTTTTGCAGCATAACAAGTAAATGCCGATTAACAGTCATTTTCAAAGCAATTCTACTCATATTGTATATTAGGTAGTATGGGATTATCCGCTGGGTTGTTCCGCAACTGTCACGATACATAAGTCTCAAATCGCAGATTTCCAAGGAAAACAGAAAACATGATACAATGTCGCCGAATATACCCTAGTTTATATTTATTCCGAATCAGTTTCTACCTGACTGGCATATACTTTATAGACCACTATAAAAATAATAGAGGATTTTCAGGCCCACTCGTTTTTCTGGAACTGAAACTGGAAAAGGATAAAATGGTTTTTTGCTTTAACCATCAGCAAAAGTTTTTCGAAATTGACAGGGCTCATTCCCAAAAAAATGTCCACAATCCTTTTAATTTCGATTTTTCGAGAAGATTCTTAGCAACACCAATGCCTCTCAAAAATAGATTTCTTCTCCAGTACTGTTTAGATTAAAGCTTTTTACGTTTTAATAAAATAACATTATTCCAACAACATACTACGGTAAAATTTGAAGTCGGAAAGGGTTTGCGTTAGAGCATGAATTGACACCAGTTCTATTTAACATAGTATTGAACGAAGTCATCAGCGAAACACGCATAGACGTAAATCTAACAATGATAAAGAAAGAAAAACAGATCGTAAAATATACAAATGACCTAAACATATTAACATGATCGAAAAAATTATTAAAGGAGACAATATGATGAAATAAAGGTGAATAAAGAACCCCTCTAGAGATACTAGAGCCCGTCTAGTAATATAGAAAAAATCAAACGTGATAGAAAAAAACCCAATCCAAGAGAACAGAACTGGATAATCAGAGATGTTAATATTAAAGTTGTGAAATAATTTATGTATCTAGGAAGCAAACTTGATGAAAACAATATCACAGGACATAACAGAAATCGTGTTATAAATGGTAACCAAGTCTTACTTATTTCCTGTATTATGTCGTAAAGTCTAAACTTATTCAAAGGAACACAAAAGTTAGGATCTATAAAACTCGCTCAGTCGCTCAGAAATGAATTAAGGCTGCGAGACATTAGCCCTCACAAAGAAAACAGAAGAAAGACTTGCAGTATTTGAAAGCAAAGTACTCAGAATAATTGTTGGTGCTTTGAAGGATTATTGGAGACAATGAAATTTGGAGGATCGGGTATAACTTCGAAATCAAGCGATTGTACAAAGATCTGGATTTTGTAGACTATATGAGAAATGCCAGAAAAGTATAGAATGTGCCAGAAAACCGAGTACCAAAGAAAATCATAGAGGAGGAATGAAAAGTAAAAAAAGGTAGGCCAAGAAACGATTGCAAGACAGTGTAAGAAGATATGTTAAAAAACCACTGCATATCAAAAATTACACTGGGGAACAATTTGAAAAATAATTTCTATTGAGTTCGATATTTAAGCTGTTTTATACGTAAATTGACATGCTAATTCCAAAACATTTTTAGTTTTTTTCTATCACGTCAAGTTTTTTCTCTACAGTTGTTCGGCATCCGACTAAGCTTGACGAATCACAGAAGTCACTACTGCTCTCCTACCGGCGAACCTTCTTCGACCTAGGAGTGGGGGCGTGAGTGACGTTGCGTCATTCAAAACTAGTTCGGTCAGTTACGCATGAGATGCTAAAATACGCGGGTCTGTGTTGCTCTGATATAGTGAAGTCAAAGTATACATACACAACTACAGATTTTCGTTATGTCTGCCTCTGGTAATTCTCGTCGTAAGTGTTTAAACAGCCCTGATTCATTTTGTTATATATGTGGCAGTTTTACCATCCCCATTCAACGGACTAATATTAGTATATTTGTCAGGCAAGCCTATTTTGCTTATTTTAAAGTGAAAATAGGTGACCAAGATAAATCATGGGCCCCCTCATAACGTGTGCAAGCAGTGTGTAGTGAGTTTCGAATGTGGACGAAGAGAACACGTAATAAACTTTGCTACTTGCTAATGATTGCTACTTTTGCATAGTAGAAACATCAGGATTCAATAAGAAAAACAAACATAAAATTGAGTACCCTAGTTTACCGTCAGCTATACGCCCTGTGCCTTATTCAGCTGAAATTCCAGTGCCAGTTTTTTCAAGAATTACCTTCTTTAGAAATACAAGAATGTGAATCAAGTGAAGATCGAAGTGACTCCACCGACGAAGAATTCAAAGTTTCCAATGATTCTGTTCGTAAAGGATTCAATCAACATTAAATAATTTAGCACGAGATTTGGGACTATCCAAAAAAGCATCGGAATTATTAGCATCAAGACTGCACGAAAAAAATTTGCTTGACAAAGGAGCTAAAGTCACTTACTTAGAGAAAGTGAATTTAGGCAGTACTTAAGTACAGAAAGGCAGTACAGAAAGAATGACGGATTTGTATATTGCCAGAACATAGAAGGTTTAATGAAAGAATTGGCCATTTCTAACTATAACGCAACTGAATGGCGATTGTTTATAGATAGCTCAAAGCGTAGCTTGAAGTGTGTTCTACATAATGGAATTTTTTACGGTTCAGTCCCAATATGTAATTCAGTTTCTTTGCGTGAAGAATATGGCGACATAAAGAAAGTCATTGACTTGTTGCAATATAACATGTACCAATGGATCATCTGTGTTGACCTTAAAATGGTCTGTTTCCTTCTTGGCCACCAACGTGGGTGTACCAGGTATCCCTGTTTTTTGTGCATGTGGGACAGCAGAGCTCGTGAGAAGCATTGGGTGCAATCGAACTGGCCGCCAAGATCTGACCTAAGACCTGATGATCCAAACATTTTAAATCAGCCACTTGTCGATAGAAAAAACATTATGTTTCCGCATTTGCATATAAAGCTAGGTCTCATGAAGCAATTTGTTAAGACTTTGTCAATTGAAGGAGACTGCTTTAAGTATATCATTTCGGCATTCCCTAGCCTGTCGTATGAAAAGATAAAGGCTAGTGTGTTTGATGGTCCACAGATTCGGCAACTCATTAAAGATGAAAATTTCACTGAAACAATGACCGAACTTGAAAGGAATGCTTGGTTGGCTTTTAAAAATATTATTAAAGACTTTCTTGGAAACACACGAGCCCCGAATTACATCGAAATTGTTCAACAACTCTTGAAGAGCTTCAAAAAGCTTGGTTGCAACATGAGCATCAAACTGCATTTCTTACATAGTCATCTTGCTAACTTCCCAGAAAATCTTGGTGCTGTTAGTGATGAACAGGGCGAGCGATTCCACCAAGATCTAAAGGTTATGGAAGCGCGTTATAAAGGTAGATGGGATGCCAGTATGATGGCTGACTACTGTTGGAGCATCAAGCCAGAATGTCCACAAACTGAACACTCCAGGAAAAGCTACAAGAAGAAATTTTCACCATAATATCTTTTATTTATTTTTTGTATAAACACAATTTAACTTTTAATAATATGTTAACCTCTGTATGAATAAAATATTCTAATCTATTTGGTCAGATCTCACCTTATTTCCTATCGTATGTACACTTCTAAGGTAAAATGAGGAGTATGCTGTAGCTTAAGAAATTGGCGTGATAGAGAAAAACTGTAAATATTTTTGAATTCAGAGATAAAAAATTAGTCAAAAACAAGTCCCAGATCCAAGTCAACAAAATTGCTGTTCCCCAGTGTTAGTAACGGACTGCTGGAGATCGATCTGGTTGAAGGCGAAGGTTGACGGAGGTCAGGGCTCACTTAACATACATTAAACTGACACAGCAATGTCTTGGAACATACAGTTCTGATTTCTGTAACGCAACGGGGTCCGTATGTGTGGGCGCGCGGTATTGTGTAGCGACAGTGTAGGAACAAAGTATTGTGATTTTCACTATACAATGTTGCACGGCTTTGTCCCTGCTAGGCTTTAGATTCTTCTAGGACGATCAAAACTTTGTACTCATCTAACTCACCTAACCTAACTTAACCCTGATCCTCAAAAAAAGTTATTCAACTCCGGGTAACGAAAATGTTCAATGTTCTTGCTATATCATTGAACAGCTTGTTCCGTTTAAACTGTTTAGCAGGCAGTTTTAAAGATAGTGTAGCACTTTTAAGAGAACCATATAGACACACCATCACAAAAAAATTTCCCACAACAGGATAAAAACTAAATTTTTAAATCATTTAAACCAAACAAGACAATTCAAGATATTCTGTATACTAAGTATACATTCAATTTAATTGAAATACGTATACTAGGTGTTGCATCTTTTTAAGATCACAACGGGCGTTCTGTATAAAACGATTTTCCAAAAATTGTGATGCATATATTTTAGTCCACGTTTTTTCATCTAAAGAATGAATTGTTTAACATAATTCACAATCGTAGTTTCAATTTAATTAAAAGATGGGTCATAAAATTCGAAGAAAATAAGAGGAACCAGTTTACTAGCAAGAAATCAACGGGACAGTCACGGAGGGTAAGAAGCTCAAATTAGAAAGGCATTCAACCATCACTCCAGGAATTATGGTACGGGGAGGCTATATGTTTGAAAAACAGGTCAGCTTTAGTTACCATCTGCGGAAGTTTAAATCCGTCAATAGGTCACAACTGCAAGTTCATCGATATATCATATTTAAGATAACGTCAGATTTCTTACAGCTCATCAATCAATCCAGTTTTTAGAAAAGTTGGCGATAGTGACATACGACTAACAAGCGAAATATACAGATTTATCGCCGATAGAACATGCATGGAATATCATTGGTAAAACCTTTAAAAGATTGCCTAGGCCAGCAACTTAAAAGTTGAAGCCGATATACTACAGTCTTGAGACATCTTGCCATAAGAAGACATAGGTTATCTAATTCGGTCAATGCTTAACCGTAGTATTATAAGAACCAAGGATCGACATTTTGCCCGAACTCGAGCCAAAGTACTGCTTGGCAGTGCGAATAGTCATAGTTTACACTAATCATTCGTTCTATAGAAAAATTAATTAACACTAACGTTACTTTTACCATTGTGTTTACTTCATACTATTACTTTTTCATAAAACATTTTTCAACATATAAAAATGAAATAATAATCCAATGTACTCACCATAAATTATTGCAATTAATATATCATCAATTTGGTGATATAGATATTTTCATAAATTTAAGTGATGGTGTACGTCCGGTATAGTCCGGTCTCTAATAATAACCATAATAGAGTTACTCAATATTAATTTTTTGTAACAAATACAAGTGACAAATATATTGTACATACTAATTATAACATATTGTAGATAAATTAATGAAAGTAAGTAAAAACTATATAAAAACTTATGGTAAATATAGAAGATTGGTCTATTATAAGATTATTTATATATTTACTTATTATTTGATAAAAGGAATAAAACAATTTTAGACTTTGTTATCTATCACTTTTATTTTTAAAATTTGTGTGACTATAGTTTCGTAAAACAATTTTACATTCTTAAACACTACTTTAATCTGCTTTAAATCTACTTCTAATCTACTATCTAATAACTAATCTACTAAATCTACTAATCTACTAAATACTCTACTAATCTTCTAAATGTATTTTAAATCTGCATACATATTAAAGAAACAACACTCTAATTTTGCGAACCATTTCATAGATACCGGACATATATTTCCCGAGATTACAAATTTGAAAATTTTACATACAGCGCCAAAAAGTCAAAAAAAATAAAACATTTTAGAAGCTATTAAAATTTATAAATAGAATATATACCCGTCTAGACAGCTATTAAACGATCAGACGGATCTCCGAAATTCACCACTATTTAAAATTGTGTAAAAAATTAACCCCAATAAAAGTATAAAATTAGGTATATAAGATAGATAAACAGCTTTAAAACCTTAGTTTAAAGTATTGATTGAGAATATAAAATCGTTTTACGAAAATATAGTCACACAAATTTTAAAAATAAAAGTGATAGATAACAAAGTATAAATTGTTTTATTCCTTTTTAAAAAATGAACTATCACAAAGTAACGGGCAAATCAATCAATAATATTATTTTATGTTAATATCAAAATAAATAAAATTACATAATGATGGGATAGAAACACATGGCAATCATTATTCTTCTTATATTGCATGACTTCTATATATTAAAGATTGATACGAATTGGTGGCATTAAAATATTTTATGATCTGTTGTAATATTCATAATAGGCCATCGTCTGTTTTGTTATTAACATTTAAAATGTTATTCTATCCTCATAAGACGAAAGGGTAAGATTTCAACCTAGCATGCAATACTTCGAATGAATTTACGACGAATTTTGAAGCTAAGCCTTTAAATTTAAAGCATATGTACAATAGTTCTGGAACCTTGCCGCAAGAAGACGTAGGTCATATAATTCAGCCAATGCTTGGCAAAATTACGTAGTATCATAATATCCTTGGTAGACCTACTCAATATAATTTTTTTTGCATCAAATATTGAATTTTCTTGATATTTTATTACCATTACATAACACTGTCATATAGTACACCAAAAAAATATTGTTTCAAAAATGTGTTTAGTGAAGTCAAACTATATAAAATCTTATTGAAATGCAGAAAATTGCTTTGTTATGACTCATCAAGAGTATGTATGTAAAATCCAAGTCCCAAACTGAATGAAATATATAACACATGAAGAAAAATACATCAAAATAATTATTACAGCATGATACTAAAACAAAATAGGGTTTGAACTTACTCAAGACGACTTCCGGTGGCTTGGAAATGAAACACAGGACCAAAACAGAAATCGGCGTATTTTATTTTAAAGGGAACACAAAAACTGCCACACGGAAACAACCATATAAATTAACGATACTTCTATGACGGAATTGCCCCGAGATACTGAACGTTTCATTTAATCTCACGTTCGCTGCATTCCGACTGTTCCGAAAAAAAAAGAATCTAATGCAAGATAACAACTCTATAAAATATATTTCAACAATAATACAAATATTTAAATATTCCTACGTTAAAATAATTTAAGGGACAAAAAATTAAACTGCAAATCAATATTAATTTATTATTTCAAAGTTTTATCATGAATACTGTATTTAAAGTAAAGAAATTATTCCAAAACACCACGGAAAAATGTTTTTTCAATGTTAAGATAAATAATTGGTGTTTCTTAGAATAGTTTCTAATTTTTCTTTTTTTAGAATAACTGAGGAGGTTATAACTTTCTCGGAATGCAACTCCAGGGCATATATAATACATTTTCAATAGCATTCTGTCCGATTTCATTCCATTCAGTTAAAAGTACTCAAAAAGTGGAGAAAGTCACGAACCTCGCGATAATAATCACCGAAGTTGCCAAATGAGATTTGTTACATCGAATCATTTTCACGGATGGTGAATATGTTCTAAAACGTAAATATGTTCCTAAATCATTCCGGGTGTCGACCTGTACGTTCTGTGAAGAGAATTAGGCATTTTCAAGTGTTGTTCGCTTCTTCTGGTCCCACCATAAATAGACCTCAGTATATTTCCTTCTGATATGTCCAAGAGATATCCCTCAGATTGCTTCAACACCTTTGAGGAGGTCTGTGGCGTGATCTAAAACCCTCGCCGTCATTGTCGATTATCGTTAAGATTGTTTTAGTATTTCTGGGCACCAATTTTGATTTTAGAAGTGGGTTTAATGCTCCATATTGTTATTTTTTTCAATTTTTGCTCTTATTTCCTGATCCTCATGGCAATTTTCCTCAATTTGACTGTTACTTGTTATCCTTAATTCGCTCCTTACTGCATTGTCTTTATACCCTTAACATATATTTGGCCTTTTGCTGATTTATTTTTAAACCTATTTCCTTTTTGAATATTCTTATTAATTCTCTCACTGATTTTGCTATTAGGGCAGTGAAGGCCATGCATTATGGTCATTACTGAAGATCATTCCTTTCGATTTGATCCCGCTTTTCTTAACAATTTCTGCGAATATTAAGTTAAATAATATGGTAGAATATCACCTTGTGTAAGTCATTTCTTTATCTCAAATTCTTCTGATCCCATATCACTGCGCTAAGCAATTTTTCATCGTCAATCTTATCAATTTACTTGGTATTCCCAAACTATTCATCGCTTTATAAAGTTTATTTCCTTCTATTCTGTCGAATGACCGATTAAGATCAATAAACAGTACATATAGGTTAATTTTGAAATTATAGCAAATACTTTGTATTTCCTTTAGGGCAATAATCTGGTCTGTTGCTGATCTGTTTCACCTAAGCCCAACCTGGTACTCCCCTATTATTGCTTCAGCTTAACAGTTTAACCCTTTCCTCGGTACTTACGCTAAAATTTTATACAGAATCCCCAGAGCAATAATACCTCTGTAATTCCCATAAATTAGTTAATCCACTATTTTAAGCAATGGGACTATCAGTGCTTTTTGCCTTTCATTTGGTATTTCGTCTTTTTTCTACATTATTTTAACAATAAGTTCAACTCTAACATTAGACGACAATAATGTATCAACCAACAAGATTGAATTAATTTAATATTTTACCAACCGACGAAGCTTCTATCTCGAGGAATGAAATGATGAACATTTTGGACAGTCAATTATAAAATAATTATTCATGTATTTCTTAATGTAACGTAAATCTTTTAAAACAGATTACGATGTGAAAAATTTGTGCTAGTAATTTCAACTTTGACTTGAACCACACCACAGTAATATGTTTTCCTTTTTTTTATAAGAAAAGACACCACATTTATCCTGAGACGTATAATTACGACATTATAATTAAAAATTAATAATTATTATATTTCAGTTATGATTATAATTTGAATTTTGAATTATATTTCAAAAATCTATTTTTAAATAATACTTTAAGAGGCCACTCAAAGAAGAAACTTAATTTTGGCAACGTCGCCAATAGTTAGGAATATTTTTTAACATTCTGACCTGTTTTCCGTGGAAATGGGTGCATTTTGGACATGGATCTTTAGGAAACTTTTTGTTCAAATTGATGTCGAATTAATCGTTGGTAAAATTTACGGAAGTTATTTTCATTACACCCTGCATATTAAACAAATATTTTTGTCATATTTGTTCTATTACTGTTTTATTTATTAGTTACTACTT
Organism: Cosmopolites sordidus; assembly: GCA_031761425.1. Classification (NCBI taxonomy): domain Eukaryota; kingdom Metazoa; phylum Arthropoda; class Insecta; order Coleoptera; family Curculionidae; genus Cosmopolites; species Cosmopolites sordidus. The sequence continues at coordinate 64,308 of JARFXV010000480.1, read as the reverse complement.
TCCATATCTAAATTTTAAATGCTCGTTGTTTATATAATAATTGAAGTATTCGGTGTGTGAAGCAAATATGGTTTAATTTACATACTAAGAAACAGATATTTAAAAATAAAAAATATTCGATTTTTTGCATTATATTTTAACAGCATATACTTTTCATATTTGGATTCAAATATTTTCTAGACTTGCGAGACTGTCTCTTACCACAACAATGTAAAAGAAACAAAACTTCTTAAAGTTCTGATTAACTACAATAGACATAAATCGCCCCTTTGATTTAGTTCAAAATAATTTAATTTCTAATAGAAATTTGCGTCATAAGACTTGAGTAGTTTCTAATTAATGGAAAGCATACATCAAACGGAACTATACGGAAAGGGTTTAACTCCCTCCTCACAGTATACGTGGAGTATTTCGAATGATAAATGACTATATCTGATTCTTTCAAAGCGATCATTTCTAAAATTAGAATGAGGCATGTTCTGGAAAAAAAAATTAAAAGAAATATCGTAATCTTATAAGTGAGCTAGTTTGGTCTAATAGTAACTACTGGCAACAGTATGTCGCAAAGTAAATTTACATTCAACTCAGAGTTCTTCAAAGGTAGAAGAGGAGATGAAGACGATATTGAGTGGTGTGATATCGCGGAGACTAAATTCATTGATGTCATGATAGCAAACGGATGAGGATAAACACGAGTATCTGACATCTTATAATCGGAATCTATAGATTAAGCAATGGTAAACCCTGCAGAAAGGTTCCTGGTCCTCTTAATTGAACATTTTGTGGAAAACTAGGAAGCTACACAAGTAAAAAAATTGTAATATAAAGGGTAGATTTCATGGCATTGAATGTAGGACAACATTTTAAACATACGTATAGGTACATGGGACGTTTAACCGATGCTAAGAGTTGAGGAGATATAGGAAATCACAGAAAAACTAATTGCTCATGGAATAGACTGCTCTACAACAAATCAGATTGAACGCACACGCTCCTACTTTCTTTAATATAGAGAAGGCCAAACATAGGGTACATTCGGCATAAGCATATTCTTCAGTAAAATAGCAAAGGATATATTTATAAAATTTGAGAATAAAAAGGAGAGAATGTGTAAAATACGTAAAATAACAATGCAAGTTTTCAGAGATAACAATGTTAAGTATCTGTTGTCCTTCGTATTCTTCTTTACAGAAGAGTCATGATGATAGTTCATTATCGTGAAAACCTCATCGAAACCATCGCCATGAATTTGGTGTTCTTAAGATTCTTACAATGTTTTCAATTTTTGTTGCTTTGTCATTAACTGCTGATGTATCGGCCACAACCTCTGGTCATAACTTTCTCCAACAGAAATTCAATGTTGATGAACATAATTCATCTACTGCTTCTATGGTAAATGTTATGCAATGGGCGATATTAAAAGCTGTCCGACTCTCAGTAACAGTGAGAACAGGATTTTGTTCCATGCTGTTCAACACATAACTGAAAATACTGTCGTCCCATCGCCTCGCTATATAACCTGCCTATCTCAATTTCAATAGCTTTACTCTTCCGGTGATGTCACACATTTTCGTTTGTTCTCTGATCCATGCGCAGGACTTTCCGTCGCGTGTTGTGATGCCAAGCATACATCTTTCTATTCCAATCTGTGCTATCCGAAGTTTTTTAATTAACTGCGATGTGAGTGTCCAGGTTTCACATCCGTATGTCATAACGAGTAGGACGTACTGATCGAAGACTTTTATTTTCAGGCAAAGTGGGAGTCTGCTTTTAAACACTATGTTGAGCCTGCCAAATGCCTGCCAGCTACACTAAACACGCCGTTCCACCTCCCGGGCGGTATCCCCCTCCATTTAAATCCTCTGCCCAAGATATATAAAGTGGCCCACAATCTCCAAATCCTTTTCTAAAACTGAAATTAGTCTGCCCTCGGCGAATTTATTAAACATAACTTGACACTTTTACAGGTTTATTTTTAAGCCAAATGGTTCGCCAGCCCTTTGCAGCTCTTGTATGCGTCTTTGTAGTTCCTCTGGGTCCTGTAAAAGAAGAACGACATCATCTGCAAATCTCAGATGGTCCAAGATTGCACCATTGATCTTTACACCATCCTGTTCCTAATCCAATTTACGGAATACCTCTTCAAGGCAAGCCGAGAAAAGAAGAGGCGATATTGCGTCACCTTGCTGCTCTCCTCGTTCTACATTAATTCCCACTTAAAGATCATCAACGTGAATTGTCGCTGTAGATCTATCATATATCGATCCAAATAGGTTTACATATGCTTTGTCTACCCCCTAGCTAAGCAGTGCATCCATTATGGCATGCTTTGAGGTGGAGTCAAATGCTTTTTCGTAGTGGATTAAAGTCAATCACAGTGGCATGGTGTATTCGTTGTGGCTTTCTATGGCCTGCTGTGCAACCTGGATGTGATCTATTGTACTGAATCCACTTCTGAATCCTGTTTATTCTCTTGGTTGTGCGTCATTCAGTTTTCTTAATATTCTTTTAGATATTAACTTAGTGGAAACTTTGTACATTACTGATAGGAGGCTTATTGGACGGTAGTTTTTTAAATCTTCCTGTACTCCTTTTTTATGTAAAATGATCTCTTCTGCATTTTTCCAGTCAGGTACTTTTTATTCCTTGAGACATTTTGAATATAATTTTGCCATTGTTTTATGTAAAGCCCGACCACCAGCTTTTAGCATTTCGACAGTTACACTGTCTTTTCCTGGAGCCTTGCAGTTTTTCATCGATTCTATAGCATTTGTTACTTCCTCCACTAGGATATCTGACATTTGTTCTTCCGAGGATATTGTTGTTTTTGATTGGGTCTGAGATTCATATAACTGGGAATAAAATTTTGACAACCTCTAACATTTGAGTAGGCGCCCTGTACACTGTGCGATCCTCACGCATTAAGGCATACATTTGCATTCTTTTTTTTCTCTAGCTTTGTTAATTTCTTTGTTTTCTTCAGGGTTTTTTGCACCGGCGCGTGACCTCTCTAATAAATTTTCTTATAGCAGAGCTCAGCGTACTCGACCCTGTCCAAAGGACTCTCTGTATTTCTCATTGTCCGTCGTTCCTTTATTAAATCAATGGTCTCACTAAAAGTGTTTTTTTAGTGATTTTGGGGTCTTTTTGTTTGCTTGCGACCTTTTCCTTCTGGTGCTATTGAAGCAGCCGTTTGAAGTACATTGTTGGTGATTTCTTCATATTGAACTAATATTTCCTCCTCCTGGAACCTTGTAACACAGCAAAGCGGTTTTTTCACATGACGCGCTGCCGTTGAATGCATTTACATATTTTGTATGTATCATTATTCAAATGAAGTTGTTGATTAGGGAGAAACTTGTTACTTTCGTGAGTTTAATTGCATAATTATTTGTATGTCCTAATTTTAAAATTTAATGGCATCCACAGGCCAAGATTTTGTTAAAAGGAAGCAAAAAATCACTCTTGATACAAAAATTGAGTTGTTAGACTGTCTTGCTGTACGTGAAACATTTGCGCGTGCCGCCAAAAAGTTTAAAGTGAATGAATCCACAGTAAGAACAATAAAAAGGATTAAAAAATATCCATTCGGACCAGTGTTTCGTGCGTTACTAATACCAGCAATAAAGTTAGGTTTTTCTCGTGACCTCTAAGGATGGAAAAGATGGAAAGAGCGCTCGGAATTTGAACCGAAGATCAAACAAAAATAAGAGTGCCTCTTAGCAGTCGAATTATTCAAGAAAAAGCTAGGCGTCTTTTTGAGAATCTAAAGTCAGATGAAGAAACTCTAAGAAGCACTTTTTGCTACACAACGTAAAAATTACTGGGAGTCGGCTTTTGCAGATCACGAGGCGACCAATCGCTATCAACCAGATCAGGTTTTTAACGCCGATGAGACATATTTATTTTGGAAGAGGATGCCTGCTCGAACATTTGTGACTCAAACAGAAAGATCCGCACCAGGATTTAAAGCTGCAAAGGATAGGGTTACTCTTCTCTTTTGCTCTAATACTTCAGGTAACCAAAAAAAAGTAAGCCATTACTTGTATACACATTTCTTAAACCACGTGATAATATAAATATAAACAAATGATCTGCCGGTCATTTGGAGCGCAAATCAAAAAGGTTGGGCGACTGCAACACTATTTACCGACTGATTTCTGAACTGCTCCGTACCCAGTGTTAGGCAATATTTGCCCTCAAGATCGTTGTCATTCAAAAGTTTGCTGCTTATTGATAATGTTCCCGGCCATTCTGAAGCCCTGAAGTTTTCTGATCCAAATATAGAAGTTTGCTTCCTATCTCCTAACACTACATCACTGATACAAAGATTAGATCAGGAAATAATAGCAGCGTTTAAAAGATGTTATGTCAAGCGAATTTTTAGTTATGTATTGAATAGCATGAAACAAAATCCTGTTCTCACTATTACTGGGAGTCGGACAGCTTTTAATATCGCCCATTGCATAACATTTACCAAAGAAGTAGTTGATGAGTTATGTTCATCAACATTGAATTCCTGCTGGAGAAAGTATTGGCCAGATGTTGTGGCCGATACGTCAGCAGTTCGTGACAAAGGAGCAAAAATTGAAGACATTGTAAGAATCTTACACCAAATTCATGGCGATGGTTTCGATGAGGTTCTCACGAAAATGAACTAACATCATAACCCTATAAAGAAGAATACGAAGAAGAACAACACATACTTAACATTGTTATCTGTGAAAAATTGCATTGTTATTTTACGTATTTTACACATTATCTCCTTTTTATTCTCAAACTTTATGAATACATCATTTGCTCCTTTGCTCAAGAACGAGCCTAAGCCGAAAATGCCTATATCACCACAATCCTTCCATCTGATTTCATGTAGAGCAGTCTATTCCAATTAGTTTTTCTGCAATTTCCTACTCTTAGCATAGGTTAAACGTTCTATGTACCTATGCCTAAGTTTAGGATGGATATCGCAACGTTTTTTTACTTGTGTAGCTTGCTAACTTTGTACAAAATCTTCAATTTGGAGGTCCAGGGACCTTTCTGTAGGGTTTACCATTCCTTAACCAACAGATCCCAATTAAGATGTGAGATACTCGCCTTTATCTTCCTCCGTTTGATATATTACGAAACTCCAACGTACGAAGTACATTGCCCGAGGGGACATTACATCATTTGATTTAGTATCCGCGATATTACTACAATATCGACTTCCTTTTCTCCCCTATCTTTGCAGAACTGTCTTTGAGTTGAATGTAAATTTACTTCGCGACTAGTGTTGTCGATCACTAATAGCCAAATTAGCTCACTTATAAGAGTGCGATAACAAGTTCTCGTTAATTTCTGTTTCAGAACATGCCTCATTCCTTGTCCTACTAAAGATACATTGAGTGGTTGCTTTTCCATTAGTTCGAAGTAATTTTAGAAATGATCGAAATGATCGCTTTGAAAGAATCAGATATAGTCATTTATCATTCGAAATACTCGACATATACTGTGAGGAGGGAGTTAAACCCTATACATATAGGTAATTTCGTTTGATAGGTGCTTTTCATTTATTTAAAACTACTCAAGTCTGATGACGCTAATTCCTGTTAGAAATTAAATTATTATGAAGCCCCTGAAGTGGCGATTGATATCTAATTAGTTAATAAGAACTTTAAGAAACTTTAAGTCTAGAAAATCATTGAATCTAGCATTTTTAGTCTAGAAAATGTAAATTAAAAAAAATCGAATTTTATATATTTTTAAATAACTAGTTCATTGTAATCTTTGAATGTAAATTAAACTACTCACTGGATACTTCATTTGTTAAATAAACAACAAGCATTTAAAATTTTAATATAGAAAGTAGTTAAACATAACAAACACTATTATAGTGGTAAATATTTCTTAAATACAATAAAAAATTACAACTAATAAAAACTAATAGAACAAATATGAAAAAAACTTTGGTTAAATAAGGTGTAATGAAAATAATTTTCGAAAATTTAACCAACGATTCTTAACATCATTTTGAGCAAAAAGCTTTTTAAAAACATATATCCAAAATGCAACAATTAGTAGCAATTGACGACGGTGCCAAAATTGAGTTTTTTGTTTAATTGGCCTCTTAAGATATTATTTGAAAATAGATTTTATGAAATATAATTCAAAATTCAAATTATAATAATAATTTGAAATATGATTATTATTAATTTTGAATTATAATGTCGTAATTACACATCTCAAGATAAATGTGGCGGCTTTTGTCACAAAAGAAAACTTATTATTGTGGTTCAAAATCAAAGTTGAAATTACAGCAAAAATTATCCACACCATAACCCGTTTTAGAAGAATTACAACATATTAAGAAACACATGATTAATTGTTTTATTAAATTAACTATCCAAAATGTCCACCATCCCATTCCTCAGGAAAGAAGCTTCATCGGTTGATTAAATATTCAATTGATAAAATATTGTTGGTTGAGAAATTCTTATCGTTTAATATATCATATAATTATAAGTTGAACTTAATAATATGAGAAAAAAGAAATAATACCAAAGGAATGGCAAAAAGCACTGATAGTCCATTACTTAAAAAAGGTATTTAACTAATGTGTGAGAATTACACAGGTATTATTGCACTGCGGATATTTCATAAAGTTCGTTCGTCATAAAGTTCGTTCGTCAAAGTTCTAGCCCAAATACCAAGGAAAAGGTTAAATAGTTATGCTGAAGCAATAGTAGGAGACTACCAGGATGGGGTTAGGTGCAACAGATCAGCAACAGACCAGATTATTGCCCTAAAGGAAATGTAAAGGATCTGCTATAATTATAAAATTAACCTATATGTACTGTTTATTAATCTTAATCGGCCATTCGACACAATAAAAGGAAATTAACTTTATAAAGCGATGAATAGTTTGGGAATATCAAGTAAATTGAAAAGAATGACGATGAAAAATTGCCTAGCACAGTGATATGGAATCAGAAGAATTTGAGATAAAGAAAGGACTTAGACAAAGGGCCCTCATCTATCATAGTATACAAAGAAATTTTTAAGAAAATGGGGATCAAAATAGAAGGAACGATCTTCAGTAATGACCAAAATCCATGACATTTGCGGTTCTAATTGTAAAAACAGAGAAATAATTATTAATAATATTCAAATATATGGAAAAAATAGAAAAAGAAATAGGTTTAAAAATAAATTAGGAAAAGACCAAATATATGTCAATAGGATATACACACAATACAGTAAGGAGCGAACTGGAATAACAAGTAATGGAGGTAACATTTATAATTTTCAAAAGGTAAAAAAATTTATACTTAGAGACGAAAATCGAAGAAAATGGCAGTGAGAATCATCAAATAAGAACAAGAATTGTAAAATGAAACCAAAAATATGTAGCTTTGAGACCACTGTTGAAATCAAAATTGGTGTCTAGAATGTCTATTTCTGACTTCCTTGGTTCGATATTGAAAAATGTACAAGTTAGATCTTTAATTTGATCTATTCGCCTTTATGGAGGTCTATCGCGTTTCCATCCATCTATGTCTCTTCATCTATCCCTGTCTCTAGGTTATTGCCATGCCTACAGGAAACTCAATCTTAATGAGTATACTGAATTCAAACGTGGCAGTATAAGCACCGATTATGCTGGGCGCTCTAGACATCGCAATGAGGTGGTTACACCAAACAACATCAGAAAAATTCACTAAATTATTTCGTAAAACCGTAAAGTAAAGCTTCGGGAGGCAGCTGATATCGTGAAGATATCGAGCGGAAGTTTTTACACCATTTTGCATGAACATTCGGAAATTCGTAAACTGCTATCGAAATGGGTGCCTTATTGTGATTCAGATGACTTGACTGTCATAACTTCTTTAAAATATAAAGTAAAATTAAAGAAATTAGGAAAAAAATACATAAAATACAGAAAAAATTAAAAGCGAAATCAAAACGTTGGAATGCTGAAAAATTGAGACACGAGACGAAATGATAAAAACAACAAGAAATAATGCAGGAGTTAAACTAACAACAAATATGTAATGGTGTAGAACAGGACTGGAATAACATGGAGAAGCAATCTCCTGGACGGATGCAGGAGAGATTAAAGGAAAACTCAAGTCAGAGTGGTTTGGTTTAGTTTTTTTTAATTTCAGTAAAGCAATCGGAGTAAAGAATGAAACAAGAAGTAAATATCTGGAGAGTGATACCGGGGACAATAAATCTGAATATAAAGAAAATTGAAAGACTAAACTATGCAGGAAGAAAGAGAAAAACACAGAGGAGAAAAGAAGAAGAACAACAAATAATATAGAGAGTTTTAAAATGGAATAAAATAATACTTAGAAGAGTTGAAGCAGGAGAGCAGTCACGTAAGGATAAATCAGGAATTATACTAACAAATCAAACAGAAATCCTCAAAAAACAGGGAGGGTATTTTTGCGAAGTGTTCAACAAAGAAATTGGAAAAAAATAGGTGAGATTATTGAAGTAAATAATACACTGATAAAGAATTAGAGTCCATTAAGAAAAATCGTCCAGATCTGTGGCAAAACAATTTAGTTTTCAGCATCACTATAATGCATCATTGCAAACATTAATAGATATTCGTCGATATTTCGCTAAAAATTAAACAAATACTTTCCCACCCTCTGACTTTTTCCTATTCCCCTGACCGAGGAAACCACTTTCAGGATGCTGTTCTGGATCCGTAATGGTATGTTGCAAAATCTACTACGATAATAAGCATAGAAAATAATGAACATTTTCTTAATTAAATTTTGTTCAGTAGGGCCTAATTACATAGGTATAGCTTTAATTATTAATAATTCTTTTTCGGTTTTTGATATAATTATAATTTTCCTTAACTTTGCAGTTCAATAGTCAAACATAAGTACATAAATGCTATAGTAGGCTTTGGCTATTGGTGATACGTAAGTAACTTTCTACTTAAATCAAATAACAAATTCCTGTTAAAAAGCTTGAATAACTTTACATTTGATATGCATTTTTGTTTGAATCAAACCGAGGAAAATGGTGAAAAGGAAAAAAGTATTTATTTACAAAAATACTCCAATAGATGCCAACCGGAAAGGAGAATAATAATGTTGGCCGACCCCGACGAGTTACAGAGAGGAACAATTTTTAAAAGTAATCCTAGATTAAGTTCCAGACGATTAAGTGTAACGGGGGTCAAACACCACATTAATATATTTTAGGAGTAGTTGCTGCAACAGCAACAATTATCATATCATATTCAACCAGTAGCGATATTACACGAAGGAGATCCTAATATAAGATTCAACTTTTCCACATGGTTTCTTCAAAAATGCGCTAAAAATGATCTTTTCTTGAACACAGTTTTAGCTTTTTTAGTTTAAACACAGTTACTTACCAACAGCGCCATTTTTAATATGCGCTATGAGCATGTGTCAGAAGAAAATTCACATTGTTTTGTACAAGTGCTCTATCAACATTGATTTTCAATAAATGTGTGAGCTGGTGTTGTGGATAATTACGTATTACATCAGAACCAAGCGTTTGTTGGAGAATACTACATCCAAGTCATAATGCCATGGTAATAAAACAATGTTTAAGTGGTATGTTTCAGTATCAGTTGATAAAAAATCACAATTCCATTAATCTCGCTCGCCATGTCCTCAAGCTGCAACCCCAAAGACTTTTGCATATAGAGATATGTGAAAAACTTAGTTTATTGTAATAAAACGAACATTAGAGAAAAGTTGTGGCAAATAAATAGTAGCGGTATTTGATAAAATTATCTTATGAGAGCCGGCCACGGTGGTCCGGTGAGTTAGTCGCCTGCCTGGCAATCCAAAGGTAGCTGATTCGATTCCAGCGCTCGGATGGGTGTTTTTCTTTAATTCTTCTCTCCGTCTTACTTCCTACCCTACACACACACTTATATACACTCACATATACACACACACACGCCCCCACATATCCTAAAAACCTATGATTGTTTCTAAGCAAGAGTGAAAAATCCGACAACAAATTACTTCTCAGTCACGCCAGTTAAAGGCTGGGTAAGGCCGGATGCCTTCTGAGAAGTGTTCTACGTTGGTCACTCGCTAGTCGGTAGGCTACCTGATAGACACATAACCAAGGGTTTATAGTCTGAGGGGGGTACTGGCCTGGGTTTGTCGGTAGCTGATGACCGTGGTTCCGAACCCACGTTAAGCTGTAGGTCCAGTCACTAAATAGCCTAAGAAGCTGATGCGCCGATGATAATTTTCTTTCAAGCTTTTGCGCTGCTGAAATAACACATACATTTAGAATTTTTCCTATAGATAGTTTTTCTAAATATTGTTGATTTAAATAAATACATAGATAAATATTTATTCATATTAAATATCGCTCTTCCTCTTCTTATTATTTTATGTTATTTAGTTTATCTATTCTTTTTATCTAGAAAAGCGTGGAAGAACCGTGAATAGAAACTTTAAAAAATATCCTATAATTTATTTGACATAATTTATCATATCCAATATTCAAATTATTTTTGCATTAATGTTTTGTTTGTATACTTGAGAATAATTGAAAATTGTAATTATATCGAAAACTGTCCCTCCTACTAAATATAACTTACAAAACAGAGTTATTTTTTTAAAAATGCCTAAAAAAAACAGGGATATGCTATTTAATATTTATAAAATAACTACCTCGCCTCTTACCCATTTTCTCCAAATTAGTACCACCAGATTATGCCTCGTTATGACCTGTACTACACCTGCAACTCAAGTTTTTCCTTCAAACCATTTGACAATTATTAAAACATTTCTAAATTTATTTCAGAAATTTCAAGAGCCATACCTCTGAAATTAGACCATACAGATAAAAAGTTATCTAAAAAAATTGATAATTTGTACGGTTTATTACTGCAGTAGTTTTCGCGACATACAATTACTGATCACCTTGTAAAAGCTCTCAAGGGAGCTCGCTGGCCAGTTTAAACTGCTGCGCGCCCCTCCATTTCCCACATAATTATTTCCTTTTTGAGTCCTTTTGTATAACAAGTCAAAATATATTCAGTTATATTTTTGATAAATAATGATAAATAATGCATTTACAAAAAAAAATGGCGAATAAAATTTATACTCAGTATTAACGATTAACTTTTCGCAGTTAATACATTTTGAAGCAGTTTATTACATTGTCCGTATAAATTCTTTATTTGATTGTTATGTTTTTCACAAATATAACAATAACTTCATCGTTTTTATATACTTTTAACAAAACTTTAAAATGCTTTGGAAACGAATTAAGTTCGACTCGCTCTTTCAAGTGGTCTTCCATGAAACTTATGGCGAGGTTTTTTTTTAATGATTCAGAATCGACAATTTTTATAATGACAATCGCATTAATGACTATAAAAAAGTGCAAAAGACTAACTGTGATTGTTGCAGTCGAATAGCCTGAGCATATTTCATCTATTGTGTCTCCACCCTTTCGATTCATGGCAGATTTACAACAAATTAAATCATTGATAACTTATAAAGTAAAAATATGAGAATTATATTGATAGCACTTGCCCACATCTTGCCCGCATCAGAGTATCGCTACTTATTATTAACACTGACATAACTAAAATATGCTGGAAACTAAAACATTGTAATACGTGTGAGAGGGAATTACTTTGAAGGAAAGAAAATGCATTTGAATGAACTGATAAATAATGTGTGTTATATCAAAAAAATACCTTAATTTTTAATCAAGAAATGGTGTACAGTAAGTATATTTTCGGAATGATTCAAATATGTATAATGGAAATGTACACTTATTTTGTTCTATATCACCAACATTTTTCTTACAATACTACAGGACGTAGATAGAAATATCAATACGAAAAATATTACTATTACAACTTTGTTACTGCACTTTCTGTTTTATATATTTTATAACATCCCATTTTTTACAATCCATCCTAGTCAAAACATTAATTAATTACATTATTGAGTATTATTATTGAGTATTATAATTGAGTATATTAGTATTATTGAGTAGTATTGTTGTGTAGTATTATTGAGTATATAGCAGGTAGCTTCCATTGGCTTTCTCCTATTTAAAGTTTTATCATATGTTTAATATATAACTACTATGTCTACTCCGGATGGGAACTAAACTTTTGTGAATAGCGGCCACTATTGTTTTTTATTTCCTGCTTTATACTGATTACATTGAGGTAAAGGCTGATGACTTATTGGGTACAAACTATGGAACATCTATGATTATTCGCAACCTGGACTAGAATCGTTCTAGAATTTCGATATTGAAGTTGATTCCTACAATTCTATCCTATATATTCAGATTGATTTCAAATTACTTTTGTGGATTACGAGACCTGATATTCTAGTACAAACTGCGATTTTCTGTTTATATGTTTATTATGATTATGATTTTATGTTTATATGTTCATGCATATGTGATTTCGCCAGGTTTTTGTCGTCAAAACGCGCAGTTTTTTTTATCTTATGTGCACCTTAAAATTCGAGAAGTGCGAAATTTATAAGTTTGGCGTTCATAACACTGATTTTAATAATAAATTTCGACAATTTGCAAGCGTTGCTCTGATAATAAATATTTCATGATGATTTGCTAGACTATTGCGACATATTTACAGACTTGCACGCAAACCCACAGTTCGTTTGACAGCGACCCATATCGGAAGTTTGGACACCCTAAAAATATCGCCATTATAACGTCTTCAAGAGCTTGTCTAATATTGCATGTAATTATGTAGATATACTCTATAATGAAATGTTCTTGCTATCTAATAAAGGTAGGCTAAGAGGTCTACATAATTTGGCCTCTCCTTTCGACTTTCCTGGTTTTAGAATCATAATTATTTGTACAACCTTCCACTGATTTCGAATGTGTCCAATCCTGTCAGTGGCAATGAAAAGATATGTGATCTATTTTATTGCAATTTCCTGAGCTCCCTTAGTATCCTTCATGATATTGGTGCTCATTTATAACTGACAATAGTCGGGCGGGTTTCCTTGTTTTTGTATAGTTTGTTTCCTGTGTTGAGCTCTAAGTTTCCTGATGTATATTTACCTCTAATATAAATTAACACAAAATACATAAACCTTCGGACGACGGCATCTATCTGTAAAGATCATTTTCACCTTCAAGATCAGTGGCATGTGTACTAAAAGACGTTTGCATATATACACTAATTTACCAAAGAATGAAAAACTTTATAAATGCAGCCCTACCGACGCTTACCAACATACTTAATGTATATTTTGAAATAGCGTATATATCGTATAGTCTTCAATTTAATTATGTAAAGAAAATTGAAAATGCATTAAAAACAATTTAATACACACACCATTTACTTTCCTTTGGAAAAAGGAGTTTTTCGCTGAAAAAAAACCATTAGACATCCGGAGCGTTTCGTTTTTCCACACGGTTCAACATCGAAATCGTCAAGATACGAAGAATCTTGACTCTAGCAGGCATTTTCTAATTTCGGTATGAACAATCGCGAGGAAGGTAAATTTAAATGAAGTTGAACAGTCGAAGCAGAGAGAAGGAAACAAAAGCCAAATGGCTGATGCGCCGTTGTTTTAACGTCACCCTTCGTGTCGTTAGGGGTAAATTGGTTCCGAGATCGTCTTCGAACTTCGATATTGGAGAGTGCTTGCGAGGGGAAAGTGAGTAATTGCATGGTTTTGAGTGGTGTTGACGCGACAATTAGTGATGTTTAATTGTATGTGTTGATGATAGTATTTAACGGCGTTCAATCTAGAAATGATTGATTAGGAAACCGGATAACTATGTGGAATTTTTGCTATAATATAAATATGTAATATAATATACGATGGTTGCTAATAATGTTTTAAGATATAAGGAAAGAAGAAAATGATATGTAAAATATTTTATTAAAGATGTAAATTAATTCTTTGAATGATTCTTGTACTAATTTAATGAGATTGTTAATATAAACTCGAAAGGATTTACCATTAAGCACCAAATCACTTTTTTAAGCTTTTGAGAAGCTTAAACAAATGATTTGGTGTTTAGTGGTAAATCTCTTCGAGTTTAGTGTTTTACACCGAAAGTTCCAATAGAAGAATTGAGATTATGAATGTTATTAAAAAAAATTATTATTTGCTTTACTTCCTCTTAGAAAACAACTAACATTGATAAAAATAACTGATATTACGGCATACTTCAGCCACAATAAAAGTGGCAAGATAAACGTTATTTCAGTAAATGTGAGTGCGTGTATTTAAGTTCTTAGTTTGGTTTTTTAAGTAACTTAATTTTGATTTAAAACCAAAACTGTATTCTCTACGCGAACATCAAGAAATACTTCTAATTTGCGGGAAAGGTCTCCAAAATTCCGAAAGAGCTAGGCGTATTTAAGGGTAACAATACCCAGAAAGGCCGCTTCCAACTCAAAGAACATTTGTTCAAGTTTCTCAAAAACTTTTAGTTACGGGTAGTGTGGTTCCAAGGCTTATGGAGGTATTCTAGTCTAGAATTGCGAAAAAATCAATTTGCATATTCTCAAAGTTTAAACCTTTAAGAATACATACTCCAAAAAAAGAAAATTTGAAAATTAAAAATATTTACGAAGTTATAACCATTTTAGTGACGCGATAGCTATAACGCACCGGATCTGACAATAGGCGGCGGACAATGCTGAAGGTCTACCAGGTATGTAAATATAAAACCGGAATTTTTGTAGAGAAAATACACGTTTGTTGCATGAAAATGATAAAAAATATTTTATTAAAAGACAATTGTGGATCACGTCAAAAAAATTGTTTTCAAATTCATTTGAGGCAAATCACTCATCCAGCTGTTTTCGTAAGAAGTGAAGCGCTGCTCAGCAAATGCGAGTCCCCAGCGATACAAAGAAATAGTAATCGGACGGAGTCAAGTCTGGCGAGCAAGCCGCATGTGAAAGTATTTCCGAACTAAACGAGTCAATCGTCTCCTTGACAAGTTTTGCTGTGTGAGATGATGCATTTTTATGAAGCAAAATTACTTTGTGTTGCTCGTTTTGATATTCTGGTCGCTTTCACGCAAAACTAAATCCAAATCTATATATATATATATATATATATATATATATATATATATATATATATATATATATATATATATATATATGTATATATATATATATATATATATATATATATATATATATATATATATATATATATATATATATATGTATATATATATATATATATATATATATATATATATATATATATATATATATATATATATGGTAGGCTCAACATAGTGTTTAAGAGCAGACTCCCACTTTGCCTGAAAAGAAAAGTATTCGATCAGTGCGTTCTACCCGTTATGACATACGGAAGTGAAACCTGGACACTCACATTGCAATCAATTCAAAAACTTCGGGTGGCACAGAGGGGAATGGAAAGATGTATGCTTGGCATTACAAGACGAGACAGAAAGTCCTGCGCATGGATCAGGGAACAAACAAAAGTCTGTGACATCATTGGAAGAGTAAAACAGTTGAAATGGAGATGGGCAGGCCATATAGCGAGGCGATGGGACGACAGATGGACCAAGGCAATCCTGGAGTGGATACCGCTTGATCGCAAACGTCCGCGAAGAAGACCGAAAGCACGATGGACTGATGACATCGTTAAGTATATTGGACCCGAGTGGGGATAGAATATATCCACATAATTACATCTAATATTAGGCAAGCTCTTGAAGACAGAAGTTTTAATGGAGATGTTTTTAGGCTGTCCAAACGTCCGATGTGGATCGCTGTCAAACGAACTGTGAGTTTGCGCGCAAGGCTGTAAATCTGTCGCAATAGTTTAGCAAATTATCATGGAATGTTTAATGTCAGAGCAATGCTTGCAAATTGTTCAAATTTATTATCAAAATCAATGTTATGTACACCAAACTTATAGATTTCGTACTTCTCGAATTATAAACCTGGCGAAATTACATATTTATCACATATAATTATAAATGGAAAATACACAATCTTTACTAGCACATAAACAGAAAATCGCAATTTGCACTAGAATATCAGGACTCATAATGGATGTCGGTGGTTCGCCTGTAGTTACCCATAACCTTTTACGCTTAGGTATCTCAACATATATCCACTTTTGATCGCCAATCACATTCGATGGAGAAATGACTTCGCAAGTGATTTTTCGGTTTTTCTGCTGTCTTTCATTCAGTTCATGTGGAACTCATTTTCCCATCTTCTGGATCTTTCCAATGGCTTTCAAACATATAGAGACGAATTCTCGTGTCACATTTAATTGATTTGCGAGTTATTGTTGCGTTTGACTGTCATCCTGATCCAACAATGCCAGTAATTCGCTGTCTTCTAACTTTTTCGGTGATCTTCCACGTTCTTCGTTTCTCACGTCAAAATCGCCACCTTTAAATTTTTTAAACCATTTACCAAGAGCACGCTCACCGTACGTTCGACAAGCATTCGATGCGATTCTGCAGCAACTTTCTTTAAATGGTAACAGAAAATCAATGCTGTCTGCAAATCATAGTTTCCAGGTTCCAAAATTCGACATGTCCAACGCTATTACAAACTATGCCATTGTATGACTTGTATGGTTATAAGTTGAAAATTGTCAGATGTGGAAACAAGGAAATACGTAAATGTTTGGATCTGAAACACAAAATAATAATGAATATTGCAGTTCGTTGTTCTGGACTTTTACGCCGAAGCATATACACCCAGGAATATAAACAATTGAAATTGGAAATTTTGTTGCAGTTTACATTTTTAATGAAGGTTTTTTACCGATATTAAAAATATTAAGTATCAATGGAATTACACTCGGTCACGAAATTAATCGGTCACAATGCTTGTACCTCCGCTAATTAATGGAACAGTATTCGGATGAACCACTCTGAGCAACGAACTTCCGCTGCGTCTAAGGAAGCTAAAACTGCTCGTAATCGGTTTGAGCTTCTGAAAATAATAGATTTGAAGTTGAAGAAGGCAAACAATATGAAGCCGGTTAATAATTGCCGATTAATTACGTAACGTACCAGTATTTGAATTTTACCGCGGCTCTCAAATTTTTGTTCAAAATTTTAAACATAGTTTTCTCAAAACTACTTTTTTCGACCTGGTTGACATGATATCTTAAGTTCTATCCAACCATTTGACTTCAAATTTGGCACGGACTTTCAACATATTGTTCTTTATCATCCCTGCCCTGCATTTTTGTATCAAAAGACATTTTTTTATCATTTTTAAAAAATTCAAAACTTCTAAAAAAATGGGTAATTTTTTTATAGCCGCCACTTTGCGAAACAATTTTTTTTCTTCTTTGGTACCAATGATAATGACGTTCCCACTAATTAAGAATCTTCTAATAAATTTTGTTTTAGATGAACGGAAGAGAACTTACCCCCTTTTTTTACCCCCACCTTTGGCAACTCAACTACTTCAATTTTTTTTTACATCAAACTTAAAGAACATGGGAGTCTCGTCGAGAAATCAGTCCTGAAGTTGAAGAACAAATGTTACATCTTGTTGAATAAGATTCTACGAGAATTATTTAAAGTGCTGCGTAACAAGTCGGAGTTTCCTATTGGATTGCACACAGGACACCAAAAGAGCAATCAATTGCTCTTCCCTTATTATGTGAAAAGGGTACAAAGGTACCCTTATCTGCTGGTTTTTTTATCCAGACAAAAATATTGTGAATGGTTTATTGACCAAAACCAACGGAATCATTTTTTTGTTCAATATATCAACCGATGAAGCTTTTTGACGAATATAGGATTTGGAATTTTGATAATTTCCACATCCGAGGAGATAAAAATCCCCTCCCAGTTATTGGGAAAATATCAACATGAATTTTGGATTAACCCATGGGCTGGAATAGTAGGAGATCAGCATATAAGACTATTTATTAAATGTGTTTCCAAACGTTTTAGAAAATGTATCGCTTCAATTACATTTGAATGTGTGGTATTTGAATGATGGTGCCCGACATAAGTTGTCCGGTTATTGCAGTCAAATAATAATTCAAATAGTAATTTTAGAAACTGAGAAATTGACCTGCTGGTTCTCCTGATTCTAATCCTTTAGATTTTTTTAGGGACTATATAAAAATTCTGGTTTATCAATCTGAAATAAGCGATGAACTCGATTTGCAACAACTTATTTTTCTAATTGACCAAATGATTAGAAATATACCAGCTCTTTTTCAACGTGTTCGGGAATCTTGGTTGAAATGGTGCCAGATTTGCATAGACTCAAATGATGGACATTTTAAATATTTAATTTTATAAAACAATTAAACATCTTGACAATGCGACATCAATCCTTGAAAACGTATTATGGTGTGAAAAATTAGTGTTCGTGATTTCAATATTTACCTCAAACAACAGTAATAAGTAAGTTTTCGTTTTTTTTTGTAACAAAACAAACAAAATTTATATGAAAACCTATGGAATAAATTGGTTTAAAAATAAAATGTAATCATTTAATTTTCAAATAACATCTTAAGAGGTTAATGAAACAAAAAACTAAATGTTCCAAACAATTGACAATGTTGCCAATTGTTACGAAAATTTCAAAAAAAGTTCTGAAAAAATTTAAAGAAAATTTTGTTCAAAATGATATAAAGAGTAATTGAAAGTTATTTCCATTGCACCCTATATATTGTGGATAAACATAAAGTGGATAAACATTTTGATTTTTGCGAGACTATGAACATGCCACATTCCTAGAATATTCGTATGTCGTAGAAGTAGTAGACTACTAGACTAGAGTAAACTCTAGTAAGTAGAGTAGACTAGAGTAAAATTAGTATTAAGAAACATTCCAATAAAATATACTCCATTCGATTTTTTCAAACAGAGAAATAACTTGATATATATTTTGGAGATTATCATCTTTGTTAAGCGAAATTTTGGATCATTCGTGAAAAATAGTGATTTTCATCATTTCATTTCAACATTCCAATAAAATATACTCCATTCAGATTTTTTCAAACAGAGAAATAACTTGAGTAATAAAATTAAAATATGGATTACTAAATGATCCTATGAGTAAATCGCAAAACTACTTGAAAAAAGAACAAACAGTCTTGAAAGGTTTTCCGGAGAATCATCTTGTAAGTTTGTACAAAAATTAATAATTATATTGGCAATACTATAATTGGTACATTCACTTAATTTAAATTGGCAAATACTAATTGTAAACAAGTTGAAATTTAGTTTAAATAGATTGCAAAATTAAAATGGAGTTTGTCAATATTAATTTATTTTTAATTGCTATTTTCAATTTAAACCTTCCATTCATTGATGATGTTATTAAAATTAATTGAATAATTATTTTGTTTGTAAAGAATAGAGGGGTGAAAGGATAGTTCCTTTTTACTGTATTTGTAACATTAGAGTTTTGTCATCATGAATTAGCAGAACAGTTTATAACGTACGTTCACCTATAAAAATAATGATTATAGGGTGGCGGTTAATAGTTAATTCATTGCCAATTGAATACTAACCGTAATAATACCGGTATTCGGTACCTCATAATGATCTAATCGTGCCATCAAGGTGTGGGTTAAAAACTTTGGAGAAACTAGTTCCGTACTGAACAAGAACATGTATAGAATTATATATACTATAGTTAACTCACAAACATTAAGCAAAATCAGAACCGTACTTTTACGTAATCTACGGCGTTGCGCTCATCGTGATGTATTACACATCAGACATAAGTATACCATATGATGCATATTGCATAAAAATGCGAATTTCCACTGATACAAAATCCAAGCAATTCAAAGATTAAGATCATATTAACCGCAAACAATTTTGTCATCAACTTTCAACCATTTCGAGTAAAAATACTAACCATATTTGTAATTAGCTATATCTGATCCGAAACATATTTTTTCCTTTATTGACACGAAATAAAATATTGGCAAACTTAAAAACGCAGCAAGGAATATGTTTAATCAATTTTTTAGCCACAAAACATCGAATTGAGTTTCTTCCACAGCATATTCCCAATTTCTCATCTTGTGATTTATTTTTTTCTTTCCGAATATCAAAAATAAATTGCGTGGCTGTCGATTATTGACGACTGATTAGGCCGAATCTTATGTAAATGAAGTTGCTGATATCACAACTTCTGAGTGATATAAATGTTTCGGTAAATGTTGGCTTAAATTAATACTTAATCGGCTCACTACACGATCCTTGATGTTAGTAATGATTTTCTTATTAATTGACTTGGAAGGTTTAACTGAACAAGGTTCAGAGTCAACCATCACAATTATTTTGACTCCGACCATTCCTTCCCAGCCCAGTGCCCAGATGTTCGACTGGTGATGCTTAGCCAGTTATATATAGTTATATATATATATATATATATATATATATATATATATATATATAGTTATATATATATATATATATATATATATATATATATATATATATATATATATATATATATATATAATAATTTTTGAATCCTCAAGACAATACAAATATGCATGAATCATGTCAAAACAAGAGCATGCACATTGCCACACTTCTGTGCATACAAAGAATATATAACATTTAAATCTACATATAAATATTTTATTCTTAATAAGGTATATAATTTAATAATGTAATAATGTATTTATTCAATCCCCACAACAATAAGAATATCCATGATTAAGTCGGATTGACAGAATTGACAGAATGTTCAGTGACACGACCTCAGAAACAATACACGATATGATAATCTTACACAAATAAACATTATATACATAAGTAAACATTGAATCTAATTATTGATACGACATATATTCATCTAAACCATAAAAACTTTGATTTATAAGAAATTCGCGGACTAATTTTTTAAATTCGTTGTCATTCTGAACATGCTTAAATCGTTGTGGCAACTTACTATACAGCTTCACACCGCTGTAGTAAACATTATGTTCAACTATCTTACATGAATGTATTGGTAAAACAAGTTCATCAGAGCCTCATGTGTCATAGTGATGAAAATCACTATTTTTCACGAATGATCCAAAATTTCGTTTAACAAAGATGATAATCTCCAAAATATATATATATATATATATATATATATATATATATATATATATTATATATATATATATATATATATTGATGGTAGAGTCAAAATCCTGCATTGTTTAAAAATTGGTCGAATTGTTACCAGTAGTGACACGCATCAAATGAGGCGACCCACTCTAAAATATCAAACCATACCTAGCGCGACTGTAAAACTCTGCATAGTAATATAAATGAACAATATCCGTGGTACCAACCCGTTTCAACCTATAAACAGCATTTGAGACAGCAGCTAATTTCTTGCATACTTCAGCTATGTGTTCATCCCAGAAAAGTCTGTTATCGAGATGAACACCCAGAAATCTAATACAATATGTTTGCTGTATAGACTTACCGTTAATTTTTAGTAAATATGACTCCATTATAGTGTGTGTTCGAGGAGTAAAAGCAATAAAACTGGTTTTGTCCACGTTAAAGGATAACTGATTATTCGTAAACCAACTATAAAATCTCTTGAGCATTTCCTGTACCGTTTCAATGGCTCTCTGCATGTTTTTATTTCCTATTAAATAGCTGCTATCATCAGCAAACATTGTCATATTTCCATTACTGCAAACATCTGGCAGATCATTAACAAAAATTAAAAATAATAGTGGACCCAAAACAGATCCTTGGGGCACTCCAGAAATAATCCTTAATTTTTCTGTACAACTTGGTGTCGGTCAAGCAAGTAAGTTTGCAACCACTCTCTCACCCGACCCCTAGAGCCATAGGGATGAAGTTTGTCCAGCAGTATTGCGTGATCCACCAGATCGAAAGCCTTACTTAGATCCATAAACAGACCAACACATTTGCAATTATCGTTTATGTTATCTTGTTTAAAAATTCACAGATTGCTGAATGTGTAGACGACCCCTTCGAAACCGTGCTGTGATGACTTAAATATATTAAAGCGCACAAGAAAGGACATGTTCTGCTCATACACTATACGCTCCAACAGTTTAAATAACGTGGGTAGAATAGCTATTGGTCTATAGTTGGAGGGGGAGAGCCGGTCACCGCTCTTGAAGACAGGAATTATTTTTGATGTTTTTAATGCCCTCGCAAAAATACTAGTTTCCAGGGACCAATTCACTAGATATGTTAACGGCATTATTAATGAGTTGATAGACGTCTTCACTATAACTGAAGGAATATTATCTACTCCCACAGAATTTGTATTTTTTAGTTTCCTTACTGTTTTAATTATGTCATATTGGTTAACTGGCCGTAATATCATAGAGTTTTGAATTAGAGTCACTTGTTCACAACACCAACACGTTTTTAAGAAGATTTACAAAGTATTTATTAAAACTACTAGCAATTTCATACTTGTTGTTCGAAGTAATCCCATCTTCATCCCTTACGGAGCGTATGTTCTTGCATTGCGGTTTTTTTTAATGTTATTGTTTATTATTTTTCAGGCAGTTTTTGACTTGTTCTCCGATTCAAAATATTGTTTCACATTGTAAAGCAGTTTAGCCCTTCTTATAACCTTTCTATAAATTCTTTTGTACACCCGATAATATATCGGCTCCCGATAACAGTTTCGTTGAATACAATTCTTTTAAAGTAATAGATGACATTCTGATACCTCTTGTGAACCAAGGTTTAAATTGACCCTCATTGGACATTCCTACTTTTCTAAGGGGAAATCACATATCAATGTAAATCCCCGATCCAGTCTCTCAGCCTGAAATACGTCTTACCAATCTTTCCCGCTCAGATACAGCTGAAATAGTTTCATATTAATTTCACTATAATGTCTTTTAAATTTTTTTATTTTATACAGACTTGATGTAATTGGAACCTCTATTAAATGAGTCGAATGATCAGACAGACAATTACTCCAAACAATACAAGACGAACCATCTAATTCATAATTCGTAAATATGTAATCTATAAAAGTAGCCGATCTTTCTGTGGTACGAGTTGGTTCCTTTACTGTATTACATAACCCATAACTAAGTAGTACATCCTTTAAGTTACTAACTATATTAGTATTTTCCTTGTAATCGATGTTTAAATCCCCACATAAAACTCATTTGCAGTTTATTACAAGGCGTAACTCATAAAAAAAGCTATTCAATTTTTGAAAAAAAATATCTATATTAGTATTTGGAGCCCGATACAAATTCAATACACAAATTAAGTCATTGTCAAATTCAATATAAATGCCACAAATTTCAAATATACCATGACTACTATATTTATTTGTTCTCTCTATCTCTTTAATGCATGAAGCTTATCACTAACAAGTATCATAAAACCACCACCATTTGAATTTTCTCTACAATAAGCAGTACCCATTTGATAAATATTCATTTTGTACAAGTTCATTTTACTCTCTGTTAACCAGTGTTACGTTATGCAGACCACATCGATCTTCCTTGATTTTATTATATGTTCAAAGTGATCGATTTTGTTTCTCAAACTTTGTACATTTTTATGTATGAGCACAATAGCACATCGATCATGTTTACCCCACTCTTCAGCTAATTGCTATTCATCAATAGAATAACTATTTTTTTCCTATTTCCATTCTATGCTTGTAAACAGGGTAATTCATATCAAAAGCAGAGTGCTCCACATCATATCTCACACTTTATGTAGTGTTTGCCTTCTTACAGTTCATACATTTAGTTAGAATTTGTACATTCTCTTGCCACGTGATTGCTTCCTCCGCACCTGAGGCATGCTTCTTCTTTATCACATTCATTTGAACTATGACTATATTCCCCACACTTAATTCCCCACACTTATGCACAATTTTCGTCTCGATTCCATAATGGACCAAAATATTTTTGGATCTCTTTAAACGATGCTTATATAATTCGTCTTCATTTTTTTCACAACCTTTACTTGTAGTAGCAACTTTTACTTGTAGAACTTGTATTCTCATATAAAATAAATTTATTCTGCTTAAGTAAATGTGCCTTTATGCCTTCCATGCTGATATTTTCTTCTATGTCTAATATATTTATATTTGGATATTTATTCTTTATTATTATTATTTATTATTTATACTTATATTCCTCCCGTCGGATGGCGTATATATGTAGTGTTAGATTTTCTTGGACTGCGTCCAGTGAGGACTGCGTCCAGTGAGGACTGCGTCCGGGAGGTCGGCGAAAAACATGGGTTGTTGGCTGTGGATAGGGCCTCCCTATTCTTGATGGTATGGTATATGTCGGCGTCCTGAAGAGTCCAAACCTCGAGAGACGAAACATATGTCATCCAGTTGAAGGGATAGGTGGGGCTCATTCCCGGTCAAGCAAGCAACAAAAGTGTTCACTTAGGCGGAGACGCAGGTTGTTGTGTGTTCCACATGAGATTGTGGAACCCAACGGTTGGGTGTCTGATGACACTCAACTACTGCTGTCTCACTGGACGCAGTCCAAGAAAATCTAACACTACATATATACGCCATCCGACGGGAGGTCGGCGAAAAACATGGGTTGTTGGCTGTGGATAGGGTTTCCCTATTCTTGATGGTATGGTATATGTCGGCGCCCTGTATGGTATATATATATATATATATATATATATATATATATATATATATATATATATATATATATATATATATATATATATATATAGATATATATATATATATATATATATATATATATATATATATATATATATATATATATATATATATATATATATATATATATATATATATATATATATATATATATATATACCACAAAGAAATTTCACCCGTCATCCACGTTGGTGCTTTGTCATTCCTTTATCCGCTATCCAAAGCGCCAGCAAGCATCTTCCAAGACCTGTTTCTAGCCTTAAGCCGTCATCAGTTGAGCTCAAGTTAAACGCCTGGATGCGGCAGAAATATTTTTCATGCGCCGTAGATGTTCGATAAGAAGAAGAGTTCATAAAAAGCAACTCCTAAGAGGGGTTGCGGGGGTGTAAAAGATAAATATACTCCTGTTTTTAAGATTTAAGTTAGAAATAAAAAAACAAATCATACATTGTAATAAACTAAATTAATTTTATATAAACAAGACAAATCAATTAATACATATAACCGCAATTATTTATTTGCCTGTCAGTTAAATATTTTTAGTGCTTTTGCTTATATTTATAAAGTATATAATATACAATTCTAGAAAATATAAAATACATATAATAAATAGCACATTTAGCGGAATTAATTTAAAAATACAATGAATATCTTGATAAATTTTTCAATCCAGAACATGTACTACCAAGGTCAACGTTATTCGTAAGAATTACCTATATTTCATCTTATCAATGCTACTTTTTTACAACAAACTTTATAATTTAATACAGGGTCGCGGCCCCCACTAATTGCGTAAGGCGCGCTTGTGCGTCTTTTGTCGGTTGGGTTTTAAGGATGGGATGCACCCACTTCGGTTGTATTTTTGTCAGCACGTAACACGAGGTTTACAATTGTCCAAAATTAGTTTCTTTCGCATTTTTTAAAATTTTTTTGGTCGCAGATTTATTTGAAAATGGGGGATTACGACAATGCTCAGCCTGGTCATTCGGGAATAAAAAGGCCGAGAAAACCACCAATTCGGAATCCTAATTGCCTATCAGACGAGGAATTGAAATGATTCGTTCTGAAAATGTCGTTCTCTTGGGAAATAATTTTTCTTTATGGAGAACTCTTGAAACGGTAGATTTGCTAATTCCTGTAGATGCCTCTAAACGCTTAGTGCTTTGTTCAGGATTTTACCAACCAGAATGTCCTTTTCTTGTGCTACCGTTATACGTTTCGTTTATCTAGCAGAATTGTTGTAATAAGCGAACCTTTATCGCCTAACTGATTGAATTATTTGAAAAATTAGTCGATCTGGGATTATTCTGGTTGGGTAGAGCTCTTCATACCTTCTAATTGTAGCGCGACTATTGTAATTTACTTGTGTATAAACGCAGAGCATATCCCTTAAATCATTAGGAAACTGATTAAGTCTGAGTATTTTTTACAAATTATTTAATACCAACTCAAAATTGGAGAAACTTGTTTCCACCTACGTTTAATAGAAGAGATAGAAAACAATGATAGTTGTCGTCGAGACGTACTAATTTGTACACAACAAACGTGAAATATCGATATTGACCAAGGGTACCTTTTTTACGTAGAAATTATAACTCTTCTCTACTGTGACGTTAAAATATTCCCAGCTTTACAGGGTAAAAAAATATGAGGGAGTTAATTTCTCACGAAGTAGGTAGCAAGTGCCCTGCAGGAACTAGACTCAAGCTAGTACAAAATTCGAATTTGTTTTTGAAAACCCAACTACCCTAATTTTGAACTTGATATCTTTAACCGTTTTTAAATGATCTAATTTTTTTTTAATCTATCTAAATTATGTAAATTTGTAAATGTGTTAATTTCACTTTCAACACCCTATATCTTGTTAATGACCAACACATGTATTGACTAAATCCTCTTATTTTGATCTCTACTATCACCAGGTGCCTGACACCCTGTAAAGCTGGTGCTTTGTCGTTCCCTCATTCGCCATCCCTCGGCTCTCCGGACGTTCAGCTGAAGCCCAGCTGAAGATGGCTTAAGGCTAGAAACCGGTCCTGAAAGATGCTTGCTGGCGCATTGGATGGCGGATGAGGGAACGATAAAGCACCAACGTAGAGCGCGGGTGTATTTTCTTTGTTTTTATTATCTTTCTCGACGAGCCCACTTCATTATTATTTTTTGAACAGACCTGATACTTACCCGAGGTTAGACGGGCCACCAACGGTCTCGCAGAGTTTGGTCGCGATCGTTTACCACAGGCTGGCAGAGCTGCATGCAGAGCTGATACAGATCTAAATTCATTTTTTGATAAAATCGTAGTTTTTGTAAGTATCTCTTAAAGTATACGGATTTGAGAAAAATATATAGGAGCAATTTTGTAGGAAATTATTTTCTTCAAAAAAGGTCATCTCATCAATAAATTTATTAAGTCCATATAGTCAACATTTTAAGACCTACAAATGTAATTTTTTCTGAAATATAAAAAAAATTGTAACTGTAGAATTTGAATTTATTATTGAGAATCTTCATAAATACCAATTTTATGAAGAAAATGGAAAGGACTTTTTTGTAGAGAATTTAATTTCCTACATAATTGCTCTTATATCTTTTTCTAAGAGCCGTACGCTTTAAGAGATAAAAGAAACTACAATTTTTTTCAAAAAAAAACTTGCATCGTCTTGAGGCACGCTTTATTCTTGTTATTGTACTGGACTCTTCAGTCGACTTAGCTTCGACTGAAGAGTCCAACTGGACTATTCAGTCGAGGCGGACAACACTTGAAAATGCCAAATGCGCTGTATATATATATATATATATATATATATATATATATATATATATATATATATATATATATATATATATATATATATATACATATATATATATATGATTGATCCAACTCCGCAAATTAAACGGTTGTCTCAGTTTTGACTTCATCATTTGAAGTAAAATATTTATCGACGAAGCCAAGAATCTTTGTCCAGGTTTGGAAAAAGGAAATAAACGTTGGGAGCTAAATCCGATGAATACGGGGTATGTAAAAGCACTTCGAAGTTTAGGTCATGGAATTTTGCAGTGATGTTTGTGCAGGCGTATTATTCTGGTAAGAATAGCACCCTGAATAGCAGGTATTACCCTGATGAGTAATAGCTACCCATGCTACCATCCTACCTTTTGACAGGTAGTTTCTAATGAGAATGGAGACCATGGGAATCATATAAAACCCTGATCGTTAATTTTTCAGCAGTTAAAACCGTTTTCGCTTTCTTTGACGCGTTTTTGCCTGCTCCCACTATCTTTTTAAAATACTATTTAGACTCTGGTATATAATGGTTAATTGAAGTTTCATCTATTGTTATAAAAAGCCAAAAAAAAATTAAATAAGCCTAAATACTCTTGAGAAATCCGGTAAATACGTTTTTGGTCAACTACTATCAAACTCGGTACCGATAAGATATTTATTGCAAGAATATTCAACATCGTTTTCAAAACGGTTTAAACTTTTGTTAGGTACGGTTATCAAATAAATAGAATAAATAGAAACGTGCGTTTAGAAGTATAAAAAAAAAGTGATTTGGTGTTTAGTGGTAAATCTCTACAAGTTGAAAATACTTTATGACAACTGCAATTTTAATTTTATACAATTTTCAGAAACTGGTAAAACCTTGTTTGCGTTACTCAATCACCACAAAAAAATGAAATAAACGAAAGCGCCCACCAAGTTATCTAACTAATTAACTTGACAAATACCACAGCCATTTGATCATACATGCGCCATTCCTTTGTCAGGCCTAGAACTTTCGAACGACTCTCGTATTATCAGAACGGTACTGTACTAACCTTGATATTAACCCAATTAAAAAAAAACCACTTTTAATTACAGACACTAAAAGTAATCCATTGTTTCAGAACCATTCATATTGAAATTTTTATGCTTCAAAACTAGGGTCACATTTGAAAAGTTTGGGGCACATTATTGAAACGAGCCTTTTCGCATTATAATAAAAATAACCGGATAATTTTAAATTGTCAGCACGTTTTGGAAATGTCTCGAATGGTGAAACATATTACAAAACTTTTGTACTTAAGCGCAGCAACACACCAACATAAGAAAATGATTCGATAAATCATTTTTCGCAACAATATTACATTTTTGACACATTCAAATCTTATAATAATGAAATTTTACACAAAATATATAAGTAATGGCAAAAGATGGACAAATTATCTAAAATTCATTTAAAAGTATGTTGACTGACATAAAAATCCAAATACGATAGCATATTTGTATCAGCGGAGGTTTGGAACCGCCATTTTCCAGATTTAGCTTACATGATAATTATGTAATACACAGCAAATAATATGTTAATGAATTACGATCATTGATGAAATCTTAACATTATAATTCTTCTTCAGCGGGATCAACTAAGATCTAAACAACTCGTCATCTTAAGTGGCATATTTATTTATTTTCCGAGAGTTGGGCAATCGACTGGTTGCTTTGCTGATAGGAAACGATGAGGTAAAATTGTCACACGTCCATGCTGGCGGTTTTTATTTACTTTCGTCGTAATAACCATTCTATTCTGAAGAAGATCAGAAAATTTCTTCCATTTGATCATCCGTGAACATCTCATGTTATTCATTGATATACTCAGTCAGTTCGTTTTAATTATAGTTGTTAGCTATGAGTTAACATTAGGAGCAATTTCAGACTTACAAACGGCATTACTTCAAAATTGTTCCAACTTACTGTTATCGGTTCTAAAGGGTAATTTTTTTAGTGCGTCCGAATTTCCGATAGGGATTGCTGTCAAGGGAAGGGTGAGTTTGCGCGTCTAGTGTCACAATCATTCAGTATAGCGTGGCAAATCATCATCGATTGTTTAACATCAGAGCCATTCTTACAAATTGTCAAAATATATTATCAAAATCATTTCATAAATCTGTCGAGTATATATAGTTTTAAAACATACAATGTCATCTTGATCGAGTAGCATAACGTGGTACATATTAGGTGATAAGAAAACCAACACAGAATGCCCAGAACCGTTGTCTATTACACAGGTCGACATGATTTTTGTAACATTGATGAGAATGATATTGAATGATGCGTTTCGTTTAAGGAATTATTAAAACACCTTTTCCCAGAAATGGCCTAGCACGTCCCATTTTCAAGTATCTGCTTCTCCTATATATCATGGGCTAATTGAAATTATTTATACCTGACCGGACAATGTAGGAATTACCACAAGAACCTAGAGCGGATATTTCCACAGTATTCTACGAACCTTTAAGGGCCGTTTTAATGCTTTCTATATTTTAGTTTGTTCCAGTCTCCTTTCAGCACAGTCAAGTGTTTAAGTCGATTTTATATAAAATGGCAATTTCTAGTCATCGATTTTGCAAAAATCCAGCGGATAAGTTTTGTAGTTGTGTAAACACAAGAAGCAATAAGTTGTGTAAATACAAGGAGATACACAAATACACTAGGGTAAAACCGGGAAGGAGAGAAAAATTAATAATACAGTATTTTCTGGTAAGCAAACATAAATAGAGAAGTGTGAGAGATGTGAAAGTGACAAGACGAGCGGAGATCGGGAGCGATCATGAAGATGGACGTGAAAAGGAAGAAAGAAGAAAGACCAGATAAACAAAGAAAGAGAGTAAAGGAGAAAATAAAAAGCTATATGTTCAAGAAAACGAGTTACCAGAGAATATACTAAGAAATAGTAAAGAAGAAATTTGATGAGCAAGAAGAAGGGATAGGGGTGGAAGAAAAACGGGAGATTTTCAAGGATATAATACTGGAGTCCAAAAGAGAAGGCTGTGGAACTACAAAACTTGAAAAAACGTGAAGAAAACCGAATGTTGGACAAAGTAATAAAATATGAAGATTAAGGACGAAAAGAAGTAAAGATACAAGTGAGGAAAGCGAAGCAACAATGATGGATAAGATTCGGCGAAAAGATAACGGAAATCTATAGAGGAAACCAAAAGTTATTCTATGGAACTCTCAAGCAGATAAGACAGAAAAAAGAGCATAGTTTGATAAATATAAAAGACAGAAATGTAATTTCGAAAGAAGATGAAATAATGGAAAGATAGAGATAATGCTTTAGAGAACTGAATGAGACCGGAACTAGTATGACAGAAAAATAAGAAAATCATATGGAAGATATTCAAGAAATATATTTGATACAAGAAGAAAGGGTATATAAAGCCATAGAGAAATTAAAAGTCGAAAAGGCACCCGATAGAGACAGTATAACACCATAAATGATCAAATATATAGGAGAGAAAGGAGTAAGAAGACTGATAGGATTGTTGAATGACATTATAAATGAAACTCTGGAATCATATTGTCAATACATAAAGGGGGTGATAAAAGATATTGCAATACTTTTAAGGGAATAATATTGATAAGCATGCCAAGAAAGATTATGACCAGAATATTGGAAAAGGAGACAAGCAGCAAAATCGAAATAACAAGCGAAAAACTATTAAAAATGAACAGAAATATACATATATGGTTTATAGATCCAGATAAAGCTTTTGGACGAATTGAAAGAGAGGACATTTGGAAAGCGCTAGAAAAACGAGAACTAGATAGGACAGTAGAAGTAATAAAGATTATGACAGGGGCAATAAGAACATCGTGATGATAAACAATGAGGAATCGAAATCGAATGAAGTTACGACAACTATTGGAATAAATAAAGGATGTGTGCTGAGTCCATTGTTATATTCGATTGTAGTAGGCGAAGCGTTAAAAGAAGCAAAGAAAAGGATGAAAAAATTGAAATGGGAAAACTGGAAATTGGGACTGGATTAATTGTATCGAATTGACGTTTATAAATTGTATGGCCATAGTAGCAGATATAGAAAAGAACCTTCAACACGACTTAGAAATTTTTAACAAAGAGCTGACAAAAATAAACATAAAAATTAATATATACAAAACAAAAAGTATGATCATATCCAAAGAAAGCAAGGAACTTAACATACAATTAAATAGAAAGCTAATAGAACAAGTAAAAAACTATAAATACCTGGGATTAACAATCGAGAGCAAAAGAAGAATAGAAGAAGAAATAAACGATAGACTGGGAAAAAAACCGAAAAAATGTTGAAATCCGGAACATAATGAAATCCTTGGAAGGAAAAAATTACCAAATAAGATAAAAAGAGTATTAATTATAAAGGTAATTCGACCAACCATAATACTACAGAAAAACATAAGACACATATAAATGCAATGGAAATGTGTTTTCTAATAAAAATAGGGAACAACGCAAAAAGAGACAGAATCAGAAATCAAATAATTAGAGAAAATCTACAAATTAAACCCATAAATGATAAAATAACAGAAGGACAACTAAAGTGGACTCAGACTCACAAAAAGGGTGTACAAAGCGCGAGTGCAAGAGAATAATTGTAAAAGAAGAGAATTATGAAACATACTTATGAAACCCCAAAAACGAGTGTCACTTTCATTGCTGGTATACTAGAAAATGATTACACGATTAAAATTACATCATATGTAATAAATTGCAAAATATAATAAAAAAGGCAAGGTATAACTCGCGATCTGCTAGAAAAAAGCCATTTATAAATAAGGTGAATAAAGGTAAACTCAATAGGCCTATTAGTTTCTGGGAACGAGTTTTGTTCAGCAACGAATGTAAATTTAACTTGTTTTCATCTGATGGAAAAGTGCGGCGAAAAACTAATCAAGCGTTAGCAGCTAACAACATATATTCCACGGTAAAGCAGGGAAGAGGTGGAATCATTGTGTGAATCAATATCAAGGATAAGGGAAGGAATCAATATGTGTACATAGACATATTAAAAGAAAATCTAAAAGCAAGTGAAATAAACCTTAGTATTGGATCATTATTTATCTTTCCATAAGACAATAACCCAAAACATGGAGAGCGGAAAATCGAATAGTGGCTACTTTATAATGCATCAAGGCAATTATAAACACCACCTCAATCAGCGGACATGAATTTAATCGAACATCCATGGGATGAATTAAAATGGAAGACAAGAAAAAGGAAGATTAAAAACAAATCACAACTTAAGGCAGCATTGTTTTTTTAACATATTATGACTGAGAACATCTTGAGCCTGATGTTATTAGAAAATTGGTTTCAATGATGAATAACCGCTTACGAGAGATGATACAAAACAAATGAGGCCCTACGGAGCATTGATTTATGCAATATTTTATAATAACAACATACGTGTAAAACATACGTATAAAATAATTAAAAAGTCAAGTGTACACAGACTTTTTTGTCTTATAAAAATTATTTGTGATTTATAGTTATAAAACATGAGGTTTTGTGGCAATCAGCTTTATTTATGTTCTACACGATTAAAACTTTGTAAAACAAGAAACAATGTGATTTTATCATCCTGTTTAATTATTTAATGCACTATATTAATTTAAGGGCGTGCTCTACCTATAATTTTTAACTGTATGTATGTATGTATGTATGTATGTATGTATGTATGTATGTGTGTGTGTATGTAAGTATGTATGTATGTATCTATAAATCTATATAAATATATATGCTAGACTATTAGTCCAGGAGTACATCCGATCGTTTGTGTGACCTTGAGAGTTTGTGTGACCTGAGAATGTCAAGTGTGACCTTGGCGAAACGTCTGCACGTTCCCAACAAACGGAACACAACGAAAACGATTATCATCATCAACATAATCATCATCATCATCAGCCCGTGTTGATCCACTGCAGGATAAAGGCATCTTTAGCATGCTTCCAACTTTCACCCTCCTGGGCATTCCTCTGCCACTCTGGTCCAATATACTTAACGATATCATCAATCCATCGTGCATTCGGTCTTCTTCGCGGACATTTGCGATCAAGCGGTATCTACTCCAGAATTACCTTGCTTCATCTGTCATCCCATCGCCTCACTATATGGCCTACCCATCTCCATTTCAATTGCTTTACTCTTCCAATGATGTCACAGACTTTCGTTTGTTCCCTGATCCATGCGCAGGACTTTCTGTCTCGTCTTGTAATGCCAAGCATACATCTTTCCATTCGCCTATGTGCTACCCGAAGTTTTTGAATTGATTGCGATGTGAGTGTCCAGGTTTCACTTACGTATGTCATAACGGGTAGAACGCACTGACCGAAGACTTTTCTTTTCGGGCAAAGTGGGAGTCTGCTCTTAAACACAATGTTGAGCCTGCCAGCCACATTTAACACGCCGTTTCACTTCCCGGGTGGTATTCCCCTCTATTGAAATCCTCTACCCAACATATATAAAGCTGTCCACAATCTCCAAATCCCTTCCTAAAACTGAAATTCTTCTGTCCTGAGCAAAGTTATTGAACATAACCTGAGTCTTTTTCAAGTTTATTCAGGTTTTATTTCAAGCCGATATATATATATATATATATATATATATATATATATATATATATATATATATATATATATATATATATATATATATATATATATACCCAGTATGAATTTGAATTAAACTGATGTATAACATATCACTATAACATATTCTATACCCACAATATAACATATCTTAAACATAAAATATTATACACTTTTTGCTTGTTTATACACTGTTGCTGTCCATGCGATTGTAAATTATTTTAATATGTCACGAGTTTGTAAATCATGTCATTTTAGGCAATTATCAAAATTTTAAAATTAATGAATATCGCTACTTCTTTAGAAGAGCATGGATAACAGGGTTTGAAAATCACAATAATAATGTGATTAGTATAAAATTCTAATCGTCATATCCAACAGCATTACGAACTACACCTTAAATTTCTGGTTAAACAAAATCGACATAAAATTATTCGACTAGTGCATGATACTTTGATTCCAGCTACAAGTAGGAGAATTTCGACGAGGATTGCAAATTAACATTTACTTGCGATATGGATACATGCTAATTATTCTTAGTAGGTGAGTTCTCTTACAGCACACCACAAGACGTTTTGCTTAGAATTGAATTGGACACAGTACAAAATTCTATTTTTGTTATACAAAATTTATCTTTGCATTAGAATGGCATGTAGAAATATGGTTATAGATACGTCATTGGAAGGAAGTTACCCTAGTAACCAATAGCTGAACTTTAAATACAACTCATTAATTAACCGAATTATTGCAGCTCATCATTTTGTCATATCTGCAAGCTTGTTCAAAATTTAAGTTTCAACAAAATGAGGCCATGATCGCAAAGAGCTCATCAACCAGAGTAGGTTTTAAAAGAGTACTCGATAAAGACACTTAACTGGTCTGCGATATTTCCTTGGTTTCTCGCCGATAGAAATATGTTTGGGATAGCATTGAACTGTTGAGCGATTACCCCAGCCGCCTGCAACGAACAAGCATTAAAAAATATTTAAATGAGCTTGAAGCATGTATATAACACATATAAAATATCACAACCAAAAAGATTCATGCATCGCAAGGTTTTAATTTTATACTAAATGAGGGACCCACCCATTATTTTCTTTTGTATCCGAATAGCAGTAGGATATCTTAATTTATTTATTGTGACATAATCGACGTCAAAATACCATCATGATGCATATAAAAATACATTTATTAATTCATCAAAATATATGATACGTAAAAATAAAATAAGGCTGCTGGAATACCACCCGATCTGGTAACATTGTTGGTTTCCCCTTTGAAAGAGATGCAGAACAACATCTGATCAGTCTTCAGTACGATTTTAAACATTCTAGATTCACTTGGTGGTCCATAGCGATTCTTTTCGTGAACCAGATTTTCCTAGTGTGTTCTGAAAAAGGGTGACAATTTCAAACAATGGGGCGCTATCAAATTTTGTTTCAGATATGGGCATAGTGCGATGGAAATTTTTGCAAAACTTCAACAGACCTATGAAAGCAATGTCAAGAACTGATGGAAATGTCCACAACATTTTTTTAATATAACCCGGAAAGAAAGTGCCTGATTAAGAAATAGTGCCAACCTCAATATCAATATCAAATTTTGAAATATCAGAAGATTGTTGATTTCTTTTTGGATAGCCAGAGGATTGTCCATAAGGATTTTGTTCCTCAAAACTAAACGGTAAACCAGAGGTTATTAAAAGTTAAAATTTAAAAAGGACCATTCGTGTAAGACCAAACACCAAGAATACCTGCGCGCTGCATCGCTGTAGCAGCGATTTCAATTAACGAGTTTTTGGCAACTAAAAACATCACTATAACTCCACGGTCCCTTATTTACCAGACTTGAGTCGGTGTTACTTTTTCTTTTGTCCAAGGTTGGAAATGGACCTCAAAGAACACCATTTTGGGACACTGGAGGACATTGAAAAGATTTAATCAAACAACTTTGAAGAGTGAATAAACCAGTCTCCAGGGCTGAGTGGCTTCCTAAGTAGAATTGTAATTTCAAATGAATAAAACAATGTAAAAATCAATCTCATTACAATATTTACACAATTATTTTTCATAGTGTTGCATTTTTATTATACAGTATAAATATAGAAAAAATATTATATTTATATTCCGTAACTATAATACTTAAAAGTCAATATAATTATATTATTCGATAATCGATCATCTCTAAATTAAACGTGGTACAATCTTCTCAATACGTATAATTAAAACCACTTGCCACTCAAAATTATGTAACTTTGGCGTCTTCCTCTCCTCAAATATCCGCCAATATGGAAGTTCCAAGACAATCTCGGCATCAATTTACCTTCAATGACACAAAGGCGGTCGTTAAAACAACGGCGCATCTGCCATTCGACTTTTGTTTCCTTCTCTCAGCTTCGATTGCTCAGCTTCATTTAAATTTTACCTTCCTCTGTGGTTATTGGAGCGGAAATTAGAAAATGCGCGTCAGAGTTCAGATTGCTCATATCTTAACGATTCCAATGTTGATCCGTATGGAAATACAAAATGCTTCGGGTATGTAACAGATTTTCTAAAAGATGATCTCCGTTATTTAATGAAAATTAAGTGATGTATATTTTAAACTGATTGTATAGCACCTTTGAAAAATCATACCTTTGCATGCAGAAGGTAACCTGAAATATTATATACTATAATACCATATATATCAAAAAAGCTGATACATGAATTAACAAATCTAAAGAGAAATTTTATGTCATTTGCCTTTTTGGCGATTCGTAACAAATAAGGTGCCCTTTATTTTTTCATTTTCATTTTTTTAGGTTATCGATGGTGACTCTAAAAAATTTAAATCGAAGGTATTAAAATGCCGAGAGTTCTAAGACAAACGAATTATTCCCAATAAAATGAATTTGAAATGAGCCATAGCGTCATAGCATAGAAATAAAACATTCTGCAGTGATGAAGACTTTTCTTCCAATAAGAGTGTCAGAACTATGACATAATAGCGGCAACTAATTAACAGGTCGAAATTTATTATCAAAATAATTGTTCTGTGCGCCAAACTTATAGAGCACTTCGTCAATTTCATAGTGCACATAATCAAAGACTATCGACAAATTCCGAACGAATTTCACGCTGCTCGCAATTAAAACAAAACAAGATAAAAACAGTGCATTCCGAAGAAAATATCGCCGCTGTTGCTGGCGCTGTGTTAATAAAGATCCAAATTTATTAATTGGTCGCTGTTCGCAGGAAGTTGGGTTTTGTTATTCGACTACGTAGAAAATTTTGCGTAAAGATATTGGTCTGGTGCCTTACAAGATCCAGCTTGTCCAGGAATTCAAGTCGCAAGACCATCGTTTGATTCGTACGATTGGTGAATGGGCTCAGAATCAATTTCAATCAGAATTTAAGAGCAAAATTTTGTTCAGCGACAAAACTTATTGTTGCGGTGACATCATTGGACCGATCAATGAATTATGATCATGAGTCAATCAATAATTATTTCCAAACTTGAATGGTATTGATCTAAGACAGATGTAGTCCCAACAGAACGAGTCCACATGTCATACAGCCAACGCAACAATGGATTTATTGAGGAAACAATTTGATGAGAAAATTATTTCGAAGAACGGTCTTGTTAATTGGCTACCAAGGCCATGTGATTTAATTCCTTTACATTAAGGTTATGTTGATATATGCCGATAAACCAGCAACTATTGACGCCTTGGAAGCCAACATAACTAGAATAATTGCGAACATAAGATCCTAATTGCTTGAAACAGTGGTCGGAAATTGAATTGATCGAATGTGCTTTGTCAGAATTAGCCGCGACGGATATCTATCAGAAATTATTTTCAAACATTAATGCCATTAAATGTTATTTCCGATAAAATAAATAGTTTCAAGGCATCTAATTTGGTTGTTTTATTTGAATTTATAGTTCGGATGCACTAAAAAAATTACCCTATACTACCAAATTGAATATTTAGTTCGACAAATTTTTTAAACGTTGCGTGAAATTTACAGTCAACATCATCGATCAACCGATTGATATGTTTGTCGTCTAGTCGAAAAATTTGAACGAACTGTTTTATTTTGCATTCAATTGGAATAATTCCAAAACGATATTAAAAGAATCGGTAATTAAATGCAGAAGATTAAAGGAAACCACTAAAATAAATTTATATAAAAATAATATTGATATGCCTTCAGTAGATTTAAATTCAAGATGGTTCCCGATTCTAAAGAATACAATTAAAAACGTTTAATGATTTCAATACACAATAATCAAACAGCAAACCTCACCTATATAATTTATTTGGGAGTATGTCTTGTCAATGTCTTGTCACTAAAAATATACAAAATATATTTATTTACCATCTTTTAGAGTATTATATAGAAATTAATATAACGTTCAAAAGTTTGTAACTATTTTAGCAAATTTTGTGTTTTTAAAATTTTTGTTTGTTAGGTAAATTTATTACACAAAAAGAATCACTTAGAAATTAGTTTCCGTTTTGTTTTTTTACCCAGTGATTCTTTTATTTGCATAAGAACAGATATTTTTGATACTTTCTGAGTTTTAAAAATATATGAACACGCCACAACCATTGAGATAATACTTATCTATTGTCAAATACATGGCAACCTTGATTACATATAGACAGGCAACACTATTTTCAAAATGATTTTTGTGTTTTTGTTCTAAAGATTTAGATTAAGTACATCTCGTTAAATAAAGGGTGTAATAGTGCTTTATCTCATTCAGTTAACTCTGTTTGTTCTGGTATGATGTAATTTAGTTTTAGTACACGACATCAAGTTGCGACCGTGACAGAACACAGTTCACATATCACCTTTACAGTTTCTGTGGTTTTGACCAGGTGATTGTGTATTTGTTGTTATTATTTTATTGTAAAGCATTGCTTATTGTTGTATTACTAAGTTTTATTTTGATTAGCCATGGAAACGTTGGTAAAGAAGAGAAGAGGGATAAGGGCCGTATTCACAAAAACAGCTAACATTATTAAGGATTCTATGAAGGGTGAGTACAATCCTTTAAAAGTTCAGTAGACATTTTTAGTTCTGGAAAAAAGAGCAGACGAACTTTCTATCCTCAACCAAAAAATATTTGATCAAATGGCGTCTAACGACATCACTGATAAAGATATTGAAGACGAATTGGAAAGACAGGATGAGTATAAAAAACAGTTCGAGGTTTTTTGAAACGCCAGCTTTCCAAGCTCTCTGAGTTGAACAAAAATGTAGAAAATGATGATTGTTGTTCAGTATCGAATCAGTATCGAATAGGTTTGAACAAAGCCTACAAAACATTGTTAAATATAAACTATCGAAGGTAGAGTTATTTAAATTTGGTAGAAATCCAAAATATTGGTTAAATATTTGGAAGCTTTTCCAAAATATAGATAACGACCCGCATCTAAGTACCGAAGAAAAGTTTCAATATTTTATTCAGATCACTGTAGTGGGATCTAGCGCATTCGACATTGTAAAAAGTTTCCCTCCTATTGCTCAGAATTACGAAAAAGCCCTTCAAGAGTTAAAAGCCCGTTTTGGAAGGGAGGGGCTGTTAGTTCAAATTTATGTTAGAGAAATGTTGGTCTTGTATTAAAAAATGCCGTACCTGGAACCAGAACTACACTGTCTGTATTTTATGATAAGTTGGAATGTCAGTTGAGAGTATTAGAGACGCTTGGTGTAACTTCAGAAAAATGTGCCAGTATACTGCTGCCTCTGGTGGAATCTTGTCTACCTGAGGATCTGTTGAGGGCATGGCAAAGGAGTAATATTAATGAAAATCAAATTAGTAGTAATAATAGGTCAAAGGAAGAGATTTTACTTCACCAGTTAAGAAATTTCCTGAAATCTGAAATGAAGAATGAGCAACGTATCTCACTGGCCATTGAAGGTGTTGGGTTACTATCCAAAACTGAGTATAAAGTAGATACTACAAAAAAGAAATTTATGGATAGAAATCATCCAAAATCAGTACTGACAGTATTAGGATTAGTGAATACTGCTATCCCTAATTGTATTTTTTGTGATTCTCATTCCAGCCCACAGTACGTATTGTATTACTGTAGATGACTTAGAGGAGAACTCAAAGATATTTGAAATTTTAGATGAGGATAAAATCTACACTTCGATATCCCCTGTATTTGCTGGACCTTGAATGCAGGAGTTGAATTGTCTTGATATTTATGTAAAAATTCAAAACAATGGGCCAATTGAATTATTATTTGGT
The DNA here is from genome assembly GCA_031761425.1 of Cosmopolites sordidus. Classification (NCBI taxonomy): domain Eukaryota; kingdom Metazoa; phylum Arthropoda; class Insecta; order Coleoptera; family Curculionidae; genus Cosmopolites; species Cosmopolites sordidus. The sequence goes on along the minus strand of JARFXV010000480.1, from coordinate 24,001 downwards.
GCAGATGTATGTGGAGGTTTGGAGACTGAGAGACGCCTCATTTTAGAATGTAGTTTGATAGCTATAGAAACCTGTTTTCATTGGACTCTCATTGGTAAATTAGAAAAAGAAGTATAAAACTTTAGTATGACATCTATGACACTTTCACTTTTATCTAGGGATGCCACACTATATCAGTTGTGGGAGTTGGACTCTTTAAGCATAAAAAAATCATCAGAAAGAAAATCCATACAGGAGTATGCTGTGTCAGTTGCATATTTTTTCAAAAATACTATACAGGTCGACACAGAGGGTCGATATTAGGTAAGATTACATTGGTTAGTGTCATCCCCAGCTGCCAAACAATTACATGCTCTCTAAGAAACGACTTCAAACATTAAAGACATTTGATGGTCAGAATTTCTTAAAGAGTTATGATGACGTTTTAAAGGTCTGGTTGAAGGAGGGCGATTATTGAGGAGGTTGGTAAAAATAAATCAATTTTACAGGTTCATTACCTACCCCACCGGTCAATCGTTAAAGAAGGTTCGACAACACGCATAAGATCAGTTTTTAATGCATCCGCACATCTAAAAGACCAACCTTATTTAAATGAATGTTTAGAAACGGGCCCGAATTTAACGAAAATAATACCTGACATTATACTGAGAATAAAAAGGATTGGGGTCATTGCGGACATCATGAAAGCATTTTTGCAAATCGCGATCTTTCCATCAGACCGAGATAGTTTAAGGTTTTTATGGGTTGATGAAAACGGACAACGTTTGTGTTTGGAGTCAGTAGTAGCCCGTTTTTATTGGCAGCCACACTGGAACACCATTTTTCTAAATGTTTAGAAAAACATTTAATGGTGATGCCTTATACTCGCAGAGCACTGTAGAACTACTGTCTAAAAGTTTTTATGTTGACAACTGCATAGCGAGTGTTGATAATGAATTAACAGCTCACCAATTTATAAAAGAGTCGATTCAATTGTTAGTTGAGGCAATGTTCAATCTCAAAGGGTGGGAGTCCACAACTGAACCTTACTTGTCAGAAAATAAAATGTCGCCTGTTCTAGGAATGTTGTGGATAGAAGTGTTAGATGGAGGGTTGTGGAAGTTGAAAGTCCGCCGTTACCACGTGATAAAGTTAAATATGCGGATGCCTTTGAGATGATGGGCATTGACTACGCAGGACTATTGTATATTAAGGCCCGTAGATGAAAAAAGAAGGTTTGGGTGTCGACCGAAGGCTTCATTTGAGCACTAAGACGTTTTATGGCAAGACGGTGAAAACCAAAGTTAATAGTTACTGATAATGAGAATTATAGAGAGATATAGAGAGAGCACAGTAAATCTACTAAAACCAATCGATTAGAAGAAAATTGAAGATACTTCACAGAGAATCACTTGGAAATTTAATGCTCCATTGACTTCATGGTGGGGAGGTTTTTTTAAGAGGATGGTGGGGTTCATTAAACGACTTTTACAAAGGGTGTTAAAAGAGTAATCAATGTTAACGTTCGAAGAGTTCGAACATAAGACCTCTAACTCATATAACAGAGGGCCACAGAGACCTTGACCAAATCACTCCTATTATGTTTCTAAAACTTTCTGTAAGTGGCAAGGATATGACTATACCAGATATTGATATTGCGGAAAATGGTCTGTCTAAACGTTTACTCTACAGATTAAAACTGAAAGAAAGACTAGAAAAGCGTTTTCGAGTAGAATATCTTGGTCAGTTATAGCTATAAAATAAATTAAAACAGAATTATGAGCTGAGACTAGATGACATAGTTTTGGTTGATAACGGTCACGATAAAAAAAATAGACTGACTGTTGGGACGTATATTGGTGGTGTACCGTGGTAAAGATGGCAAGATTCGAGTGATTAGTGTGAAAACGATAAGAAGTGTACTACTGAGATCGGTTCAAAGACTATATTTACTTGAATGCCATGATGATATAGAGGGAGATGGTGTTACAGTTCTCAGTGAAGGTAGTGTAAACATCAGTAGTGGTGCATCTGACGGTGATCGTTCGGGAGTGACTTGTCCAGTCGATTTAAGTTACGATGATATGGAAAACAAAGCTGGTTCATCAGACAGTGATCTTTCGGACGTTCCTAACAGTGAAATCAAGTTTTCCAAGAAGAAAAGGAAAATTAAAATACCAAAAAGACTTTTAAACTGAACATTTTATTATTATTATATTTTCGTAGTTTAAAATATTTATATATTTGTGCTTTCTATTTTCGTTTTGGAGAGATAACCGAAATTCTTTATATCTTATAATATAGTTTAGTATAATTTACATTACTTAATTACTGCTTAATTACTTTAATTTACATACAATAATTTAATTTAAAGTATATTAGTTTATAAGTAATGTAGTCGTTTGCACCTAATTAGGTATATCATGTTGTAACGCCTTGTCTAATATGTATGTAAGTCTAAACCTTTTGTATAGATTTAATTTTAATTCAGAGGCATTTTCGGTTAATTATGTTACTGGAAATTGTTGTGTTTGTTTAAGTTTATTGTGTAATTATTTTGCTCTTGAATTTATAATTTTGCAATTTTATTGCAAGATGGGAGGATGTCAAATATATGGCAACTTTAATTACATATAGATAGGCAACACTGTTTTCAAAATGAATGAGTTTAGTTTTTTGGTTAAGTAAACATGTGTTTTTGTTTTAAAGATTTAGATTAATTAAGTCTCGTTAAATAAAAGGTGTAAAAGTGCTTTATCTCATTAACATATATGTTATCAATTTATTAACAACACAACAACAAAAGTTAGTTGATAATCATCAGAGCTCAAATCTCGAATGTTCGATACACGCACATCGAAATTTGAGATCTGGCTCAAGGCGACCACCACTTTGGGAAAATAATAATATTTTCCGACGAAGCACACTTCGGAATTAATGGGTTTGTGAACAAACATAACGGTAGAATTTGGGCCGATGAAAATCCTCAAGTGATTCAGTTTTTGATTTGGTTATATTTATTTTTATATTCAGTATTCAGTATTCAGTATATTTGGCCTGAATTGATAAATTTGTATATAAACAGTGTTTATATACAAACAGTTTATTAAAAAGATTGTGCGGTTTTACATCACGCCAGACAATCGATTTATTGCAAAAATAGTGTCCTAGATGCGTTATTTCGCGAAATGGTAATGTAAACTGTCCGTCAACGTTATCCAATCTGACGTACTTGGATTATATTTTGTGAGATTATGTTAAATCTTCACTTTTATAGTAGATATTATTTTCAAAAGATAATGTCATTATTTGTTAATTACCGGATTATCATTTGTAGTTATCATTGTGCCTGATTTTAAAGTTGTGACACTTTATGGACAACTCTTTATCATTTATAAAAAAATGTTACTTACAAAAAACGTTAAAAAAGAAGTGAAATTGAAAAAGAAGAAAAAGGAAAAAAAGTGAAATGGAAAAATCCTAAAAGCGAATAAAAAAGGAGACTACCTCTGTTACAAATTAGCAAGAACAGAAGTAAAGCATATAATAGAAAGAACTAAACAACTTTCATATGAAAGACGCCCACCAGCAACACAATAACTACAGAAGTTAAGAAACATAAAGAACAAAAATGGAACGATTTTTACAGAGAAAAAAAATATAATTTTTTGAGAGAAAATATTTCGAAAAATTAACGGAATTCGAACATGAGGAAAAATAAGGAAATGTAATACAAAATGAACAAGTGGGAAACAGGATATATAGCTGAGTCTGACAATTATTTATTAAGTAATGTCTGAATGATTGTGGAGTGTTCATATATTTTTTTCTTTATTTTTTTAAGAGATTGCATTCAACATCACCTATACACTAAACAACAATTAAAAACTGACATTGATAATACATTACAACAAATATACGAAAAAGTAACTAAAGTAGATTTTAATCACATTTATAATAGCGTCTATCCCAGTTACACATATGACTTCAATATCCAAAAAAATTGAAAGGATTGGAAAATTGGAAGGTGCAAATTAATACAGAATCAGATTAAAAATTATCTTAGAAGAACAATTTAAAATCAAATCAAATTCATACCGTGAGGATAGGTTAGCTATAGATAAATTAAAAAATGACACATCTATTAAAATATTGCCATCAGACAAAGGTAACGCTACAGTTATAACAAAATAAAAACTTTAGTTGATGAGGGAAATTACACTAAAATATCTACAGATCCAACAATAAAAATAGAGAGACAAATTTACAATACATTATATAAACACAAACGTGGATTTAGATATCTAGAAAGATCATAACTTACACGACATTATAGTAAACCACCTCATTTCTATGGTCTACCAAAAATACATAAAACTAATATACCACTTCGCCCTATAGTTAGTAGTATTAGGGATTCCCCATGTTATAAACAAGCAAAATTTTTATTAAACATTTTAAATCCACTATCGGGTAGAACAAATTCATATATTAAAAATACTTCAGATTTTTTAGATAAAATTTCGAACATTAAAATTACAAACCAAAATTTAATGGTTAGTTTTGACGTGGTGAGTTTATTTACTAATGTACCAGTTGATACATTACTTTTAATAATTAGAAAGAGATTATGACACAACGTAACGCACTAAACTAAACATAAATACAATTTTGGAATTGTTAACTCTGTGCTTAAAAATCACATAATTAGAAAATGATTATTATCAACCAAATTTCGGAATGACAATGGGTTCGTCTCTTTCTCCTTTGATGAGTAATATCTTTATGGAGGAACGCGAGAATGACATATTAAGTAAATCTCTTAAAAAGCCAATAATATGGCTTAGATATGTTGACGATATTCCTGCTATATGGCAACATAGCTTGACGATCTAAATATTTTTTAACAGGATATAAATTCTCGAAAACCTACAATTAAGTTTACTTTAGAGATGGAGAAGGAGAATTATTGCCATTCCTTGACACTTTAATATTAAAAGAGCACATTAAAAACTACAGTTTACAGAAAACCGACAAACACAGATAGGTATCTCAATTTCTTTTCCAATCACTCAAAATCAGTCAAAATAGGATTAACTAAAAGCTTATATGACAGAACAAAACTTGTTGGTACCGACAGTGATACACTACAAAAAGAAACAAATTACATCAAATACATTTTAATAAAAAACAATTACCCAAAAAATGTTATAGATAAATCGTTTAAAACGTTTGATACTAGACAAAACAGACAAGTTATTAATAACAATAATAATAAATCTCAAACAATTAACCTCACAATTCCTTATATCCGCGGTATTTCTGACACAATTAAAAGAGTAGGAAATAAATACAACATAAAAATGACATTTAAAACAAAAAATACTCTTAGATTTATATTAACAAAAACTAAATCAAACAACAAACAAAAAAATACCAAAAATGTGGTTTATAAAATTCCTTGACCGGTAGATGTTAACATCTTGACATCTTGACCGTAGATGTTAAAATAAAAGAGCATCTCAGAAAGGACGATTTTAATAAATCTAGAATTTGTCAACATGCATGGGAATCGGATCATAAAATCATTTGGAATAATTCCAAAACGGTATTAAAAGAATCGGTAAGAAAATACAGAAGATTAAAATAAACCGCTATAATTAATTTAAATAAAAATAACTGTATTGCGATGCCTTCGGTAGATTTAAATTCAATATGGATCCCGATTCTCAAGAATACAATTATAAACATTTAAGTATTTCAATACACAATCACAATCACACAGTAAACCTCACCTATATATTTTTTTTGGGAGTATGTCACTGTCATTACAAACTAATTGTCAATGTATCATTAACATACAAAAAAATATATTTACTTCCTATCTTTTCAGAATTTATAGAAATTAATATAATTTATTTTTAGATTCGTTTTGAAACGGGAGGAGAATACTTCCCTAAACATTAACGTTAAAAGTTTGCATATTTTTTTAAAACATTTTTTATATTTTTAAAATTTTGTTCGTTAGGCAAATTTATTACAAAAAAGAATCATCGAGAAATTTGTCTCCGTTTGGTTTTTTGTTTTTACCTAGTGATTCTTTATTTATATAAGAACAGATATTTTTGATATTTTTTGAGTTTTCGATCGTGGCGAAAAACCCAAATAAAGAAAAAAAATTATTTATTAACATAAAAATAAATCTTATTACAAACGAATTTATGATGATTAGGGAAAATAATATAATTTATCTGATAACCGTTTTGACGAATAAACATTTCAGCTCACTCACAAAAGTTTCTCTGCACTCTCTCCAGCATTTGTTGGTCGATTTACTTGATTATTTAGCAGACGAGGGGTTTTGTTTCTTACTATTCATGAGTTTCTTTTATATAAACGTAACTATACACTTCGCCATACATCATAATTAATGAAAGTTCGTCTTTTTCAAAATTGTGAGCATTTTGTTTATTAATTGTGATTATTAAGTATCTCCACTATATATCATACAATATCAAAATTTTTTAAAGAAAAATTCTTGTCCTAGCAAAGAAAACAAAAGAATTTTGACAATTTAAAGTTAAATTAATATTTTTAATAGTTTAGTTTTCAATATTTTTCTTCAATAAGGGTGTAATTCAATTCATTTAGACTAACGACGTTCCAACTTTTTAATAAAATAAACAGTTGTTTCAGCCTTAACCTTATCATTTGAAATAAATTTTCATCCAACAATACATTTTCTTTTCATTTCGAAAGAGCAAGTAATCTGTAAGAACTAAATCGAGCGAATAATGTGCATGTGAAAGCACTTCGAAGCACAGGTCATGGAATTTTGTAACAATATCCCGAGAAATAAGTATAGGCGCATTCCCGTGGTAAAGGAACATTTTCTTTTTTGACAAATCTGGTCATTTAGCTTTAATAGTAACGTTTAATTGGTATAGTTATGAAGCCTAGTACTCCCTGGTGATGCTTATACTTCTCAAGTAGTCTATGAGCACCATACTACGAGAGTTGTATGATAACTACATAGCCTTGAAGAGAAAAATATTTTTATGAATAAAATTTATTTTATTTTTCACCGTAATCACCTTTCAGTTCGATACACTTAGTCTAACATTTTTCTATCATATTTGTGCCCTTTAAAAAATACGATTGCTTCAACCCTTCAAAATAAGTGTTCGTTGACTGTTCGTGCTCGGTTCTTTGGTCTCTGGTGTGCTGTGATAAATCCATGTTTCGTCAACAGTTATAAACCAACGCCAAAAACTATTCCGATTGCATTTTAACATCACTAAACATTATTTTGAAGTTGATACAGGTGTGTACATATTGCGGAAAGCGTTTTTTATATACAAATAAGTTGTTAAAATATTCTGCATTCGGTCAGTTGAGATACCCGGAGTCTCAGCAATTTCACGCACTTTCACTGTCCGATCGTTTATTACGATATAGTGGATTTTTTCAATAATTTCTGAAATGGCTGGCTCATTTGGACGACCTGGATGATCTTTATCGAAAATACTTGTACGGCACTTTTGAATTCAGCTATCCAATATTTTATGCTTGATAACGAAGATGCAGAGTCCCCATAAACTTCGCTGAGTTCCGTCTTAATCTCATCATTTGTTATCTTTTTTAAATCAAGTATTTTATCACTGCTCGATATTCAACTTTTTCCATTGTTGTAAAATCACAAAAGTTGTTCTGTTTAAATGGCTGTCATTCACAAACTAAATTACGCAGTGACTTGACTGTTTTGCAGTATTGTTGCGAATGAATAAATTTTCGAAAAATATCAAGTTTTAAATACTACTACCGCCATCTCTGGTCTGGGCCACGTACTTATCACACAGCACTCGTATAAATATCTCAGAAAAACGCAGCCAATAATTTTTCTGTAAATGGGACTGTCTTTGCTTTTTTGTGCACTTTTACTTGTCCAATTAAACAACAATCATGTTTAAATTAGTCTAAACACACTTGAGAAGTGTTCTTTTATTTATAGCGCGATATTCATTGAGCTGAAAGCTTTTTCATAGTCAAAGCATCGTGCAAAATGCAGTGTACACGGTCTATTGTGTACCCTCAGTAAACAATCAATTTGACATTGTAAATTTTGTGACGATTTTATTGGTCGTAACTATTTTTAGGGCGTCGTGAGCGTTCACCGTCTTGGGTTTAATTACACGAAATGGATTTATTAACACTAAAATGTATTAACATTAAATAAATTTAATTTAATAACATTTAAAATAATAAATTTAAGAATACTCTAAAGTAGAATCTAACTATTTTTGCATATTGTTCTGTTTCTTCGTGAGGTGTTATTAGAAAGCTTTGACCTCCTTCAAACTTTACTTCTAACGGGATAGATATATTGAATAAATCCAATTTGAAGCTGTGTATAAGCCGTGCAAAAAAGCAATAAGACTGGTGGCGTAGCGCTCGATCTGGTAATACTGTTGGCTTTTCCTTTGGAGAAGTAGCCGGTCAACATCTGATACATTTTCAGTATGAGTTTGAACTTTCTCCAAAGTCACTTAGTGGTCCCTGGCAAATCTCTTTATCAACCGGATTTTTCTAATGCATTCTGAAAATGAGCGACAGTTTTTTTTTGTCAAAGACCCAGGTTTTCAGGTGGTTTATAGCATTCTCAGATTGCTGAGACTCAATTGAATATAACCTCGCGGTTTCAGGCATGCCACCTACCGAATATCCTTCGGAAACCGCTGTCTCTACGAGTCCTTCATCATTTGGAGAGGTACTAGCTAAGACTAGCGGGGCTCCCTTCCTCTTGGTACCCATATTAGATGAACTTCCTCATCACTGAAGTAGAGGTAACCGATCCAGACCACTGCGATCTCTACTAATAATCTTAATTCTAGACATACATCATTCTAATCTATACATAGATTTTCAGACATGCCTAGACTAAAGATGGTTGAACACCAGTTTTATGTGTGAGCGTTATAGAGTGATCCGCTCGTCCTAACGATTTTGGAACATTCGAGAATATGGAAATATCCATATTGGGACATTATAAAAGACCGTGACCGACCAGCAGAAATTAATTCCACTATCTGAATTCCAGCACTGCTATGAAGAGTGGACAAACCGTCTTCAACGCTGTATAGCTTCCCAGGTCAACTACTTAAAGTAGACAATGAAAAACTGTACTTTCAATCGACTAAAAAAAATATGAAAAATTAATCTCATTACTCTATCTACACACCTCGCATCATTTTTCGTAGCCGCAATCATTTTACGGGGTGGAAATGCGGGACCCACATTTTTATATGTTTGTCGATATTAAAATCCTTAAAACAAAATAGTTTAATGACAGTTCGAACGTCCATTTTACCCTTTTTTCAGAGAATGTTTAAACTTGTTTGCTCTAATCAATCAACAAACATAAGAAACAAACCGCACACGCAAAAAAAACTTCGGAAACCTATCTTTGCCTTCTCTAAAAGCTGGTATTCGCTATAAAAAATATTATTCTTAATATGGCGGGATGTTATAGAAATTATTCACTATAAGGTCTTGAATCCAATGAAATTTTTGTGAGTGAGCTGAAATTTATATCCGTTTGGACATTTAGTCAAAATCACAAAAATGATATTATTTTTCGCTAACCGTCATAAATTCGTGTGTAATACGAATTACTTTTGTGTTGATAAATCACACAGATCGACATGATTTTTGTAATATTGATGAAAATATTCTCTTTGCGTTTCATTTAGGTAGTTTTTAAAAAACCTTTTCACAAAAATGGCTTAGCACGGCCCATTTTTAAGTACCCATTTCTCTTTTATATTATGAGGTGATTGAAATTATTTGTACCTGATTTTGGAGCATAAAGGTAAAGAGTACTTTGGTACAACGTATTGTAGTTTTTTGAGTCTATGAGATAGAAGAGCAACAAAAGAACATTACAGTAAGAAAGATTGGCCTCATAGAACATATTTTTATGTTTAAACATAAAATATGCCCCCGTTGTTAACTCAAAAAATGTTTCTTCCGCATCTCCATATTAAGCTGGACTAATGAAATATTTTCTCAATTAAGTGGTCAAAGCTAAAAGAACTCATATTTATTGGACCTCAAATAAGGAACCCTCTAGATGATTATCGTTTTGAAGAAAAATTAAACGAAAATTAATTGGCAGCTTGGAAATATTTTGAAAGTGTAGTGAAAAGACTTCTGGGTAACAAGAAAGATGAGAACCATAAAAACCTCATAGATGAACTCTTAAAAGCCTATACTAAGCAAGTCCTTAAAAATACATTTTTTACACTCGCATTTGTACGCGACTCGCGTCGTAAGCGACGAACAATGAGAGGTTTCACCAGGATATCAGAACAATGGAAGCAAGACACTAGGGACGCTGGAACCCATCTATGTTGGGCGACTACAGCTGGTTTTTAAAATCAGATAATGCTACTGAACACAAGAAGAAAAAGTTAAAGTTTTTATCGCTGTATGACACCCCATGTAATTTATTTATATTCATATAATCCTCAGTAATGTCTTAATGCATAGATTTAACACGGGTTGCATGTTTATATTAAATAAATATTACATAGAAAAAATATATCGTCTCCTTTTTTTTCCACCACCGACCCCGTGTAACAAAAAACTCCACGTGTTATTTAAACTGCACGTTGTAGTTTAGGACTACAAAATACTTCATATACACTTATTTTCATCAATATTATCTCAAAAAACTTCAAATTTGTTGACCTGTGTTATTAGTATATCAATTAATATAAGTATACAACACAGAGTTAAAAAATTAAGAATGAGTTGAAAAAGAATCTTTCTGAATTGCACAATTTTAACCTGAATATACATAGAATATTTTATTATTTACTTATCTCTTAAAAGGCGATAATTATTTTCAAATACTACAAAAATCAGTATATACTTACAATATTGGCAATCCATCTCTAAACTACAATCTGCATGTTTTAATAGGCATAGTAGACCATGGAAGTATACCGCATCCATGGTGATATATTTGTTGCAAGGTAGCCTCCAAAGAGTTGTGTCGCCAACGTATATACAGCACTTATTGTAAGACTCACCTGAAAATAAAAAAATATTTATATTAATTCATATTTCATTTGCCGTCCAAATTTCATTTCATTTGCCATACCAAATGCGGCAATTTTGTTTATTAGCATAATGTAAAATTTAATTAATAATTCAACTTTGTTTATTAATGTCTTGTAAAAATATATCGTCTCCTTTTAATTTTTCCACCACCTGTAACAAAAAAACTGTACATTCAACAGTAATGAGCTATTATTTTCTGATTTAAGACTAGAAAATACTTCATATATACCTATTTTTATCACATTTGTTCATTTTGTATTATTTTCATTATTTATTTTCATATTCTTCCTTATGTTTGAATTCCATTGATTTTTTTAAATATTCTCTCCACTATTATATTTCTTTTTCCTCGAATAATTGTTACACTTTTTTAAGTTATTTAATTTTACCATTTTCTTATGTTTCTGTTGAGTATTTCTGCTGTTTAATTCTTTTAATTTGCTTTTTCTCTTTTCCTGCTAATTTGTAATTTATGTCGTCTTTTTTTGTTTTAGTTTGAAAGATTTTTTCATTTCACTTTTTGTCCTCTAACTTCTTTTTTGAGTTTATTTGAAATATTTTTTTATAAATATTTGTTTTCTTCTAACAATTTTGTGTAATTTAATTAGCATCTCAACTAACTTTATTGGAGCTAATTCGGTTGCCCTAAAACACTAGGCAATTTATTACCTTGGCTTTAAGTTATTTAAAAACGCATTAAAAACGTTTATAAATATATAAATAAAATATTTCTTTTCTTTTTTTTGTGTTGGAACTTTCGATCGGGATCGCTATCAAACAAACTGTGAGTTTGCGCTCAAGTCTATAAATCTATGTCTCAGTAGTCTGGCTAATCTTCATAAAACGTTTAAAATCAGAAGAACGCTTGCAAATTGTCGAAATTTATTTTCAGGATCAATGTTTTGTGCGCTAAACTTAGAGATCACTTTATGAATTTAAAGTTAATTTTTTTTTAACATTTGAACTTCATGATGTAGTTGCGGAATTATCCACAAATTCCAAACGCATTTCACGCTGCTCGATACTAAAACAAAAATAAGACAAAAACTGATGTGAAGTAAAAAAAGTTCCGAAGAAAATATCGCCGCTATTGCTGACAGTGTTGACGAAGATCCAAATTTATCAGTTTGTCGCCATTCGCAAGAACTTGGGCTTTCTTATTCGACTAAGTAGATTATGTAATCCCGAAATGGAATAGTGTTGATTTGAAGGAAATGAGGTTCTAACAGGACGTCTCCACATGTCATTCAGCCAATGCAACAATCGATTTATTGAGCGAACAAATCTGAAAATTATTTCGAGGAACGGACCTGTTAATTGGCCACCAAGATCTTGTGATTTTCTTGTGATCTTGTGATTATAACTTTAAATTATTTCCTTTGGGGTTATGTCAAATCTTTGATCTATGCCGATAATCAGCAACGATAATCAGATCATCAGATAATCAGATAATCAGCAACCATTAACGGAAGGCTAGGCTTGGAAGCCAACATAACGAACAATTGCGGACATAAGATCCCATTGCTTAAAAATGTTGTGAGGAATTGGATTGACAGAATGCGCTTTGTCAGAAGTAGCTGCGACGGACGTATGTCCGAAATTGTTTTCAAACATTAATGCCATTGAATGTTGTTTCACATTAATTAAATAGTTTTAAGGTATCTAATTTAGTTAAATAAGCCAAGTTTAATATGTTTATGTATAATATAATATAATATATTATATATTAATGTGTATGTATAACAATTGTTTCAACACATAGTGTCTTTTTCAAATACAAACTATACTAAACTAACAGTGAGAAAAGTAATTACAACCTAAAGTGTCCATTGCCCTAATATACCATAAAACATGATAGGGGGGAAGTCCATTTCTTTTGTCATCGTCTAGAAGAACAATATAAGTTTAATAACGGTGAACCATTCAAGTCTAGCTGGTCATTTAGCAAAATATCCAAATATTTTCTTTTGTTAATTTCTACTTGAAGATTATATTGAAAATTCAATATAACAAAAGGGATATATACAGCGTTTATTTTAAAGTGACAGATAGTGAACTAATCCATAGACTAAACAATATTAAGTTCGATATTTTGGACCAACAAGCAAGGCAATAAATTCCCGATATCATTAACAAGAACTTTATAACGCAAAAGAAGAAATTGGAAAACCTCCTATCCAGGAAAGAAACCATTAAAATTCAACCTATTACAAATTACACCGAAAACCAATTTTTCAAGAGATTCGTCGACCTTACAGATTACAATTTTACTAGTGAAGAATCTAAGTTACTTCACAGAGGTTTTCAATATAAAATAAATCCCAAAGATAATGAACGTAATAGAGAACACCTTGGAGTGGAGTGCGAACTCGTTCTATTATATTCAGATACATCACAAAAACATCTATTGACTCACAGAATCAAAAGTCTTCAATTTGAAAAATGAAGAAAAAATCACATCTATGAACGAACAGCGAAAATAATTAATAAGAAAATAAAAGAAAATAACATCATAATGACAAGAGCAAATAAGGGTAAGTCCATTATTGCGATGTCTAGAGATAATTATATATCAAAAACTAATAATTTTTAAAATCAGAGAAACTTAACAAATTTTTATTTTATTTATTTAAGAAATTTTGATTATGATCCTACGAATACCTTTCAAAAGGGAATAAAACAAACAATAAAAGATTCGTCTATTTATAACGATTTCGAGAAACAACAATTAATAATGATGAATCCTCAGGTACCAAATTTATACTCGCTTATAAAATTACACAAAGGTAATAACCCAATTATACAAGTAGTTTCATTTGTTACAGCTCCTTCAATCAAATTATCAAATAAGCTCATTAAACTCAACATCAATTGTTTAACTCATCTCTTTACGGGTACAGATATGTGGATGACATTCTAATTTGTTTTACAGGTTCTGACAGACAATTAAATCAATTCTTAACTCAAAACACAAAAACATTAAAGTCACAGTTGAAGAAGAGCAACATAATAGTATTAACTTTTTAGACTTAACTATTACTAGAAAAGACAATAAACATGATTTTTCAATTTTTCATAAACCATCACATATAGATTTAGTTATACACAATAAATCTTGTCATCCTTATTCACAAAAGATGGCATTTAACTCTTTTATACATAGATTATTAAATATCACCATGTCAATAGGTAACTATAATAAAGAATTGAATGTCATCAAACAAGTCACAGTAAATAAAAGGATAGAGGCTATTTCAGACACAAGGTTAACGTTTGGAAGGTTGGCCAGAGAGAAAAATGTAGGAAGACTGGAACAACTTGGTCTGACGAAAGAAAAAAGCTGATAGCGAAAGAATGAAATTAGTATGGGCGCAAAGGAAGGCTAACAACAACAAACGCCTCTAATTGTACTTCGCGTGGTCCACCAGGGCCCATACGTGAATAATAAAAAGAAAAAAAGTTATATATAGAGCCATTAATTTAATATATCCGGTCAATAATATCAATAGTTTAGTATTGTTTGTATTTGAAAAAGGGACTGTGTGTCGAAACAATTATTATACATACAATTTTAAATATAGTGGAAATTTTTAGATATTAATATTTGCTTATTTATTTAAAATGAATTTCCATCAAGTATCGGGCTAATTTAGTTCAATTCTAATTTAGTTGTTGTTTTATTGGAATTTAAAGCACAGACGCACTAAAAAAATCACCTTCATTTTAGGAAATCCGTTACAAATCCGGATCATTTTGTATTTCCGTACGGATCAATATTGAAATTGTCAAGATATGAACAATCTGCACTTTGGCGTGTTATTTTCTAATTTTCGCACGAACGCAACCCAACGAACAATCGCAACGGAAGGAAAAAGTTAAACGAAGCTGGGCAATCCGAGCTATGAGAAGCAAACAAAAATGAAATGGCAGATGCGCCATTATTTTAACGACCGCCTTTGTGCCATTGAAGGTAAATGATGATTGGTAAATGATGATTGATGCCGAGATTGTCTTAGAACTTCTATATTGGCGGGCATTTGAGGAGAGGAAGGGGTCAAAGTCACATAATTTTGAGTGGAATGTGGTTTTATATGTACGTATTGAGGAAATTGTACGACATTTAATTTAGAGATTTCTGAAACCAGATAACGCAAAATCTTATAGTGTCAGAATTACACTAAAAAAATCATAGTTAGGCTAGGAAGTATTTCCTTATCCACCATATTCTTCTGATGCTGCACTGTTAGATTACCATCTTTTTAGATCTATGGAACATTTACTTAATAGAAAAAATTGCTACTGTGACACTCATCAAAACTGCACTCAAAGGATATTTTGCTTCAAATTCACCCTTATTTTACAAGAAGGGAATAGAAAGTTTGTCAAGGAG
Source organism: Cosmopolites sordidus (assembly GCA_031761425.1). Taxonomy (NCBI): domain Eukaryota; kingdom Metazoa; phylum Arthropoda; class Insecta; order Coleoptera; family Curculionidae; genus Cosmopolites; species Cosmopolites sordidus. The sequence continues at coordinate 8,508 of JARFXV010000480.1, read as the reverse complement.
ATGGGCGAAGCATATCAATAACAATAGAGATTATATTTTAGATTAAAACTGTATTGTCTTAAATATAAAAAGACACAAACAGTATCACGAAACTACATTACCTATGGGTACATCTAATATATTCTTTTTACCATTACTAAATCCGTATTTTAAAACATATATGTACAACGTGATCTTACTATGAAAAAATATATTTGTAAAATAAATAAAAATTTTAGTCCTCAATCGATTATATCTAAATGGAATGTCGTTAAACACTGTCCTCTACATTTAAAATTAAACGTTACTAATTGACGCATAGACATCACTCCAAACCCTACAACTTACGCCGTTCCCTTTTCCCAACCCTCCAACGTCGAAGTTCGAAGACGATCTCAACGTCAATTTACCCGCAACGACACAAACGCGTCCGTTAAAACAATGGTGTTTAGCTTTTGTTTCTTTCATCCTGTTCCGACTGCTCAGTCTTGTCTAAATTTACGTTCAGTTGTGAATGGTCGTGCCGAAATTAGAAAATTCGTATTCGAGTTCAGACTATATCTTGATGATGCCGATGTTGATCCGTGTGGAAATACGAAATGTCCTGGGTACCTAATAGATTTTTCAAAAAACGTTTTAGTCGAACTTCGTGAAAATGTTATTTGTTTAATGGTCAAAGGAAATTGGCTTAATTATTTTTAATAGAGATGCATTTAATATGCGAGATAGTCAATTTTATTTTACCTTTCAGGTATTTTATTTTATATTGATATATATTTGAATTGACATTTTTGTTTTTTCATTAGAATGTATTTTTGTTTATCGTTAGTATTTTTATCAGTTAGTATGTTTTTTTCATTAGTTGTTTGCCCAAATTTCGTCAACTAAAAACGGTTCAAGTTATAAAATGTATATTTTTAAATATGTAGAATATTGTGCAATAAACTGCGATGGGTGTTCCAATTTAGGGCATCAAGTGTTTGGCGAACTGATATTAACAGTAACATTCGGAAACAATAAAAGGTTTTTAAAATACAAAGTGGGTTATATACACCCAGCATCTGAATAAATATATATATATATATATATATATATATATATATATATATATATATATATATATATATATATATATATATATATATATATATATATATATATATATATATATATATATATATATATATATATATATATATATATATATATATATATATATATATTCATCTCTTCCATTGCAGGGCACATGTTTCGTCTCTTGATGTTTAGACTCTTCAGAGCACCGACATATGCTCTCTCGTCAAGAATAAGAAGATCCCATCCACAGTCAACAACTCATACTTTTCGCGATACATATATATCAGTGAATGGGTTATTTAAAAATACGACAATGTCTTTTAGTTTAGTAGAACAAATGTTAGTCCGTCCAGTAGTATTATCAAAATTACTTTTGTTCAAAAGTTTGACCATCAATTTCTAAAGCGAATCAACTTATTAAAGTTTATATTAAATCCCTCACTGTTCCTTGAGATGTAATACCACGAACATTAAGCTCGTATTGAAGTTCATCCTTAGTTAAACGGTCTAGTTCGATTTTAAACATTTTTAAATATGAGATAAAAAATAAATGTTTCGAAAGATATCAAATATATGCAGCAAAGTGTGAGCAGAATAAATAGATAAATGCAATAAACAATCAATAATATTTATATATATATATATATATATATATATATATATATATATATATATATATATATATATATATATATATATATATATATATATATATATATATATATATAGTAAATTTTGTGTATACTATGACGATATTTTATAAAGATAAAATCAATCATACAAAATCAATTCCACTTACATTTGAGAGAATATAATTAATAATGCTATCGCATAGATATTTCCATCCGTTAGATCTGGCGTTATCTCACTAAAAAATAAGATTTGGATGAGCTTGCAGATACTGCCGCACTATACAGGCTCCAACATTTTAGTACATTAAGTAAAGTCCTTCTGATAATACTTTAAAGTAGGTGAAAACCTGGGCCCTTGACAAAACATCGTTTGCATAGTCTGTTAAAATTTTGCAAAATTTTCCGTCGCACTGGGCCCAAGTCTGAAACAAAACTTAAAAGCACACCGTTACTCGAAATTGTTGACACTTGTTTTCAGAAACCACTGGAAAAATCCAAATTCATGAAAATAATTGCTACGACTACCAAATGACTCTAGGCAGTTCAAACTCATATTGAAGACACGTCAAAGGTTGACCTCTCCAAGTTTGAAGCCAACAATGTTGCCAGATTGAACCTTGTGTTGCCTTTCACCTTGAAATCGTAGGACACTTTCAATAGACAAACTTTAAACTCATAACTAAAGCAAATATAATTCAGTTCAGGTCTTATTCCACGCTCGCGTCTGGCACTCTATATGGTGAATTACTTTCGTCGCAAGTAATAATTTGACATCGCAGTAATAATTTGAGAAACTGAATAGTTCTGATTTTTAAAATGGCGCCATTTAGTATGAAACACCCTGTGCATTTTGTTCAAGTTTCTCAGTCACCATAAAAATGATCGTTTTATTAAAAAAAATTGCGTACTCTACATGATAGATCTGTCCAACAAAGTCAGCCTAGTAAAACAAATATAAGAAAGATAATCGAAAAATTTTATTTTATATATTTGTAAAATAATAAACTTCTGGATAAATAATCAAACTGCGATAAAACTAGTAATCCATGTAAAATTTTGTATGTGGTTTGTGAGTGTGTTAAAAGACCCAAGCATCTCAATTTCACGTTGTTCGCAGCAATTGGACACTATTAAAGCCACACTTTTACTATTTAGGTAATTATTTAACATTAAGGTTATTTATTCAGTTATTACAAGAATTAAACCCGCCTGATTATCATCAACCGTAATTTTTGATGACACTGAACTGAGACGCATTTTGATTTAAGCGGATACGAAAATATACATCCATCTACGGATACATATACAAAATAAATACGACAAACATACGACAAATACAAATATACGAACATATACGACAAATACGAGGCAAAGATAATTCAAGAGATATCGATAAAGCTCCAAAAAAATGACCTTTTTAATTTGCTTTCCGATTCGGAGAACTTATTTCGTATATATCCATTTATTTTCGAATATAAAGATGGCAACGAGGCTAGTAAATACAAAAGAAATTTAACCGATAAATAAGAAATGCAAAGAAAGAATGCCTAAGGATTAAGCATACAAATATAAAAAGGTTGAGAAATTTCATGGCACCTTTAATATTGACAAAAAAGTTTTAGAAACGAGTGATCAGCAAAGAAGAATCCAACATTATATCATAGTAGACAGTATGGTAGACAGTAGTGGAAACCTTGTAACAAACATCGAAAATAAACAAAATTTATTGAAATAATATATTCGATAACTGTTTGATGACTAATGACAATAATACCCAGCCGCAAGTAATAACAATGGACCCGAAATCACTACAGAAGAAGTGAGGCATGTACTTGTAAACATAAAAATGGACGTGCAATGCCAGCCAACTTCCCAGTAATTTTTTTAAAATTAATTAACAAAGACAATATGAACATAATTAAGGATTTACTTAACACCATCTGCATACAGAAATTTAACCAACAGAATATATGATTCCCAAAAAAATCAAATGCTAAGAAATTTGGAAACCACATAAATATCTATCTCACCTGTCACATATTATTTTTTTCTTGAAGTAATTCATACAATAATCTATAACAAACATGAACAAAAAATAAATCGCAAGTAAGTTGGGTGCAAAAATATGAAGGCATAGGGGAAGATCTATTAAATTTTAATGAATCAACGCAACATTGCCTTGGTAAATGGTTGGCCTTGGTAAATGGTTTTCCATTAAGAGTATCGGAAATTTTTATTTTATAATAGTAGATTCTGGATACCCAATTTTCGACTAGTCTGGTAAAAAAAGACACTTGCTATGATCTTTGGTGCTGAAATTGTCTGTTTGGCTTTCAATGTCGCTATTCCATTGACTATTGACATGACTCAGGAGTTATGTGAGACACCCAAGTCTCATCTCCTGTAACGATGTAGTCTAACAATTCATCTCCTTCGTGATTCTATCGAGTTAAGAACGATAAACAGCCCAATATATTTGTTTTATGATCATTAGAAAGCAGTCTTGGAATCCACAGAGAAAACAATTTTCGATAATTCAGTTTCTCCAAAACAATGGTGTACAAAACAGACCTTGAAACCTGTGGAAATTCAGTTGATAACTTAGTCTGGTAGTATATTTTTAGTGGTGGCCTGAATGATTTCTTTAAGGTCAAGAAATGTTTGGGGTATATTTCTGTAAACCACAGATTTAAGATAATCTCACAAAAAATAATTCAAGGGGGCAAGATCACATGTGCTTGGTTGATAGCTGATATTACCATTCGAGAAATAATGCATCCAATAAACCTTTCTTACATTATGTTAAATCGATTGTCTAGCGAGATGTGTGATAAGTTACACCCTCTTGTTTAAAGAAATCATTGGTTATGATATTCAGTTAGCATATTCCTATAGCGTTCACAATTAACAATAACATAATTTCCATCATCGCCTTCAAAAAAACTATCACCCCTTCAGCAGCACTGAACAGTGACTTTTTGATGATGAATAGGTACCTCCTAAATCATTTGAGAATTTTCATAGATCCAAATCGTGCTCTTATGTTTGTTCACAAACCCATTAAAACAGACATGCGCTTCATCGGTAAACATTTTCGTTCTACCAGTGAGGATCACCTTCCAACTACTCGAGAGCTCAATCCGTGAATCGTGGACCTTTCCATGATGAATTGACACAATGTACTAAACACAATAGTCTAAGAGTGACATTTATATTCAAACAGTGTTGTCGCTATTACGTTTCAAAGTTCTTTTATTCGTGAATTACAAAAACGTTTTCAATAAAGTACGCGGCAATAAACTAATGATATAGATAAACTTGATAGAATAATAAGTAATCTGATATGTATCAGTAGTATTAGAATAGGACAATTTTTAAAAAATATTTAGATGTAGAAAATAGAAACAGGAAAAGGAAAATGGCTAGAATGCACAGTATCACCTTACTTTTTAATCTATACTCCGAAGCAATCATGGAGGAAGCTTTTAATAACTAAGAAGTCGGGATCATCATAAACGAAAACCCCATTAATAATATTAGAAATGTGGACGACGTAATAATTTTAGTGCAGAGCTTGCCAGGTCTTTAGAAAATTGTCGAAAAAGTCAACAATATCCGCTAACAGTATGGATTAAAAACGAATTTGAGAAAAATGACTTTGGAAAAAGTTTAGGTTTAATTTTACGTATCTGTGAACTACAAATATGTAAAAAAAAACACCACCGCTGATAATGCAAAAGTTCCTATTGAGGAACAAAAATACAAGTGTCTGCGTAGTAAACATCCAATAATATACAATATATATATATATATATATATATATATATATATATATATATATATATATATATATATATATATATATATATATATATATATATATATATACCTATTAAGGATGGATCGCGGCCGTATCTTGAAATCTATTTATCCCACAGCTTTGGGGGAACAAAAATAGTTCTAAAAATGATCATGAGATATTCACCAAAAATATTTTTAAGCTTCTAAAACGACCGCAAGAAGGCGTGACGAGCTAAACATTTTTAAAAATCATTTTTTTGTGTATTTTCAAGTATTAACCGAGTAAGAAAAATTCTCAGTTATAATTAGCAAACTGTCTCCTACAAATTTGTTTTATGATATTTTGTCGTAACTTCGCGAATAAAGAAGTGGGAGGGAGGTTTTACCTATTTAGATAAAAAGTCGTCTAATGTCCGTTTGCCTAAACTGATTTTCCTCAATTTGGATTCATTTAAAAGGCAATTGCTGGAACAATCAGATAATCTGGGAGATAAATTATTTAGTTTATAAATGAAACCGCGAGGTGGCGTTACATTCAACAATAGTTTTTTGAAGTTTTGTTCAGTTTTTTCAAATGGAATGGTACAGCTTTTACTACATGGCAAGAAAGGTAAATTAAAGAGGAATCGTCCAGTGAAAATCCGAAATCGATATCTCTGATATGTCAAGAGATATTTCGATTTTTCAGAAAAAAAACCAGTTAGTTTTAATTTTGACCGTAATATTGTATCAATATTGCATTTATTGATTATTAATAATTATTATAATAATATCTAACAATACCTTTTACGAAAAACGAGGCCTATGACATGTTAGCGGTGTATTTCCAATGTTTTAAAAATGCATGTATTGCAGAGCGGCAATATGCAAGTCAATATCCCGAAAGAAGGTATTATTCGGAGAAGGTGTTTACACGTCTAGCAAGACGCTTACGAGAAACAGGAATTGTGCATCCAGATCTAGTCCGCACCAGGTTACGTTCGATTCGTAATGGAGATAATGTCGTAAATGTTCTGGTTATGTTGAAACCAACCCCCATTTAAGTATCAGACAAATATCTGAAGAATTAGGTGTTAGCAAGACATCCATTCATCGAATCTTAAGAGATAACAAGCTGCACCCCTATCATGTTGTCTTACACCAAGCCCTTTTGGATAACGATTTCGACAGACGGTTAGACTATTGTCACTGGTTAAAAAATATGTGTAGTGGAAATAAACAATTCTTAAAACGAATACTATGGACTGATGAAGCTACTTTTAGCAGCGATGGAGGCGTTAACTTACATAATATGCACTACTGGGCAGTTGCTAATCCACACTGGATGTTAGAAATCAACCACCAAAATATATGGAGTGTGAACGTATGGTGTGGTGTTTTGGCTGACAACATTATTGGTCCCTTTATTTTTAATGGACATTTGAATAGTGAAACATATTTAATTTTTTTGCAAAATGGACTGCCAGAACTAATGGAAGATGTTTCGTTGGAAACAAGAAGACAAATGTGGTAGCAGCATGATGGATGCCCTGCCCACTTCTCGCAGCTGGTTCGAAACTTCTTGGATGCTTCGTTTCCAAATCGTTGGATAGGACGGGGTAGTTTATTTTCGTGGCCGGCGCGCTCACCGGATTTGACAGTCCTCGATTTTTACTTGTGGAAAAGACTAAAAGAAACTTTTAAACTAAAAAGTTTGAAAACTTTTCAAACTCGTCCTACCACACGAAAAAACATCATTGAAAGAATTCAAAATTCAATAACCAGCATTTCAAGAGCGGAAATTGAAGCTGCCGTTTTTAGTACTCGTCGAAAAATAAATCTTTGCATTTCTAAGGATGGAAGGCATTTTGAACATTTAGAAAGGCGTTAAAGTTCAGGAATCTGTTAATTATTAGACTGTTGTGCTGTAAATTTTATTTGACTGTTGTTATTATTATTATCTTCGTTGTTGGCCCGTTGGACTTTAAACACGCTCCAAATTAATATGGCACGAAGAATTTGGACCAGTCCTAAGCCTGGTTAAAGTGTGAAGGAAGGCAAACATTAGGTTAATATTTTTTTAACTTAATGCAGGTAGTAGTGAAATAATAACTGATGTCTTCAGAAAAATCGAAATATCTCTTGACATATCAGAGATATCTATTTCGGGTTGTCACTGGAAGATTCCTCTTTAAATTACCTTTCTAGCCATGTAATAAAAGCTGTACCATTCCATAAATAGTTTTCAAGATACGGCCGCGATCCATCCTTAATACACCTGGTATATATGTTGTATACTGTTGTCTCATTGGACGTTGTCCAAAGAAATCTAACATTACATACATATATATATATATATATATATATATATATATATATATATATATATATATATATATATATATATATATATATATATATTGGTCTTGGTCTTCCTCTGTTCATTTCGATTCAGCTGTTTCCCTGCGTTGGGCTCGAGCCCAGCTGACGACGGCTGTGAGGCCAGAAACCGGTCCTGGGAGGTACTTGTCTCGACGTGGTGGCGGCGACTGATTTGAGACGAGCAGTGGTACGTGGAAGTACGGATGAAAAATTTCTATTTTTCATATATATATGTATATATATATATATATATATATATATATATATATATATATATATATATATATATATAAATATATATATATATATATATATATATATAATATATATATATATATATATATATATATATAGATATATAGATATATATAGATATATATAGATATATATATATATATATATATATATATATATATATATATATATATATATATATATATATATAGATATATATATATATATATATATATATATATATATATATATATATATATATATATATATATATATATATATATATATATATATATATATATATATATATATATATATATATATATATATATATATATATATATATATATATATATATATATATATATATATATATATATATATATATATATATATATATATATTATATATATATATATATATA